>RJWH01000005.1:168733-495267 GCA_004363575.1 Solenodon paradoxus
AGAGAGAGAGAGAGAGAGAGAGAGAGAGAGAGAGAGAGAGAGAGAGAGAGAGAGAGAGAGAGAGAGAGAGAGAGAGAGAGAGAGAGAGAGAGAGAGAGAGAGAGAGAGAGAGAGAGAGAGAGAGAGAACGAAAGACAGAGAGTGACAGGGAATGAGAGACAGAGAGAGAGCAAACATGAACTTCACCTTCCTGTGAGTACAGGACAACTTTTTCATCAACCAGACACCCTAAGATGAGTCCAGATGAATACATTCTCTCTGAGTTCACAACTAAATGCTTGTATCTTGAGAGGGTCTCTAATCACATCAGACACTCTGGCAAATCACCTTCCCTTCCACAAGGAAAGAAACTTGACCTTAACAGTCACCCCTCTGTAAATGCTGAAGACAGTGTTTTGTACAAAACCATTACTCATGCAGGTCAGTAACTGCAAGGATCTGCAAGCTTTAAAGAGAGACCTGAAGGACCCTTTTGCTTATTCAGGGTTCCTTAACAAAGCCTGTTTCTCTACTCTCTTTCTGGTTCACTTTAGCCACTTTCCATTTATTACCATTCATAGAGAGACTAAATGAACAACAAACAAATTTATGTCTTTCTCTACATGTTACATACCAATGAAAAGATACTTTCAAAGTGAAGAGAGATGACAAGATAATTTGTTTTGTTATTGAGAACCATGATTTTCTATAGAGTTTTTTTCTAATGGATTTTAATGCAGCCATGCTGCCTGACCACACTTTACATTCATGACCATGAACCTAAGCTGGACCTCTGGTACCACCTGGCATCCCTCTCCCACTCCCTCTCCACCAAGCCCCAGAGGACAACTTGTCACTCCTGCTCCTCTTCCCTAAAACTTCAAGCACCTACTGCTCCTTCCCTCCCTGCTTGCAACTGAAGAGTGTCTTTCTTATTTTAATGGGAGAAATAAAACAATCAGAAGAGCATTTCCACAGCTTATAGACCTACAAACTTGGCCTTTCCGCCTTTTACCACAGATTAATCATCTGTGTTTCCAGAAAACGCAGCCAACCCATTCATGCCTAAGATTTCCCTTCCCCAGGACATTACTCTCATAAATTTCCATGTTCTCTCCTACAGCTTTGACTTTCTATTAGATCATACAAACATACTGGCATACTGCCCACCTTCGAAATTCTTCTCCTGGCTCTACCATCCCTACCAGCAACTGATATAGGTCTTTGTTCCCCTTTCTAGAAAAATCCTGCACAGGGTTATCTAGCACACGTTGTCTCACTTTGTTGACCAGAGTTATCTGTACCATCACCTCTATTTTCATTCTCTCTCTCTCACTTTAAGGCAAGATACATGCAGAAATGAAGGCAAGTAGGCAGACAGGAAGTGAGAGAAGGAAGAAACTTCTGTTGTGTTGCATGTTATATTCTGTCTTATTCTATACTGTCCTATTCTATTCTATTCTGTTCTGTTACTCACACTGGTTGTCTCTCCCGGGACCAGGGACTTGAACTCTAGTGTATGTAGACTGAGCTCCTTCAGAAGCCATTGACCTAATCGCTGCTCCAGCTGGTACAGCCTCATTCTCTCTTAAATTTAATCTGATCAGCATTTTAACCCAGCCTTCAACAAAGTTTTGTCAAGATTTTTTTTAAAAGACGTATTGCTAAAATTAATATTCAGCGCTCAGTTTTCGTGTTAGTTGGAAAGTATTTTACTTGGTTCTTCCTCTCCCCTCCCTAATATACTTTCTTCTTTTTTAATTTATTATTTATTGAGGTAGCTCTGGACTTACAGAAGAATATAAGTTCCTATGTGCAGGTTCACCATCCCCAAATAAATGACAACACACCCTGCCTACCACCCAGTTGTCAAAAGTTCTTCACCACATTCTTTCTTCTTTCGACTTGCAAAAGCACTTTCCTTTCTTGATTTATTACTACTTCACTGGTTGTTGTTTCTCAGTTTTCTTTGCTGGTTCCTTCTCTTCTCCCCAACCTTTTAATATGGATGTGTCCTAGGGCTCCATCCTAGAACCCATATCTTCTCTGTAAACTCAAACTGTCAATCTAGTTCAGACTCCTGAAGTTAAGTACTGACTGGACACTGATAACTGCTAAATTTACAAGCCCAGCCCAGCCCTGTCTCCCCAAATCCAGACTTGTACATCCAACTGTCTACACATCATCTTTATTTGGATGTATGACAGACATGTCTAGGCTATTAACACTTCATCTTATATCCAAACCTGATTCATCTGCACCCTCTTTATCTTGGCTGAAGGCAAATTTATCTAACTCCCTTTTTCCCCCTCATGCCCATATCAAATCCACCTTTACAATTCAGAATCCTTCCTTTCCTCACAACTTTTACTGAAACTCTCCTAGTAGGAGCAACCATCATCTCTCATCTGAATATTACAGTAGTCTCCTAATTGGTCACCCTTCTTCTGACCTCGTATGCATATTATTTGTTCACCACACTGCCAGAATGATCTTTTAAATACCTAAGTCAGATTATGAAAATCTTCTGCTCACATCCCTACAATAGCTCATTAGAACAAAAACCAAAATTCTTGTAGAGGCTCACAAACACTGACCCGATTTCACGTCATTCTCTGAGCTCACCTCCCTCACTCCTCACTCCTCACATCCACTCACATTGGTCTCCTTACTCCTACACATTCCCAGGCAAATCCTGGCCCTTCCTGCTGCCTCTGCTCCTCTTCCTGCCTGTACCCTTATGACTCACTCCACTGACTCTGCTGCTTTGTACCCTTATGACTAACTCCACTGACTCCACCACGTCTTTACTGAGGTGCCTCCCCTTTGATAAGCCAAGCTTGGCCACCCTTTGGAAAATCTGCAATCTACCTCTTCCTCAGCATACCATTCCCCTTACCTGCTCTACGTGTTTTCTTTCCATTCAATTTCTTTATTATAACTGCTGTTTTTAAAGTGTGGGTTCCATGAGGCTAGAGCTCTCTGAGTGATCACCGAATTATCCCAGTGCCTAGAATGATACCTGACCTGGCACATTAAATATTTGTTGACTGAGGCACGCCCTGGCAGCTTAGTGGGTTAGTTCACTGTGGAACAGTCCACATACTTCCTAGGGCCCTGGTTCAAGACCTGGGTGCAGGGAGAACAACCAAGATGAACAACAAAATAAAATCAAGTTTCTTCCAGCCTGCCTGCCTAGGCTTCTTTATTCCTGACTGCATCTTTCCTTAAAAAAATTATTGACTGAACTGAATAAGTCCTACCATCAGTAAAAGTCAGAGCTTGAAGACACATAAAATCTGCTCTAGTCCATCAGCCCCAGAAGTAGCTACCAGTGTTCAGTCATCTATAATTTCCTTTTTTCCCATTTTTAAAATTCCAATAATGTGTTTAATTCAGCATAATATATCCAAAATATTATCATATTAATCTATAATTAATATTTAATTTCAAGTATTTCACATTTTTTATTTACTGTCTTTTTTCCCAGTTTATTGAAAATAAACTGGCATATAATATCATATTAGTTTTAGGTATAAAACATAATGATTTGATATATGTATAGTTGTGAAATGATTACCACATAGGTTTAGTTAATATCCATCACCTTCTATAATATAATAATAATATTCTTTCCTTGTGATGACAATTTTTAATTTTAATTTAAACTAATCACCTAAATTATAAATGCAGTTACATTTGTAAGAATTTTTTTAAGTCCCTGAAATATTAGTAGCAGTTTATTTCCTATAAATTGTGTAGCTTTATGAATTTAAATGTTGTATATCTGAGAAATAGTTGATCTTAGAACAATCAGAGTTCTATGCAAATAATATGAAATAATTACCTCTCAGATGATACTGACATTTCATCTTATTATTTGAAACACATTGGAGAAAACTAACTGTACAATTTAAATGATTGTTCATTAATGGCAATTTAATGCCCTCTGCTGGCTCTAATGCATCAGAACATTTGAAAATATTCCTATGTATTTGCTAATCACTTCATAGTGGAAAAATTTTGTAAAGCTTAACAGTAAATTTGAATAAAACTATTTTGTCATCATGAAATAGAAATGGTTTCAAGAAGTCATTTTTTTATATTAGAAACTATAGCCTTGATTTTTAATTTTATAATGATTACTGAAATTATCATTACAATAACAATAACAATTTGAATAAAGAAAAACAGGACAATTATTTTTCCTGATGATTTTAAAGGATTCATAATTTTTCCTTTGAAAACACTGAGAACAAGCATATTGAATCCTTGGGTGTATATGTGACAATACAAAAACTGTGTCACATCTACCCAGATAGTCTGATCAAACAAGCTCAGGTTTTGAAATATTCAATTTGCAAGTACTTTGCAAAAGATGAAAAAGCAATGATGAAACAGAAATCTTTAACTTCAATGTGCAAATCTAGTTGTTTTTTTGTTCCAAGTAACTCTGTTCTCCAACCTTCTCATCAAATTTAATAAGATCTAATTTGAGACTCAACAAATATTTATAAACAGACTATCCACCACTCTCTCCAAGTTAACCATCCTCACCATAATGTTTCTATCTCAATTTATTACTATCTTTGTCATAGTCATTAATTTGCACTTCTTGTGTATTAAAGCTCATATTGTCATTTTGTGGCTTATTTGTAAATATTAGCTCCTCCATCTTCTCATATGCTTTCTGAAAGTAGAGTGGATTTTATTTTATTCAGGTAAATTCATCAACATTTATTGAATGACAATCATTTGAGGAATGGAAGCATCTCTGTAGCATTAAGTTCTATAAAGTTATTGTTGTCATTTCTTCTTTTGCACTAAAAAAATTAGACTTAGAAATTATATCAGACACTACTTTAAATTGCTTTTCCTCCAGAAGTAATGTGCTTAAGAATTTTCTTATAATGCTGAACAAGAGTTCATATTCATAGAGGAGCTCTAAAAACAGCTGAAGTTGCAAAAAAACAAAAAAAACCTGCCTCCTTGAGCTAGCTATATAAGTGCCATGTCAACCCAATAGTGCCTTTTGTTTTCTTTTCTTTGTTCATTTTCCATCTTATCATTTTATAAGCAAGCACTCCTTACCTTAACAAAACTCATCCGGATGGTGCACATCTTAGTTAACTCATAAACGACTTCAAATCCGTGATGAACTGATTGAGCCAGCAGCTGGGCAAAGAGCTGGTTGTTGAAAATCTTGAGGCTGCAACCACTTGGGATCTTGCAGACAGTGGCCGGGTGGAAGCCATGCTGATAGTTGCAATTCCGGCTCTGAACGAAGATGCTGCTGTCACTCACACACTCAGCATAGACCTCTCCCCCAACGTAGTATAAATGCACACCTACGAGGCAAAAACAGAGCCTTCAAACACCAGCACTGCGTGTACTTTAGGGAAATGCCACTTCTGCTCATTGACCTTTGTAATCTCAAGAGATGTGACTATTTACTGTGAGGTTAGATGTGATAGCACTAATCAGAGATTAGTAAAATCTGTGACTCAAATACGAAATTAGTTTAATTATAATCTGTGTTTTGTCCATGAGTCCATTTAAGAGAGGACTGCAATATGGTACTGGACTAAAAACAGACACGCAGATCAACAGAATTGTGACCTTCAGGAGTTAGCTAACATTTATATGGTTTGTTAATTTATGACAAAGGAATTCAACAATGTAAAACGGAGAAAGGAAAAAAGAATGAACCTTGATTACTCTCTAGTACCATATATAAAAATTAATTCAAAATTGATTCTAGACTTAGATGTAAGACTAGAAGCCATAAAATACATAGAAGATAACATAGGTGATACATTCCATGACATCAGCCTTAGAGACTTATTTGGGGTTGCGACTCCAGTGGCAAGGGAAATAAAACCAAAAATGGGACTATATCAAACTACGAAGCTTCTGTAAAGCAAAAGAAACTACCATCAGAACAAAAAGATAACCAACAGAATTTGCACATCATACATCTGACAAAGGGTTAATATCCAAGATAAACAAAGAGCTTATACAGCTCAATAAAAAACAGTTCAACTGAAAAATAAGCTAAATGTCTGAATAGTCACTGCTCCAATCAGACATTCAGATGATCAACAGGCACATGAAAAAGATGCTTATCAACACATTTTTAGGAAAAGGAAATCAAAACCACCATGAGATACCACCTGACAACTCTGAGAATGGCTTATATCAAACAGACTAGAAACAAGTGATGGTGAGGGTGTGGAGAAGAAGGAACCCTTGTATACAGTTGGTGGGAATTTAAATTGGTGCAGACACTTTGGCAAATAGTATGGAAACTCCTCAAAAGACTAAAAACAGGAATGCCATATTATCTAACAATTTCATTTCTAGGTATCTATTTGAAGAATATGAAACCCTAATTTGAAAAGATATTCACCCCTATTTCACTGCAGCACATTGACAGGTGACTGGATAAAGAAGATGTGGTATATACACACAATGAAATACTACTCAACTATATTTTAAAAAAAAAAAAGATGAAATTTTGCCATTTGTGACGACATGGCTGGCTAGAAGGGATTTGTCTAAGTAAAATGAGCCAGAAAGAGAAAGACAAATACCAGCTGAGTTCATTCATATGTGGAAACTAAAGAAACAAAGCAAACAAACACAAAACAAAAACTAACCCCTGGACTCTGATAACAGAACTGAGGTCACCAAAAGGGAAAGGGGGAATGGGAGCAAATTGCCGTAGGGGTCCACTGGACCGTGCTGGAGTTATTAAAAATTTGGTGGTGGGCACAGGTGAACTCGTATTTAACAAAAAGGAAACTGCAACCCTAACATTTACATAGTGTTGTAAAACACTATATAAAATAAATATGTTAAAAGTGAGTTGCAACCATGCTTACGGTCATTGTCAGCAACAAATCCGTAGGCTCTCATCTACTGTTCTTTCAGTTATTCTTCTTTCATTTTTCATCGTTCTCTCAATCTCACCCTATTTCTTTTAAAATAAGAACTCATACTATTAGACACAAAATAAAAACATAGCACAGAAAACATCAAATATTTTTTCAGGTACATATGCAAATAAAACATAAAAACTGAATGCAGATGATATGAAAATATTGCTTAAGTGTCTATATTATGTCCACTTCAGAGGAAACTATAAAATGAAATGAAGTTTAAATTTTATATTACCAACAAGTATAAATCCATTTTTCTTAATACCTTAAAGAGACCTATTTCATTTTAAAAGCTTATCACCAATTATAGATCATAGAAACAATGCTTATTTTTTACTTCTGAACAGCGAGGGCCTTGCCACATTTTCAAATATTAAGACTCACACTCAAAATGTAGCTAGTGCTATTTTATCGCACATTTTAGAATTAAAAGCAAAACAGCATCCCGAGAACGCTGTTCTTTGCAGTAATTTTCAACTCAAATTAAATTTTAGTTGATTTTTCCCTCCAAATGTCTAGATATGAGAAGCAATATAAATTTATAGCAAGAGACTGAGGTTAGATAAAATAAAGAAGTTCTAATCTAGTGAACATGGAATACCAGAAGAGTTTTCATCTATCTTTTTAGCAGAAACAAAATTCTCTTGCACTCGGTATCAACCTGATTGGAAATACAATCTCCATGCAGTTACATGTTGTTCATAGAAATTATCCAGTATACACTTATAGTGATATATTTTGGATCTCCTCAAAATAAAATTGCAGAATTTTTAAATAATAGAACATACAGGCTTCTGGGGTTTCTTAGACCCATTTTGCACAGCTTGGCGTTTAGGAAACATTACAGAGATACAGTCAGTGTCTCTGTCAAGTTCAAAGTAGTACTTGAAGCAATTTTGGAACAGATGTAACCACCTTCCATTATATTTATTATTTCCTTTTTCCCCATCTTCTTTCCCTTAATAGAAGGAATGCTTCCCTTAATTAAAAAAGGATGATTTTCAGAATGGGGCATTCCAGCCACATCACTGATGGAGAGTCCCACCACCCCTGATACTCATGGCCAAGGTCCCTTCTCACTGCCAAGGTCAGACTGGCTCTCCCCTCCTCTTTCTCAGCCTTCCTTTCCTTTTCCCTTCTAATTGGAATTATCCACTCTTCCTCAACAGCTTTGGGCCTGACACCCAACACTGTAACGAGTAAGTAGAAAAACACGACTCATTGGCAAGGACATTGTTACTTGGCTGAACTGACACTTTGGGAGATTTCCCTTAACCTGCCCATGAACAACCAGGGGAAGGCCTGCCGCTGGGGTGGTTGCTGTTTTCACAAAAAGAGGAAGAGCAGGTGGGGAGTCAGAAGGAGACAGCTAAGTCTGTGTATTTGAACTGAATGACTTTGAAATACATAATCCTCTCAGAACTTATTAAGTAGAACCCTTAAGACTTGTTATCTGATCCTGATCTTTATTTAGGGGATGATTTTCAATCCTTTTTATTATGCCTAATGTTATGCCACCTCACAACTGGCAGAGAAAGGGAAAAACAGCCTGCCTGGGTGGGAAGACGGTGGTTCAGCATCCCGATGGAGAAGCAGGCGCAGAGCCCGCAGGATGCGCAGAGACCTGAGTCAGCTCTGAGCACCAGGATGAGGATGGAACTCGACCCCAGTGTGAGGATGCTGGTGTGGGCTGCAGACAGCGACATCAAAGAAGAGTCAAGACAGCACATGATTTTGTGGATCTCCTGAAAAATCCAATTACAGAAAGTGGACCTATTATCCCACACTGCCGTGCTCACAAGCCTCTGATGCCTCTGCACTCTGCTTAGAATAAAACTCAACTTATTAGACGAACTCAGCACTTCCCCGGAGTTTGTAATCGATCATCCGCTTGTCTTTGTTGCTCTCTTTCCTGCTCGACTATTTTCAAAGTGGGCTGATTATCAGGATCATCTGGAGTTGTAAGGAAGTGCCTGTTTCTGAGTGTAATAATGGCATGTTCAGAAACTCTTCACATAATTATAAAGTAGCTATATTCTCATATATATAGGTAAAGGATAGGAAGTCTGAAATGTGGTTCAAAACACTCTTGCAAAGATAGTGTGGAGGGATAGAGAAAACAAAGGACACAGAATGTGAATCACTATTGGACATGGCAATAATGCAGATTCATTGCACAACTCTGTTTTGTGCATGTTTAAAATTTTTCCAAAATAAAAATGTTTTAACACATGATCAAAAAATAGTATTATAAACATACAGATTTCAGATCCTCCGCAGACAGGCCTTGGTTTCGAGTGTGGAGGGGGCCTCCACAGGATGGTGTTCTCAGCTGCACTCAGCACAGCTCCAGCGTGTAGCCGGCCCCGCCCCGCCAAGCTTCGTGTAATGATTACAAGACTTCTCCAGCAGATGGCAGTAACTTCACAGAGGAAGAGTCACACTAGCCACACAAAGTCACCTTTGTAGCTGATGTAAGAGGGGTTCCTCAACTTTGTACTTGAACTTGAAGGCTTTAAGCCTCTCTGGACACTATAATGAACGGGCAGAAGTAGACCCAACTGAATGACACCTCTGCCCACTCACACACCTGCCACTGGGTCGGGCTGGGCTTCCCCGTGATGCTTCTCGTTCACCGTAGCTGCAGAGGCCCCCACGTGACCTTACACACCCTTACATACCCATCCATCCTCATGTGAGCAACAAGGCGGCAACGCCAAGGAAAATTTAGAAAATACAGAGATACAGAGAACACATATCAGCCACAAACCCACAGCCCAGAAATAATCGAAGCTAACATTTAGTCTTTTATGTGTTTTTAAATAAAACTGGGATCATATGCTAGAGGATGTTTTATAACGTTTTCACTTAGTAACATACTGTGAACATTTTCTCACGATATGGATGAAGCATTCTGCAATAGTGAGTTTAATGACTGCAAAGTATAACTCTGTATGTTAACATGTTCTTTTAGAATTTACTTCGTTAAGACTAAGAAGCCTCACACATGTGCAAAGGCAGGTGAAAGGGGCATTTTGAAATAAGAAAATAAATCTACCAGGAAAGGAAGAAATTCCAAAGTATTTTGAGGTACAGAACCTCTCTCCATAGAACTGACAAACCAAACCCTGTATCAGGGTCAGCTGTTCATAAGACAGGAAAATGTATTAGAATTCTATATATAGAATTTGAGATGTGCAAGAGAATAGAAAGGTGAAAAACTAATTTCAAAAGCTATTTTATATCTTGGGATATATGATGAGTGTTTTCAGGAAGGTCTTAGTTTGCCTCAGTGAGTTCAGTAACTGGGGTTAATGCCTCGGGGATCATAATTATCTTCTCTTTCTCCCCCTAAGGGAAGAGCGGATATCAGACAGGACAAATATGCCAGTGTTGTTCCAAGTATTATTTCATGCCAGGAACCTGGCCTGGGCTCATTATGAGGGTGAAGTTACAACACAAATCATAAGTGCTCAGAAATGACTATACCATTGATTATGATTATATTAAGTCATGCATTTCTAGGAAATATTATCCTTCCTCAATTATCTTAAGAGCACACCTATGTTCCAATCATTTAAAAGCTATGGTTTTCCTAATTTTTTGGAAACTGGGATAATCCAAAAAGCCACATTAAAAAGTAGGCAATATTATACTCCAATTATCTAGATTGGCTATTAGGTCATTCCCAAATCATCAGAAAATAACCTCTGTTTTATTTTGTTCAGTCATATAGGTATTAGATGTCAGTAGTTCTTTGTCTTCTTTTCTGTAAAGATCCTTATAATTTTCCCACGAGGCTCTGTGTAACTCATAGTGTGGTACACTTTTCTAGAATATTTTTGTAAGGAAAACATCAAATCTTCTCAGATTTACATTTCGAAAGAAATTGTTGTAAATCTTCAGCACTTTATCATTCGCAGAGCCATATTTTCACATCTTAGAGTGGATGATGACATACGAATGCTGTGGCAAGTCATAGATATTTTCATTGAAAGATTCAATTCAAACAATATGGGGGAACCAAAACGAAAAGGCAGTAGAGTCCCCCTCCAGCAGAGGTGGGGGGACCGCTGCTGCCTGAGATAACCACGTGTGCAAATCCTGACATCACCGACCATGTGGAAGCCACTGAACATCCTGAGCTTCAGTTGTGTCATCTCTAAAATGGGACCAAAAATCCTAATTTAGGGTTACTATAAAAATAATATAAGTATGCACCAGGGCCTCACACAGATCAGGTCATCACTGAAGGGTAGCCATCAGAAAGAGTTCAAATGGGGTTCCTAGTTTTCATGGAAGAATATGAATAGACGTCATATTTTAGAATGCAGCATTTCGGATTCTCCAGGGTATTGCCTCTGATATGTAAGTGGCAGTCTCTGGTGCTAACTTACTAATAAACTTGCCTTTAAAGCACTTTGCTAGTGAGGTCAAAGTAAAAGGTTCAGTCTCTTTGTACCAGATCACTCGTGTGACACTACAAGTAGATGCTTTATACAAGTCCATCACCCAGTGTATCCCTTTAGATGCAAGGCGGGGTGAAAGAGCTTGGGTAAGTCAGCACATGTCTCAACTCTAGAGAAAATATGACTTGATCTATGTATATGGCTGATAGACTGGACGCATCAACTTCCTTTAGGACCTTAGTGACAAAACCAGGAGTAGTCCCAAAGCTAATTGGCTACTACTAAGAGGGAATTGGCTCATCATTAATCATAATAAAAAAAAAAAAAAAAGGTTGTGTGTATAATTGGCACCCCACAAATAATTCTCAATATAATGACCAGGGAATTTTTTTTTTTTAAGTGAAAACTCAGATCTGTAAAATCCTCAACCTCCATCTATTTCCCATTTCACATTCAGAGCTAAAGCCCTCTAAATGGCTCAAGGCCCCTAAAAACTGGTCTTGTCCCCTCCTCTCTGACATCGTCCCAACCCTCTTGCTCACTATTCCACTCACCCTGACTTCCTGCTGTTCCTCACACTATGCCAGGCAGGCCTCAGGACCTTTGAACCTCCTGTTCCCTCTGCTTGGAAAGCTTCCCCTCTCCCAGATATCCACATAACCAATTCTCTCTTTCACTTTTTTGTCCAGGGGAAGGCCTTCTCTGCCTGCTCCATTCTAAATTATAGAATACCCTCCCCCATTCTTTTCTACTCCTTTGTTTTTATCTACTCTTATCATTTGAATGTACATCATTTGATGTAAAATTTCTTATCTGTCTTTTGTATTAGCAGATAATCCATGAAAACAGGGAGTGTTTTCTTTTCTTTTGGTTTATTTCACTCTGCTGTTTCCCTTATGGCAGAATAGTTCACTTAAGATTAGATATTCAATAAATATTTGTGAGATGAATACATATTTCTGAAGTCTATCTTTTTTTTCACCTCCCTCTATCCTCAGATCATGAACCAGGTATAGTTTATAGGCTGTGCCTTACTCACCTGAGCAACCTGAGCCACAGAAGAGGGAGGTCTATGTGCCTCTATTAATTAACTCCACAGAGAAAGTCAGTTTATTCACTCATCTATGAGTGCATTTTGCAGCAAACTTTTTTAGGTTGGTGCTCCTGGTAGCCTGCAGCTCAAAACCAAAGAATCCACCAGAACGCCCGAAAATAGGGGCCTGACTTCATAGAAGACTGGTAGCTCTTACTTGAAAAATATTCCCAACCAACTTTATTTTCTGTCATGCTTTGTGAAATAACTTGCAGCTCCTCTAAAAAAAAAATGTTTATAGTAGTTCCAAAGCAGCTTTCTGAGAAAAGTGTGACTTTGTGTTAGGGATCAGAGGAGCACTTAGTCAGGCTTTCTGGTTTTCATCAGAGGTCCTGGCTTTTCTAGTCAATAACACAGAAAACTGGCTCTCCATGCCTACATCATCAGCATCTTGAATAAGCTACTTGTAGAAAGTTCCCAGAAGGTTTTCAATACTTTTACTGTTTTAATTCTATCTTTGGATCAAGTGGCATCATTAGAAATCTAAAATATAGACCAATCTGCAAAGCCCTTCCTCAACAATATGTTCTGCCTTTAGTTTTACTGGAAGATTCTTATAAAAATCATTTGAAAGTAAAATCATATCTGAGAAATTTAAGAATTCAGTCAAAATAAGTCTTATTTCCTTGAGGAACAGCTCTGTCTCCCCCTTGAGGATAAAAAATTATATTATAATTTTTGAGTTTCCCTTTTCTAACCTGCCTGCTAGAAAATCTAGAACAAAACTTTAATCACCATTATGATAGATAACACAGTCGTATTTTTCTCCTCTCACTCCTAGTGTCTGATTTCATACTTTTCTTTTTATTATTTTACTGAAAAGGTTTCTTATAAGCCAACTCAAGCCGCTATGAAAGAGACAGGATATAAATAACAGTAACTGGGACAGCAAGCATCCACATCTGTGAATGAATTCAACTTGTTTTGAGTCAGTGGGTTGTAGGTTTCCTGCAATAGCAGACATCTAAGTGTGTTAGAAGAATATTTGAGTGCATCACTCAGTGCAATGATGAGTCCTCCCTGGAAATCTGAAAAAATGTCTCATGTCTACTCCCTGAGGCAGTCTAAGTGCTGGATGGGAAGAGAAAAGTCTCAATTATTCTGAAAGCTCTTTACTCCTGTGACTCCAGAATAATCTGGCATCATAATGGACAACCAGGTACCACTCAGACACTATCGACTATTCTAACAGAAAAGAAAATGACTTAAAGACCCTCAACTCAGGCCCCACATTCAGCTGGGATTTGCTACCATTGATCACACTGATGAGATAGGCTCCAAAAGTATCACCACCGGACCTCAAGAGGCCTATGCCATTCAGCTGTCATAACAATGCCTGGACACAGGAGACCCCCCACCCCAGTCACCTACTGATGCCTTCTACATATTAAAAAGACATGATTTTTAACTACCTAGCTCCTAGGTCTCCAAAGGTAACTTTACCTGATATGATAACCATCCAGCCAGAATGTCTCTTCTGCAGACATTACACTATTTAGCATGCTCAGGTAACTCAAAAACCATGCACTGGTGGAGTGGAGGTTGGGTGCAGTCCACATACATCCAAGGGACCCCAGGGCTGGGACAACACCAAATTGAACAACTAGAGAGAATGTACAGAGTGCTTGTTCTTCCTCTCTCTTCCTGCCTGTCTGCCTCTGTTCTCCTTCAGACCTGTCTACACACACCTTACCTTAAAAAAACATTCATCATACTTCATTTATCCTGCTTTCATTATTTATTATCTTGTCTATCTTAATAATATCCACTCTATGCCACTCCCCAGAAGATGCTATTCTAACTTTAGAGGCAGGAAGACCACGATATGAAAGTCCACCAGTAACCCCAGAACCAACTGTCTCCCAGCTCCCCAGCCCAGTTCACCCTGCTAGGAATTCATGCTTTGTTTCTATTTCCCCATTTTCTCTCAGAAGAATACTTAAAGGAATTATTCATTTGCTTTTACCCTTTCCTATGTGTCTCCTGGTGTTTTCTATGGTCGAGTTTCTGTTTACATTAGAAAGCAGTCCCAGACAGAATCTGTTCCTGTTATTTGATGGGTCTGTGAATCCATCGATAAGCACACTGCGGGAGGAAGCCTGGAACGTCTCTCCGACTCGGTTGTTCAGTTCATAGTAGGCGACTGAGCACCAGTGCTGCGGCTCCTCGTAGCAAACGGGCCGGAAGTCTAAGAGAAAAACAAGCAGACAGCACATCACCACCAGCTGACCCGGGCTTCTCGCCTCCTGCCTCCAGATTAACCTGCTAGCCAGAAAGCTGGCTACAAGACCCAGGATGCAGCTCTGCCATCTTATCAAACTGTTGGTCAGCTCATCTGGTTAATGCGCCTGTGGCACAGAGGCCGTGGTCCATGTGACTCTCCCTGGTGCATTTGTAAAAGTATCTATCAGTTGTGAGGGGACAGGCAAACAACCATGAAGGGACCCACGCACACGTCGCCATCGTTAAAGGAGACACAGCTAAAAGGAAGTGGGCAGGTCCCTCACTTGCTGCTATTGTGTCCGACTGAATCCTGGGGGCGAAAAGAGCAGGCTTTCTAAGAAACTGAAGAAAAATGTAATAGTTTAGAGATGATAAAAAATAAATAAATCAAAAATACTGAACAGGACTTTAAGGAAGAAAACCAAACTTCTACATAGATTCACATTCCCCTTTGGGCACATGGGTATTCCTAATGATTTATGGCATGAAGATATTTTAAAGATCTGTATATTTCACTAGGGAATCCACAAAGGTTTCACCCCAATTTTTCAAAGTTTACTAAGTTTTCCATAACCAAACGTTTAGAGGTTGTTCTTTGTTTGCCACCCATACTTAATCTGTCTATTGATCATATTGTCTTTACTTTCTTTGAGTATCCTAGCGATTCTTGTACCTAGAGTATCTTTCCAGATGCATCAAGACATTAATTTATAAAACAAATAAATTATGGATTATTGTTTGATTTACAAAATGACCTTTATTTATAAAAGAATTCACTTTGGACTACTTTAAATAGTAAACTCCTTTAGACCCTCCCCTACTCAGTGCAGTTACTGGACCTGAGGAGTTTCTGCATCTGCTGGGAGCTTATTAGGAAGCAGAATCTTGGAGTTCACTCCAGGTGTAGGGAGTCAAAATCTCCATTATACAAGATGATCATGGATTGACACAACAATGAAAGTCAGCCATATTTATCTAGCCTACTGTGAGAGAGAAAATTTTTCAAAACTCCTTTTTACCTATATTCTAAGAACACCCAATTAAATCAAATGAAAGATACATTATGAATCTATAGCAAAAACACAAAAGGGACAAAGTTGCTAATTTCTGAAATACCCAACTTCAGACTGAACATCAAGGAATACAATTTCTAAATGTTAGGTTAAAAAAAAATTAACTGTATTCTAGCAACCAGGAAGATAAGCATTCACTCCATGGTATTGAGGAATGCCAAAGTTAAAATTCAAAGCCTTGCTATCTGACCTTGAAAACACAAGTGAAAGAGAAGGCCAGCACACTTTGTTTTGTTTGGTGTGTTGATCTGTTTTGTTTGGGGGGTAAGAGGAAAAATCTTGGAAAAGGGCTACAGTGAGCCGTTCACCTGCAAATTTACCTCCATTAGGCATTGACAGCATTAAATGACTATCAGCTGTGGCATCTACAGGTCGGTCATTCTGCATCCCTGGGGCTTCTGTGACATGATAAGGCAGGGGTGGTGTGTCAACTAAAAGAAAGCAGTAAAACAAAGGAATGTCAAACTGATAAACTGCACAAAGACAGCCAGATCCAACCATTTTTTGGTCATTAAACTCCTGGACTGGGTGGATGGAGTTATTGCTAAAGAAAGTACAGGAATATAATAAGGCTCTTCTGGAGTAATGTGAGCATTCTACAGAAAAATCAGTTGTCCTCACTAAAGGGTTGATTAATTTTCGCTCTGACTTATGAGTGATCACTGAGTTCAAATGACTTGATGATAAAGATTTTTAAATCTAGGAGCTATTCTCTTAATTTTTCTCAATAGCAAAAGAGTCTGTTATCTGGCTTTCAAAACAGAGAAACTTAAATCTTCTTTGAAGTGAGCTTAATTTTCAGTTCCTCTGTTGCCATCTACAATGGCCACAAAGATGCTCTGTATCAACTAACAGAGCAGCTGAAACTTGATTATAACCACGTGCCCAGGGCAGCTGAGCAGGGCTCCTCTTCCCAAATATCAGTTCTATGACTGGGCTGTGATCATGGACAGGCAATGGTGTGCATTCAGTCGTAACATCTTATCAGGCATTAACTCATAACACAAAACTTCTGAGACAGTGGAACAACGCTAGTAAAAAGCTCTCAGGACACTGATTGCTTCTCTTTTTTTTTTTTTTTTTGAAGGAAAGGTGCAGGTAGGAATGAAGGTGAGTAGGCAGGCAGGCTGGAATAGAGAGGAAGAAGCAGCGAGGTTTTTTTGTTCTTTTTGGTGCTTTTTTTTTCCAGTTGTTCACTTTGATTGTTACCCCGACTCTTGAACCTAGGACCTTGGGATGTTTGGGGAATGCTCCCCGGGTGTACAATACCGCTAAGCCACCAGGGTGCTCCCTGGCTTCTTCTGTATACATTAATATACCTAGATATTCAGAATGTTCTTGTTATATTAGTGGCGTTCTACAGCATAAAAGGTTGGCCAGCCTGCCTTTGTTAAACTGAGTTGTCCAATCAAGTAATTCTCACACGAGTGTGTATAAAAATCACCAGTCAAATTTGTTAAAAACACATATTTGTGGCTCCAACCCTGGAAATTCTGAGTCTATAGAGGTGGTCAGAATTAGCTATGCACATTTTAACAGTTTGGAGACCACAATGTCAAACAATGGATAAGGCATTTCCTGTGAGAAAATAAACTTTGACCCTGGAGAAAGCAGTGTGGGCCCATTTGCAGGTCCTGGAGTAAATTTACCTATAAATTTATCCATAAAATTTATCTATGAAATTAAGAGGCTGACCATAGCATTACCATTCGACCCAGAACCCCTACTACTAGGTATCTACTCAAAGGAATTGAAAGCAGGGATTCAAACAGATACTTGCATATCAGTGTTCATCAATGCACTATTCACAATAACCAAAAGGAAGAAACAACTGAAATATCCATCAACCAATGAACAGATTTTTTAACATGTGATTTATCCATATGGTGAATAGTGTTGTCAAAAAAATGAAGTGCAGATAGATGTTACAAATATGACTCTGAAAATAATTATGCTAAGTGAAATAAGCATGAAAATAACATGCTATGATTCTGTTTACATGAGTGACCTAGATGAGGCAAATTTACAGAGACAGAAAATAGATGAGAGGTTACCAGAAGCTAGGAATAATGGAGAATGGGGATCCATTGCTTAACAGATATAGTTTCTGTTTGGGGATGACAAAAATTTTTGGAAATAGTAGTAATAGTTGCACATTTTGAATGTACTTAAATCCACAGGATTGATTTTAACCACTTAAAAATGGTTTAAATGGCAAATTTTATGTGATTATATTTTATCATAACTTAAAAAGTTAATATATGATTAATGCAATATATGAAAGATACATTGAACTGTACATTTTAAATGGGTGAATTGTATGGTACATGAATTTTTTCTCAATAAAACTGAAAAATTTAAGTGGCTAAACCAATTACTCTCAAGAGCTCCTTTTAGTCTTACTTATCTAATCATCTGTTATTCAGATTGGTATTTTGCTGTTCATCATTCAGAAAGGATGTATTTTCTTTGAAATTAAAAGGACTAGTCCCTCTGTCCTTCCAGTAAGAAGAGGAAAAAGAACATCAACCTGTTAGTGTAACCAGGACAGGAATACAAATTTCAGAAAATATTTATAGCACAGATATGTTTTATGTAAAAATATATATATATATACATACACATAGACATGTGTATAAACACAATTGTCCTCATGTCCCTTAGCCACATCTGTCCTCAAATGACTTCTGTCGGGTCCCTTTCTCAGTGAATTTAGCTACCTGAAGGATCATAACCATCTTCTCTCGTCTCTGTGGGCCTGACTCCTGACCTTCCTTCCAGCATCTTGGCCTCTAGCCCACATCAAGTCCTGTTAATTTGACCTCCTCAAACTCATTGACTTCTTTCCATTTCACATCCCATCTTCAGCTCAAGTCCTTAACATCACTTGCACCCTACAAACTTTATCACAGTCTATTACTCATTTACATGGTTTTTCTCAATAGTCACTGCCTCTTGAAAGTCAAGACCATTGTCATCATCATCACAGTCCCTCTAATTCTTGCACAGTGCCTGACACTTAGAAGTGTTCAGTCATTACTTACTGACTCAATAAAATTTATATCTATAACCCTGGGCTCCAGTTCCAAATGGAACACCTATATGATCATTCATTTACTCAGTAATCAATTAATGAGTGTAGGATCAGCCTCCCCAAAATGTACATATAAGGCTTTTTCCAAAATATCCAGAGCAGATTTTTTTTCTCAATGCATATCACCTTGGTATGCAGTACTAAGGTCAATCGAGGCCCTGAAACTCTCAGATCAAATCATAGGAGAAACATTACCATAATCTTTAATAATAAAGGTTACCTAGATATAGGGTCATCTGCGGAAGTAAACTTTTTATCAGAGACAAATAACCAGAGGCAGGGTTTTGGTATATAAGTCATTCCCTCCTTGCCATGTGAAACCCCCTTCCCTCTCCTCAAGTTTCAGAACCCTCTCCTGTTCCTTAGCTCAAAGTTTACACTTTGTCCCATTTAAGTATAAATGGAATATAAGTGAAAAAATACGTGTAAAGTCTCCATACATATGCAATTAAATTTCAGCTTTTCTTCTATTCATCTGCTCATGCTCTGTTTGCTGGACCAGCCTAAGAAGACCCAGAAGGTTGGGGGAATTTTCAAGTCTCCCCAATACTGTGTTTAGGGTCTATGTTAAGCACACAAAAGAGGAGGTGATTGACAGTTGAATGGGGGGGAAACAGACTCACAGGAATTATATAATATAGTGTGATAAATGTAACAGTTGATGTCTATAAAAAATATATTATTGCTGAGAATGCCAAAGGAAGAACTGAATAACTGTGAAGGAAAGGGGTAAGTAACTCTTGTATCTTTCCATATTTTATATGTTCTTCGAGGACAGGGTCAATTTTTATTAATGTTTTAATTTTTCTTTTGGCACTCTCCCTAAGGCAATACTTGGCTATAGTAAGAATCCAATAATATAAGAATAAATGAATCAGGAAGATCCTTACATCTGGCACTACACGCATTTAGGAACCTGTGAGCTCACGATGTTATCACATACTCAGGAAGAGAATATAAATCTCTTCTTGATTATCTCACTTAGACCCACTCTATAGGTGTGGGAGCACATGCAAGGATGACACTGGGCTTGATTCTCCCTTTTCACAAGGGCATGAACATTCCTTCTCCCTTCTATACCTATACTTTTTCACTGCAGCAAATATTTTTTGACTAGTCTGTCATTAGATGCTGTGCTGGCTTTACATAGTGAAGAGGGAGACAGTCCTGGGAGAGCTGGGGCCTCACTCTCTGCCCCTGGCACCCTGGGTATATTCTTTGTCCTTGGGGACTCATTTGATTGTTGAAAAAGGCAGCCAAGAAAAGGCCTAGCACTGATCCCTCACATTGCTTGCCAGAAGGCCAAGTCTTTCTGCTTGAGTTAAGTAAGTATTTTACAATCTTATTTCTGCTGCTTTAAAAAGAAAAACAACAACAACAAAAAAAAAAACAATCTTTGGAAGTTCTCAGGGATGTTGTTCAAATCCATTTAGTTTCTGAGAGCTTCTAAAGACTTACAGCCAAGAACTAGAGCAAAGACATACTGTAGTTCCCTGGCAACTGCTCCAAAATGGGTATAATCCCAGTGATTTTAAGAGGGTAGGCAGGGTCTGATCGGAGATTGTCATGTAAATGATAAAGTTCTAGTTGAACGTCAGCTAGTGATTATCATTATGCTGATCCCTCGTAAATCAGTGTGTTCGGTCATGTGGCCCATACTGTAGTTTTACTGACCTGAGTGCTGATAGGGGCTCTCTGGCTCAGAAGGGCTTCCTGGGGAGTGAGGGTAGCTGGCCAAGCATGAGGACTGCGAGAACTGCCCGGGAGAGGGCGGGAACGCGGGGCACAGAGGCTGCTGGAAGGAGTCGGGGTAAGTGGCGTTGTGCGGCATGAGCGGCTCGCTGTGCAGGGAGGCACTGCGGAACTTGGCCAAAAGGCTGAGCTGGGGGTTATATTCGCTGTGTCTTGGCACGAGCACCGGAGGCAGCACTAGGATGAGAAAAGAGCCAGCGGGTTAGAATGGAACGCTGATTCACCACTGCAAAATAGAGTGGACACCATGTTTTGTCTGTCCACTGTTTGATGGAGAGAGGAACCTCCCCTCCCACCACTGGGTTCATTATAAAACTGCCACCTAAGGTCCCATCTCTTCCCCAAAAGTGAGCTCATAAATCAGGACAAACCCAATGGTCTCTCTCCTGACAGCCTGAATCTTAAGCAGAACGCCACAATAAATGAGTAGTTTAGAGGAGAACCATTCTGATGTTAGCACTGAAGAGACTGCCTATGCCTTCCTGCCACAGAACTTACCAGAGCCGCCCTACCGTGCTTCTGGAGACAGAACTGTTCACATCTTCTTTTGATTCTGCCAATAAAGCGGTTTGTTTCTAAAAGGCAACACCAGTATGTACTGCCTACAGTGAAAACCCTAAGTGAATCCCAGAATACCTCAGAGATCACCGTTGACTTATTTAAATGACCAGCCTAAATTTTAGGTTCAGCTGTGCCAGTAAAGGGAAAAAACATCCCACTCTTTATGAACCCCCCCAAAATAAAATAAGTCACTGAAAGTTATTAAATAGAAGATAAACAGTGAGAAATAATAAAAATTAATAAGTGAAAGACAAGCAGCAATATGGAGAACTTTTAAATAAAGTCTGCTCATTTTAGTAGGTTCCAAACTTTAAAAATAGTACTACGTATTCTTGACCCTTATTCTATACAAAAACTTAGAAATGGAAGCAATCCACAAGGGAAAGCACTGTATAGGTTAATTAAACCTGTGGCCCCATGTGCGGGCAGGAATGAAAGTGAGTGAAAACAGGAAAGCAGGAAGAGAGTGGAGGAAGAAGAGCTCTATTTTGTTTAGTTCACCTTGATTGCTTCTGTCAGTCCTGGGATTCAAACCCGGGACCTTGGAATGCGTGTGGACTGCACCCAACCCCTACTGCACCCAGGGTGCACCTCCCATGAACTTCTAACGTGTCATGATGCCTGCAGAGAGAACGTACTCCATAATGGCTGACACAATGCGTGACCAACGTAAGTTCCGGACAGAAAAAGAGAAAACAGGAGGAGAAAATGAATAAAGAAATGATAATTTGTTATAATGCCATGTTCCTTCAATAAAATTAAAAGCAAAATAAAATAAATGTAACAAAACAGGTTTAATTAAAGTAAAAGAAAAAGAAAGAAAGAAACCACAGAAGACTCCCTCCTTTTGCCTTGTTGCATCTGAGAAAGCAACATCAATACCAACAGCTCTGCTGGAGTCATGTGAGAAAATGTGGACAGGGTTTTCAGTCCTGTTGTGTCTGTCAAATTGGCACAGCCTACTCTGGTAATATGGCTTCAATGTGTGCCAGCAGTGCTTCTAAGAAGTACACAAAGGATATAAGTTTCATTAATTTGGTTTAAGTGAAATTCCTTGAATCACATATCCAAGACATCTACCTTGCAGCAGAAACAATGCTGGGTCTTCATACATGAAAAGAAAGATAAAGCATTATTTATAATAGCTGAGAATTAGAAATTAAGTAACCTTCATCAGATGACTGGATAACGATGTGGTGTACATACACAATGGAATACTACACAGTCCTAAAAAGATGAAGTCATGACATTTGCAACAGCCTGGATGCAACTGAGGGGATTACCTAAGTGAAATTCTTAGAAGGAGACAGACAAATACCAGATGATCTCACTCATACGTGGAATATAAGGAAATAAAGCAAAGGAACAGAGTAAACGAAAACCAATCCCTGGTCATTAATGACGGAACTGAGGCTACCAGTAGGAAATTGACTAGGCGGTGGGGGCATATTGCGGGGGGGTTCAATGGACGATGGTGAAGAACTTTTGATAATTTGGGTGGGCAGACTGTGTTGGCATATATTTGAGGAATAAGGAACCGACATATATGGTTTTATTTTATCAAGGACTGAGAAGAAAGGAAGAAGGTAATATAAATCCTCATCTTTTAGGTTAGATTCAATGAAATTATCTGAAGGTGATAATTTGGAAACAGATGTATAAGCATATTATTTAGAATTCCATAATCTTTAGTAATGAATGCATAAATATATTATGAATACACATCATATTCTCTAGAGTTATTTCTTAAATTGTTAGTGATAATGGAGGGAACTAGAAAAAGTACTAAGTAAGAATGAGCAAAAGTGGCTCTTTCTGGACAAGGATATGGTGGCTTTTGTTTTCAATCACATTACTGATTTATTATTACATGTAAGAGGTACTGATAAAAGCCTTCATAAAAAAGTAAATGTTTTGGAGCAAATATTATAACAATAGCATTACAATAACATCAACCACAAGTCACCATTTATCTACCATAATACATTATCTATTTTATAATAAGTAATAATTTTCAGTTCTAAAGATAGAAAATCAAATCAAATAAGTAAATGAAAAAAAATGAAAGGAAAGGTGCAGGCAGGAATAAAGGTGAGTGGGTGGCAGGCAGGAAGAGAGAGTAGGAAGAAGCATTTTACTGTATTTTTATTTAGTTGTTTACACTGCTTTTTCCCCACCCTGGACCCTGGATTCGAGCCCAGGAGTTTGGGCTTGCTCCTTCAGAGGCAACTGACCTAACCACTACCAGGGTGTACCAAATGAAAAGTTGTAAGCTAAGCCACCACAGGGAGGTGGCAGAAAACCAAATGCTTTCTTACTCCTTTAAAAGCCAGGATTTGTATATGTTGCCTTATGACATAGACCAAACACTGCCCGTCACACTGTGCAACATGATGTGGATAAGGCATTCCATTTCTTTTTATGTGTTCCATGAATATGCAAGATGCAAAATGCCTTGCTCCATAAATACTCTGAAAGTGAGGGGCCAGCATTATAAATGACATTATTTCTTCTTTTTCAGTGGCATTTCTTCATCACAATGTTAACTGTATTGACATAAATACTCAAATTCCTTTTGGATGAAGAAGAATTTGAATAATCTCTGTGATTTCAGTTTTGCTTGCTTTCTTTCTTTTTTTTTTTTTTTTTAAAGGAATGGTGCAGGCAAGAATAAAGGCAGGTAGGCAAGCAGGCAAGAAAAGAGAGGAGGAAGAAGCACTTAATTTTTATTTAGTTGCTCACATTGGTTTGTTCCTCACCACCACCACAACATCTCCCCCAACCTCCACCCCCCACGCAAACCTCCACCTCCCCAAACCTCCTGCCCCAGGTCTTGAACTGGGGACCTTGGGTATGTGGAATTAATCCCATATGTGCTACACCGCTAGGCCATCAGGGCACACCTTAACTTCAGCCTTAATATGAGATATCTAAGAGTATTCCTCACGCTGATAAACAATAATGCTTCATACCCTTCTGAATGCAGAGATTCTATTTCTCCAAGGCCTGCAGATCTGAGGCACCAAGAGGAAAGAAAGACAGTGTTTTCTGTCTTGACACATATATCTTGATAATACATTTTGATCACCCGGGTAAAACTAAAGGCAGTGAATAATTCTGTAAAGAAAACCAACAGTATCATCCTGACGTGATTCAGTTACTTTAGATTTGTGTTGATTGCATTGATTATATCTTTAAATACATTTACCCAACACAGAGTCGTCTTAGCTTCCATAACAGAATACTGTAGACTGAGAGGCTTATAAACAACAGAAAATTATTTCTCACAGTACTGGAGGCTGGAAAGTTCACGATGGGATGCAACACTGTTGGATTCTGAGGAGAGCTCTTTTCCTGGATGCAGATGGCAGTCTTCTCAGTGTCCTCACATGACGGAAAGGGGTAAGGTGTCTCTCTGGGTCTCCTTCATAAGGGTACTAATCCTGTTCATGAGAGTGTGTCCCATGACCTAATCACTTCTCAAAGATCCCATCTTCTAATACCACCGCTTTGGGCTTTAGGTTTTCAACACATGAATTGGCAAGGGCAGTGGGGGCGGGGGTGGCGCAGGACACATAAACACAGTGATAGCTATTCATAGAAATAGTTATTACTAATAACTAAACTTTATTTCCATATTTCAACCACTACTTACAAATATAGCATAATGAGCTTATATATATTGGTTTCAATTTTTATGCCACCTTTATTATACCACATTATCTTAACATCGAAGTGTTACACAGGGGCAGAGAGAGAGGAAGGAGTTATGGTCTATGTGGGAGTGTAAAGCAGCGCTTTTATTTCTTTTTCAAAGCTCACACATTTTTGAGAGAGTACAGGTATTGTAGGTAAAGGGGGAATAACACTCCTGAAATAACCTCCAGTGGCATGGAGTAAAATCACGTTAAGTTGTGAGATCATTTTTACAGTTTCTATGAGGACTGGTGAGATTCTTCACCAACTTTTGGGTACCACTCCGTGAAAATACAAATATGGAGAGTGAGAGTTAACATATGAAAATTTTAATAGCAATCTTCCAAAGAAAATTGATATTCATTGAAATAAACAATAAAAGAAATGGATTTTTATTTTTAGAATCTTTTTAAACTTTCATTTGCTAGTATTTAATTTGTACTGCAAAAGTCTTCATCTTTGAAGGAGTGGAAACTTGAAAAATAAAGAATGGTCTTACACTATGGATAGTTTAAAAAAGTGAAATAGATTAACTGACTGTGCTGAAAAGAAGACCAGAATACAGCCTTCACAACGTTCCTAAAATGAGCTGTGAAAAATGACAGATTTCAAAGGTAAAACTTAAGATTTATGATAATTAGGGACCCAGTAAACTACCTAAGTATTAGCATTTTCACTGTTCTTAAGAGCATTCATTTTAAATTGATTGGAAATTTAGATATAAAAATCTCCCTTTTCTATTAAAAATTAGGAAAAAAAAAACATATGTAGCTTAAATATTACCTTAAACTATAATATAAAATTTTTACCTATATTTTATTTTGGACATTCAAACTTAAAATTTGATGACATGAAATCTATCTGCCATTTGTAAAAACATTCACACACTGTCATTCCTAGAAGAAACTTACATATTACAGAAAACTAAAATATTAAATATTCCTTTAAAATTAGGTTTTTGGATATTCAAAAAGAAAATTAGATACGATTTATAAGATTTCATATGAGATGCATTTTACAGCTATACTACTCAAAAAGAGAGAAATGATTTATTAATGAATTTTTTCTTGGATATATTTTGAATATTTATTATAACTCGAATAGCTAAAAAAGGAGTCAAGTTGTTTCTGCCATAAACTCAGACATTAATGGCAATTTATTTTAATTTTGCACAGAGAGGCCAGAAAGAGACAGGAAAGAAGGAAAGAGAGCAATGACTTATACGATCTCAGGGAAAATATATCAGAATTGCCAGGAGTAAGGGACCCCTCTCCTTAGAGTCTCATACAGAGACTCAAACCCCAGGTGCAGTGACTGTGAGAAGCATCCACCTCCAGGCAGATGACTTCCTGAACAAGAGCTTTACATGATGGTAATTTCTGGGCACCTAAAAGGTTGGGTACCTAAGACTGCAGTGGTAGCTGAGGGGTCACTTAGCCAGTACTGCTGTAAAGTTAACTGAGCACTGGAGATAAAGCAGGCTGCCCACCTAGACAGAGCTGTCTGTTAATGGACATGGACATTTTTCTGAGCTTGAGTTCCAGTCTTTGGTCTTCAGGAATGAGGCAGATTGGCTGATCAGGGAGAGGAAACTCTCCCTTATCACCTCGTGAACACTCCAGCCAGAGATAAATGCAGTCCAGCTCTGTTCCAGACAGTGTGCAGGAACACCGGTGAACACAGACTTCTCCAGACAGACGCAAACACACATACAGGTGTGCGAAGTTTTAGAACAACATTTTCCTATCTTTAAAGCCAGATTTAAGAACAGCTGCCAACCTCCCCACCAACGCCCATAGTTTTCAGCCCTGGGAGAATTTCTAGCAAGTCATTGGCCATGTTCAGACCCAATATGAGATACCTCCACTTACCTGAGCTTGTTGAAAGTGGTAGCCAAAAAAATTTTCACTTAAGTCAGTACAGCTCAGTTCAATTTAGTTGAGGGAGAGGGGCCAGGAAGGAGGAGGCTTATTTTTGACAGTTAACATATCAAAGTCTTTTTAAGACCTTCAAAAGTCCCAAGAACTAGAAAAGATAATGACGATAGTTCCAAAATACTTTAAAATAAAACTGCACTTTTTAAAATCACACCACTGTTTACATGTATATAAAATGAAAATATCTTCTGTTTAGATGTAAATGACTACACAGTTTCGAGGTTACTTCCTCAATATTGAACTTCCCTTCCTTCTCTCTCCTTCAGTGTGTGTGTGGGGGTCCTTATCTACGGGTACACCATCACCCTCCATCAACTGTGACACACCTGCCCCTTGACTGCTCAAATAAACCACAACATCAAAAATAAAATTTGGTGCACCCTGGTGGAGGAGAGGTTAGGTCGTCCAGCCACACGCAGTTCACATACATCTCAAGGACCTGGGTTCATGTCCAGGGGTAGTGAAGGACTAACCAAGATGTACAACTAAAATAAACACTAATACAAAGGGTTCTTTCTCCTCTCTTTTCCTCTCTGCTTGCCTATCTGCCTTCATTCCTGACTGCACCTTACCTTTAAAAAATTAAATTAAAACATTTTTTTAAAAAAGAATAAAACTCACCTGGCGTCTCTACCCGGCGGTAGTGATAGGGGTTGATGCACACCTCTTTCTGCTTGGAGCCAAATGGGAACTCACAGCACTCCAGCGGCTTCAGCTCATGGTGAGACTGGAGATCAGGCCAACGCCACACTCGACAATAAATAACGTGGGGCAAACCTTTGCGGTGGGACACCTGAAGTCGCCCGTCCAGGGACCGGGGAATCGTAACACATTTGCTGGGCTGCCCTGGACAGCTGAGGGCCCTCTCCAGTTCATCCATTGCTCCTTTCTTCTTCTTTAATTTCTTCACCAAGGAGTCTACCGCCTTTTCTGCCCACTTTTCCTCTTCATCTCCTTGCTTCCAGCCTAGCAGTCTCTTCACTGCCGGGCTGGTGAAGGAGAAGAGGGAGCTGATGGGCGTGCTGGAGTGCATAAGAGGTGGACTGCAGGCGTCCAGGGCAGACAGGAGTGGACAGGCAGCCCTTCACTGCCTGTGGGGCCCGAGGGAAGCAGGCCGCAAGTAACGCTCCAGGGATGTCATAGGTCTTCCTTTTCTGGAAGTGACTGTGACCAACTCAGGTTGGGAAGAGTGCTGACTTCCTTTTAAGCCCTGAAACGGGTTAGCCACCTTTGAAAGACAAGATAATACTTCAATGAGCTTAATAGGATAATTTTCAGAAAAAAAAGTGGTATATAAAGGAGAAAATAGGTTTCAAATCTTTTAGACTTGAAAATTCTTAATCATCTGTGATTCTTCTCTCTCTGTGAATGCCTATGATCAAGTCTTGGTAATTCTGCCTTGAAGATTTTGAAACTTTCTTTCCATTTTCATCAATATCTGAGGTTTAGCCCATCTCACAACTGACCTGGATTATTTCAATAACCTCTGAGGTAGTGTCTCCCAATTCTAATCTATTAACTACCAAATTCATTTTTTAGCTTATTTATGAAATGGCAGTGACTCCTTGGTTCCTCATGAATAAACTCTGACTGGGTCTTAGAACTCCATCAACTTTTCTCAACGTACTCATGATTCTTCTTTTTTCATTGACAGTGTTCATTTATAGTTTTCACACACACACACACACACACACACACACACATATATACACATATGTATGCAATAACATAAAAAGGATAATCTCACCGTTCATGTATTTTTCCAAACTATTTCACAGGACAGTGGTTCTCCAGTGTGACACCAGGGTCCCTGGAAGACCTAGAGTCCCTTTTATGGAGCGGGAGGCAAGGGATGTGAGGGCCTCTCTTTTCCAACTACATGTCTGACTATGCTAAACTGTCTTCATGTACTTTGACCCAAACGACATACTATGACAGACTGAATGTAGATGCAGATCTAAGAATATAGGTGTCATCTATTAAATCAGTCATTAAAAATATTTTCTTTAAAAAGCCTCTTCTCACTAACTTTTAAAATACAATTTTAAATAAAATATATTTATATGAATTATAATAGGTTCATTATCTTTTAATGAGTCAATAAATATTTTAAGTTTCTCGGTTTTTATTCCTAAATGGTAAATATTGATACCTGTAAGTCCCATGAGCAAAGGTTTTTTGGAGTTCTCAAAAATTATTAAAAGCAGACAGGGTGTATCAGACCAAAAAGTTTAAAACGTGCTTTTCTAGAAGTGACACATAGTCACATACGTAAGTAGATACACAAATAATGACTGCTGTCACATTTGCTATTTTGCCTGAAAATGAGTTGAAGTCCTCTTTAACCTTTCATCCAAAGGAGACATTCTTTTCCAATTATTCAACAGTCCCATGTAAATTTCCGAGGAAGAACCACATTTTCTCTTTGTGAGAAAAGCCTCCTTACACAAAATTCTCTCCTTCTTCCAAACTTTAGACACCAGCTACCTTCTTAAAGTTGAAGGGGCTCTTAGTTAGATTTTGGAGCAAGCGGATTCACTTTAGTATCTGAGAATCAATCTAGTTCATAATCTCTAACAATTGCTTGTTTCATATACACTAAATATAATTATCTATTTCCTAGCAGGGATAGCTATACCTTTCTGAGTCCAATTATATAAACTCCTTTGGACAAAGACCACACACACACACACAATACTGCGATCATTATCAGGTACCCTGTGTAAGGAGGATGGTAGCCTGGTTATGCAAAAAGCAACACTTTAATCATTTTAGTCGTTTATTTAGCATTGTATACAGGTACGCATGATGGAGAGTTAAGGGCAGGACAGCTGTTCTTTTTCACTTGACAGTTTAACTTATACTCACTTTTATTTGGGAAGGTTGATTTTGTGGTTTAACATTCATTAATTTATGTAGTTAGGTCACTGTGTTCAAGTTCAATTTATTTAAGTCAGATGGATTGCCTTAAAGCAATGGTTGAAGAGACATAGAATCTTTAAAGAGATGTAACAAGACACAGAAAATCTGAATCCTAAAAGAGCTCTGAATTCTGCTTAGTTGCATGATGGATTTGTTATTAGTGAATTGTGATATAATCTTTAAGCTCTGGTCAGTACAAAAAAAACAACAGAGTTAAACTAAATATACCTTTTAAAAAAACTATTGTTCCATGAAATACACCAATAGTTCTCTAAATCAGGTTTTATATTTTAAACTGCAGATTCCTGTCAACACCATGTGAAATCAATTCATTGGAATAAAATTGCCTTTGTAAAAACAATAAAATATATTACATTTCAGTGCAGCTAACAAAATCTAAATATCATTAAATTAAAACTTTTTATTCCGAAGTACGTGTTCTATGTGTGTCTGTGTCTTTGTTCATTTGCGGTGTCACAGCACACAAATCTATTTGTTATTGAGATTTATAATAAAAAAGCTTGAAAACCACTACCCAAAACCACACACATCCTCAAACTCTGTCTGTCTGTGGTTCACTTCGATGAGTGATTTGATGAGTGGCCACCATTTCTCTTCATCGCCCAGGGGGTTCCCAGCTAGTCAAGAATCCAGTATCTCAGAAAACTTGACTCTGCAGTCTGATCTCACTGCCACATTCCAAAACCTTACAGCAGTCTCACAATCTGTGGTTTTAGGTGTGCTCTTGTGGACTAGTAGTTTAGTCCACTATGGCACAGTCTACACACCTAGGCTCCAGACCTAGGGCCAGGGGAAATAACCAAGATGAACAACTAAATAAAATAAATAAATGCTTCTTCCTCCTCTCTCTTCCTGCCTGCCTGCCTGCTTGTCTTCATTCTTACCTGCACTTGTCCTTTAAAAAAAAAAAAAAATTTTACTGTTAAAAGACACAGCTCCCATCCCATCAAACAGAAATCTTTGCATTAAGGATGTTCCCCATAGAATCAAATTTAAACTCTCAAAGTGATAAACATTTGTAATAGAGGTCTCTGAGTAGGGAAGGAAGACAATAGAAAATACCAAAAAGGTTAATAAAGCTGACTGGTGAGTATATAGATGTTCAAAATATTATACTCTAAACTTGCTTGTATGATATATTTTTGATAGAGTACATGTAAAGAAATGAATCAAACTTGGAATCTTATTCCATTCCCATTCCTATAATCTTTTAGCCACCAGAAGAAGAAAGGTCTCCTTGTTCATGAACCACTGGCCATCACACTGAGAACCGTGCACCCCAACCCCAAGTTGTTCATCAGTGTCAGCCTGGCTCAGAACAGCTTTCCATTGTCAAATAATGTAAATGCCCATAGACTATATGCTCCATGACTCCTAAGGACATTACTGCCCAGGCTCACCAGAATAATTAAAACAGAGCTCTCTCAGGGCCAGGGTGGGGCGTCATTAAAAAACTAATGTCACAAAATTAGGAAGAGGAGTTGCTAATAATACTTGAAGTCACTCTGTTCCTATAAAGTACACAGAATGAAACAAAATAAACAATAAAAGTAAATGTATGAGAACACTATAAGAACAAAACATGACCCCAAAATCTCTACAAAATATAACAAGAGCTTTGGACAAGAGAAGGGGAGAGGGAGGGGGAGGAGGAAGGGGAGGACTTAAACTGCACTTTAAAAATAAACTAATTCGGCAGATTAGGGTTATTTTCTATAGTTTGTGTATGTGTGGCTAAATCCTCACTTTTGTAAGAAAGCTGTGTATCCCTGTCACAGATCACCTGTTGATATTCTGCACATCATGTGGTCTCTCGGGGGCTCTTATTTCCTCATCTTCAGATCAAGAAGGGGCCAGCCTCTCTGGAAAAGTCTGCCTGGGCCATGATTACATGGCTCTATGGTTGTTGGCTGCACGTGTGAGACTATAACTCCCTCAGCTGCTGTTGATGCTACATTGCTACCCGGGGGGAGTCCAAGAGTGAGGTCTTCATTCATAAAGCTATATTGCATAATGCAAGGCAAAGAAATAACAATCCATTTTACAAGGTTGTTAAGTTGATCTCTTTAATAATAAATGTCATCTACCAATACAACATAATTTCTACTTTTCTCTCCAGCTCTTAGTTCCTTTCGAACATTATTTTTTTATTACTGCAAAGAAATAAGAGGAAAAGAATGTAATTGGTATTATTATGTTTGTCATAAATTGCTGGCACCTTCATCAAGGTTGTCATAACCAGATCTCCACAAATGATATCTGCTGATTTGGCCAGAAGGAAAAAAGCACCATTTCTCTAGTTCACTCATGGTCCACTTCATGAACACGCGAGATAAAACAGCACTTCTTTCTTTTTCTGGCAACTGAATTTTACAATAAATCCAACCAAGTGAGCAAAACAACTTTCTCATTTTCAAGTTTTTAAATAAACAAGACCACTTAAAAGAAAAGCAGCACTGACCACATGCGTACACCATGATTTAACTGCACATAATTCCAAACTAAAATCCAACTTGCCCAGCTGGGCAAAAGTTTGGGAGCTATGAACCTTTTATTTTTAAGTTGCCAGTTTAAATCCAACTCTTGTCAGTAGTTACTCAAGATTATTTCCACTTACTTGGCATCCCCTGAAGAGTCAACTGGTGATTTGAATCTTGAAGAAAATAAAATTTAAAACACAAAATCTACTAAGCCTAAATAACAAAAAATGAAATCTAAATAGGTATATATAAATGGTAAAGAACTTGAACCAGCCATCAAAAATTTTCCAACAGGTGCACTCTGGTGGCCTAGTGATTTAATGCACCAGGCATAGATCACAGACATCCCAAAGTCCCTGGTTCAAGCCCCAAGAACCAGGATGAATAAACAAACACAATAAATAAGGTGCTTTTTCTTCCTCGTTTTCTTCCTGCCTCCCTGCCTGCACACCCTCATTGCTGTCTGTACTTTTCTTTAAAAAGATAATTTCTAACAAAGATAAGTCCAAGACTTAATGACTGGAGAATTCTACCAAACATGTGAACAAGAATAGCAGTCCTTCTCCCAAAAATTGAAGAAGTGAGAACAGTTCTTCATTCATCTTCTGAAGCACTCATTACCCTGATACCGAAGCCAAGAAAAGAAACTTGCAGATGAATATCCTTTATGAATGTTGATATAAAATTAATCAACAGAATACTAGAAAACTGATTTAGCAGCATATTAAAAGAATTATACCCATGAACAAGTGAGATTTATTCCTGGAATGTAAGGAATGGTTCAACATACAAAATCTATCAATGTTACATACTGTGTAAACAGATGAGGGGAAAAATACATCATTATCTTAATTGATACCTAAAAAATAAAACCTGACAAAATTCAACAATCTTTCATGATAAATATACTCACCAAATTAGGAACAGAATGAAACTATGTCAACATAATAGAAGTCATATGAGAAAAACCCACAGCAAACATCATTATAATTGTCAAAAATTGAAACCTTGCCCTCTAATTGTAGGAAGTAGGCAAAGATGCCTGTTTTGCCACTTCTATTCAACATAATACTTGAAATTCGAGCCAGAATAAGAATGCAAGAAAAAGAAATGAAAGGCATCATTGTAAAGAAGAGGCAAAATTATCTCTTCACAGATGATAAGATGTAGAAAGGTAGAAAATGTAGAAAACCCTAAAGATTGCATGAAAAACCGAACTAACAAACTAAGTAAAGTAGCAAGACACAAAGTCAACATCAATACTCAGTTGCACCTCTATACACTAACAATGGGCAATCTGAAAAGGAACTATAAAATAATTCCATGTATAACAGAATCAAAATGAACGAAATACATTAAGAATTAACTGAGGAGGAAAAAGACTTATACAAGGAAAAACATTGTAGAAAAAAATACTTGAAAGACATAAATAAATGGGAACAAATTTTATACTCATGAATTGGAAGACTTAATATTGTTAAGATGTCTAAGTCATCTACAGGTTCAATGCAATTTTAACTGAAAATCCAAGAAATTTTTTGCAGAAATTGAAAAACATTTTCTAAAATTTGTATAGGTTCTCTGTATGAACTATCAACTCAAAATGGATCAAAGATGTAGATGTAAAACTTTTTACTCTAAAACACTAAAAAAAAAAAAAAAAAAAAGGGGAAAATGCTTTATGACACTGAAAATGACACTAAAGGTAAAAGCAACAAAAGAAGAAAGACAAATTGTGCTTCATGAAAAAAACTTAAATGTGTCAATCAAAGACACTATCAATGGAATGAAAAAGCAACCCACGTAATGGGAGAAATATTTTCCAGTCATATGCCTCATATGACACTAATATCCAGAATTTATAAAGACCTCCTAAAACTCAACAACAACAAAATCAAACAGCCTGATTTAAAAATAAGCAAAGGACTTGAATACACATATCTCCAAAAAAATATACGAATGGCCAATAAACACATGAAAACAATGTTCGACATTATTCATCATCAGGGAACTGAAAATCACTATAGTGAAATACCACCTCCTATCTGTAAGGATGGCTACTATTAAAAAAACATAAAAGAAGATTTGATGATGATGAAGAGAAACTGGAACCCATGCTCACTGTAACTGGAAATGGAAAATGCTGCAGGCACTATGGAAACAGTATAGTAATTTCTCAAGCAAAAAAGAACTGCCAAGTGATATAGCAAGTTCACTTCTGACTATATACAACAAAAAATGAAAGCTGATACATGAACAAATACTTGTATACCAATGTTCATAATAGCATTATTCACCTTGCCAACAGGTAGAAACAACCCAAAAGTTCACTGATGGCAGAATGGATGGAAAAAAAAGTGGTATTTACAGACAACGGAATATTATTCAGTCTCAAAAAGGAAGTAAATTCTGAGACAGGCTACAATATGACTCCACATTGAAGAATCCATTATGAAAAGTGAAAGAAGCCAGTTACAGGAAGACAAATATTGTATGATCCCACTTATTTGAAGAAGCTAACACAGTCAAATTTATAGAGATGGTTTATAGAGCTGGTTTCCCAAGGCTGGGGGAGGGAAGGGATGGTAGGTTATTGTTAAATAGATGTAATTTTAATTTTATAAGAAGAAGTAAGTTAGGGAGATGATGGTGATTGTACATTATACATATATTTAATGCCACTGAACTATACACTAAAAATGGCTAAGATAGTAAAATTTTATATGTGTGCTTTAGTACAATAAAATGTTTTTAAAAACTAGAGTTAATGCAGATTAGGAAAATAAAGCAGAAGTAAGTTGACTTGTGGCTAATATGTAATAAATATTACTACGGTCATTATTGTACATGCATTTACTTACTGAATCACTCAACGGCTGTGTGTGATTGTGAATCCCACCTTATATATGAGGAAACTGAGGCACAATGCAATTAAGTACACTGTGCAGGTACACTACCAGGTGGTAGTGACAGGATTCAGACACCATTTGTCTGGCTCCAGACACACACCCTTAGCCATGAATGCCGCCCCATAATTCCATGGTTAGGTGGGAGGGAAATGACCATGAGAGTCTCCCCTGTATGCTTAGACTGAGAGTAACAGAGCACTTGAAGCCAAGGCTGGGTCTAAGATGATGGAAGTGGAAAATGATAGGGGAAGGAGCATGCACGACAGGAGGGTAGGACAGAAGTCCTTCAAGGTCTCTTTAATCTCAAGATTCTCAAGGAGCACGCAGCCTGATGAACTACTGCTTCGCTGTCATAGAGGAAAGTGTGAACTGGCGCTATGCCGCCTTTGTTACTCAGCATTCACTCACTGGTGCATTTTAGCACATGTACCCACGAGGAAGGCTGACTACGTGGCAGGCAATGCTAGTGATGAGTGAAGAAGGTATGATCCTTGACCTCCAGGGGAAAGTCTTGACTGGCTATGAAACAAGTAAATACTAGTAAACCATGAAGTATGATGCATAAAACAAACATGCCACTGGAATAGACCTACCTGGAAGACCTCATTGTAAAGATCAAGCACATGGAAAGGATAAGGAAGTGTCTGCCTCTCCAGACACTGGGGTGGAGGTGGCAGGGAGGATGACAATTGCAGGCAAAAGTTCTATGAGTGTGGCACAGAAAACGGGAGCAATTTGGGGCATGTGAGTAACTGAAGGAAGGCTTGTGTGGCCAAGGAAGAGAGAACAAGGAGATAAGCAGCTGGAGGTACATTTTGCTGGACCTTGAAGGCAACGTATGGGAAAGGGCCATTATTTTAAGTACAATGGGGAGCCTTTGGGTTTAAAAATCAAGGAAGTGAAATGATCTAACATATTCTTTAAATGATCACACTGGCTGTTTATGAGAATGGACTGGATGGGAGAGAAAGCAGAGGCCAAATAGAAGACACCGAACAGTCATCCGACCATCAGAGACCACAGTGGCGAAAGGCATCAAGGAAAGTGCGCTAAGTGGAATGTCGTTTCATTCCGTTTTAAGATAGCGTTTCCAGAAAGCATTTACAGGTTAAGGGTAATTAATCAGTAAAAAGGGGAAATTTACATTGCAAAAGAGAGAGACAAAGTGGCACCACAGAAAAGAGGATAGAATGAGGGCTGTACAGATAGGTTTGTCCATCATGTCACAGGAAGATCAGAATAGTCCCTTCAAAGAGTCTATCTCAATAAAGTTGGAGTTAGACTGGGAAGAGGCAGGATAAGAGATTTGAGGGGCAAAAAAAAGCTGGAATGTTGGGAGAGAGTGGGAAAGCAGAAGTATGTTCTGGAATACTGGATCAAAAACAAAAAACAAGGAGTCAGAGAGCCAGACAGCTGACAACAAAGTCATTGTGGATTCTACTCCAAGGAGCTTTAGAAAAAGTAGCTCTACTCTTGGAAAAGAAGCATTGAGCCTGAAACTGGGGTCCTCTACCATTAGACTCTTTCACCCACCCTGAAAATACCAGGTGGTGATAGAGGATTAAAAAAGAAACAGTCGAAAGGTATTCGGTATTTATAAGAGTCACAAAAAAGTTGCAGACAGTAAACTCTCAAAATTAAAATTGGTCACATTCCTACAAAAGTAGGTAGTGTCCTCAAGTAAGGGGGAAAAAAAGCTTAAATTTTTTTGTGATGAGCATGTTCCTCAGAACTTGGAAGTCTGGGAGGCAGAAGATATTCTGAAATGGTAATACTTAAATCTTCATCTGAAGAAATTAATAACTTGATGGTCTTTTGACCTTTTTAATACCAGCTTAGAGAATAGGACTGGAGAGAAATAACTTCGTAACACAGAAAGGACACACAAGAAACTGACAATACTAGTTGCTTTTGAAAGGGGAATAATGGTCAGAGAAGAAAGGAAGCCATGTTACTACTGTGCTTTTTGCATTTTGTATCAACTGAAAAACACCCCCAAGTCAGAAAAGAGCACACACACGCACAACACAAACACACACACACCCAAAAAAACAAAAAGCAAAAGCAGTAAATACTTTGCCCATTGTTTTTCCAAGCACTGATTTTGCGTCATACTTGAATTTCTTTCCGTATAAACTCGATTAACAAAAACTTATTTTTTCCTCCACTATTCCACAGCACACTTTAAAGGAGTACTATATGATTAATCTCTCTGTGGTGCCCATTTATCTTTGTTTAGCTTTTGCTAAAACTGCAGGAAGACTGGATTTCCTACAGCCAATAAGAAAGGAGTGAGTTATTTAATCTTACAATGTGGCTCTATTTTCTCCTTCACTACCAAGATAAATCTTGGCTTCCCATGTAGACAGTAGGTACTGACCATCTTACAGACAGTAACAACGCATTCATTAAGCTCTCTTAACCTGTCCTCAAACTTTCATTAAATATGTGGAACTCAACAGAAGAACAAAATAAAAGAACAAAAATCGGCCTCTAACTAATAGTAGAACCAAATGGAATCATAACAAAATATACGAGGAGGGCACACCCCCATGGAACAGCGGTGCATCAGTTACCTCTGACGGAACAAGCCATATGTCCCTGGATTTGAGTCCAGGGGAAAACATCCCCTGTGAATGAGTAAATTTAAAAAAAAAAAAAAAAAAAAAAAAAGTTTCTTCCTTCTCTTTTCCTACCTGTCTGCCAACTCACCTTCATTCCTGCTTGTAACCTTCCTTAAAAAACAAACAAACAAAAACCCAAGTGTTGCTTAGAGTTCATACTTAATTTAGATCTGACTCTAACATACTTTATTTTTTGTATGAGGGTGCTTTGATGGAAATTTCAGGTATTCATGAATGTATTTCATCATGTTACTGACTGTGCAGTTCTTTCTTTTTTCCCTCTTATATTTGTAACTCTTAACATGTTTATAAAACATTCCACATTCTCAAGGAGAATAACAATCAGGGCCAACTATTTCAGCACGAATGATTTATTAATTACAAATGGAAGATCCTTAGAAACCTATTTTTACCAAATGGTTTATACCCTGGTGAATAACTGTTGCCCTTTTTTAAAAAATACAAGCCTTCTGTACCTTAGTAACCTCAAAAAGAATAAACCAGATCTTACACAACACAAGGCATCTTAAAGGAATACTTACTCCAAATAATTCTGACCCATGAAAAACCTAGGTTTATCCAAATATAAATTTGGGAGAAACTATTTATCTTACAAGATGAATCATTATAAATGTAAAAGCATGATTCAATTTATACAAATCTGATTTACATACAGCTTTTTCAGGAATAAATATTCTTTCATTCAATATTTACCAAGTTCTTTTTTTCCAGTTCCTAAAGTTAACTGATAAAGTTTACAAATTTTACGTCTAAAGGTTTACTTAGAAACAATCAAGACTCTTTAATCGAATTAAGAGATTTCATTTCACATTCCTGCGTTTAAAATATAATTCTAACATTAAATGTGCATTTCACACATCTTATCGTGTAAATTTCTCACTGAGCACTAAAGAATACCATTGTTAGCAAACAGCAGGACAAGTCAAATTAGTTTTGGGGACGCTTTATCTTAGAAACTCTTTGCCCATCAAAACAGCAAACATCCTTAAAACTTTAAGAATTTTGTAACCATTCCAGGTTTTTGTAAGCAATACAGTATTACTTTCCTGATGCAGTCAATAAACCCCTTTTAAAAATCTTCCCAGCGTGTCCTTCAGAAAACAGATAAGCTGTGTTATTCTAAATATCAGATGATATCCATGTGGAATAGCTTAGCTTGAATTTGGAAAAGGGATATTAAAAAAAAAAAAAAAAAAGTGTTGGTAAGCCCTAGTGGAGTAGCGTTTAGGCCCACTGCCTCCAGGTGAGTGAAGACCACAGAGATCTCAAGGACCTAGGTTTGTGTCCCAAGGTCAGGGAGAGTGAGGACATAAAACTAAAGTACTTCCTTCTCTCTCTTCCAAACTGCTTGCCTGCTTGCCTTCACTGCAGCCTACAGCTTTCCCGTAAGAATAAAATTGATTTTGTAGGTAACTGGGTATATTTCCATCTTCTCATTATTGTGAAGTCACCTCAGGATAGCTTGGATGTTATATTCTAACCCTGATGAATGTTTAAGAACAACAAAAAATGAGCTGCCCTGCAACTTCCTCACAGTCTCCCCACCACCCCAAATAAAAGAACTTCAGCCTAAACATGGGGCACATTAGCTGGTGATGTGGCAAAACTAGTGTAGGCCCTGGGCACCACACAGAAGACAGAAGCATGGTTCTCAAAATTTGCCTTATTTTTCACTCAGAATATCTCATATGGGAGCATCAAAGTATATATGTGGGGCTTAATCAAACACTTAAAAATTAATTTCTATAATTCCAGTGTATAATGATGGCAAACATAAAAAGCGACCTTTCGAACTCTTTCCCACTTTGGTCCTCTGAGCAATGCAAACCTACAGCAGAATGAAAGGCCATTTGCCCCCAAATTATCAAAAGCATTTCACTCTCTTCCCTAGTGAGCAGAGATGATTTCCCAGATTAAAACTCTTCATTACCTCAGGGATTAAAAAGTCTCAATCAGCATGTCATGCCATTAAACTAATTCAAAATATTCAGAATCTTAAAACTCTAACAAAGTTGGTGCGTCCCGGTGGAGTAGTGGCTTGGTCAACTGCTTGCAGCTGAAGCGCCGTCCACATACATCCCAAGCATCCAGGTTTGTGTCTCCGGCCAGGGAGACCAACCAAGATTGATAATTAAATAAAAATAAATGAAATGTTTCTTCCTCTTCGCTCTTCCTGCCTGCCTGGTTGTCTTCATTCCTGCCTGCATTTTATTTAAAAACAAAACAACAATGTAATAAGGCTATCTGGGGGAGCTATTTTTTGGCTTTATTTTGGCTTCGATGTATGGGGGTTGGGTTACTCCTTTATTTTTATTTTAAAGAAAGGTGGTAACATGATGATTTTGTCATAGTCTAAAAATCTAGGCCAGGACAGAGGAACTACATTTTCTTCTTTGTACAGGCCTACTGATACCCACAGTCTGTAACTAGCACCCCCAGAATAGCTTCCCCGTTGGCAGACCAGAGCTGGATGAACTCTGCTGCTCCAAAATGTCACATTTTTCTCCAAGTGGGTCACTGAAGACATGGAAACGGTGTAACTGAGGACATGACACCAATGAGAATCCTTATATTTTTGGGTTATAAATTCCTCTTCCCTCACCCCGTTGGCATCTAGGAACTGCTACTTTCCCACCATTCACACAAGGACTTCTTCAGACGCACAGTGTGAGTTCTTACTGTTAGAAAATAACTTCAGGAACTAAAAACAAAACACAAGACACTGAATCTGTACTGGAACAAAAGTGTAATGCACTCTGGACATTCTCCAGCAAACAAACACACAAAACAAAAACAAAAACCACACCCAGAAGAATGATGAAATGCAAAAACATGTTGGAAATATTTTTATCAGTAATGACAACAAAATTGTTGCACTATACATAAGGAGGAATCACTGAGTGACTGGGCCACTGATTTGAAAGATTAACCTGGAGGGAAGTTTCCCTCCCTCTTGGAGCCATTCAGTCCAGAGAGACATAGGAAGGTGCCTCACACAGTTATGACTCATCACCCTTTAACCAGAGTCATCCCTGAATAATGAAGTCAGTCACTGTGTGAGCAAAAATTCTTTCAATGTAGAATTGGTCACGAAAACTAGAAGAACAAGTAGATTTACATGTGCTAAGGAATCACAAAACATAGCAAACGCTAACAAAGGATGCAGAAGCGTTGTAGCAAGTGCAGAGTTTAACAGGAAAAAAATACTCTCAATAAAATCGGTGACGAGGACGCACCCTGGTGGAGTAGCGGCTGGGTTCGCCACCTCAGGCTGAGTACCGTTCACATCCATCCCGGGGACTGATTTGAGACCTGGGAACAAGCAAGATATATAACTAAAATAAAAACAGATAAAAGTGTTTCTTCCCCCTCTCTCTTCCTTCCTGCTTGCCTACGCGCCTGCATTCTCACCTTTTCTTTGAAAAATAGTGATGATGATTCAGAAAGAAGCTAGACTAAGTTCTTACTACAAAGCTTTAAGGCTGGATCTACAAAAGGCCACATCTGACAAAAATCAACTAAAACTTCCTATCAAACATTCTGCTTATACACATTCAAGCAAGCCTCTGGGTTTTAAAATCAGCATCATCAACCATCCTTAAAAATTTCAGGGAAATTTAACTATGCGCTTCTACGTTTGCACATCAGGGAAACAGCTGTTTTTTAAGTAGGCTCGAGTTTTACTTATCAGATATTTTCTCAGTGATGTTTAAATTTAAAATAATCAAGCACAAAGTCACAACTGAGATAGATTAAAAAAAAATGCACACGAGAAGCAAAGTAAACTGAATAACAAGCAAGATGTACTTTTAAATGGAGAAAATATGAAGACATTCCTGAGCAAGATCTCAAAGAATATATGACAACACAGTGTTCGCTAATCTTCTAGAAATACAGGCACTTTATTTGGCTAGATATGTTTAGTTATCAAATTAGAAATAAGCAGATGTTCCCTGATGGAGCAGTGGTTGGGTCAATTGCCTCTGACGGAGCAAGTCGCATATCCCAGGTCTGGGGGGAGCAACCAGTATGAACAACTAAATAGAAATAAAATAAGGTACTTCTTCCTCCTCTCTCTTCCTGCCTGCCTGCCTGCTCGCCTTTATTCCTGCCTGCACCTTTCCTTAAAAATATTTTTTAAAAAATAGAAATAAGCAAAAACAATGAATATGTGCTCATTTGATTTGCTACGTTACTAGACTTCCTGTTGAAAACCTAATTTTGTCTGAAATGCAAAGTTAATGAAAATGTAGTTAACAAGCTATGGCAGGAATAGATGGATCATGCACTTTGGATATGATCAGTCATGATCTTGCTAACTTGAAATATGAATATTATAAGAACTAGCAATACTCCAACATAACTTAAAAGTAGCCTAGGTTTTCTTTTTAAAAAATGTTATTAAAGGAACATTGCATCATGACATAATGCAGCTTGAAGTGTGCATCATTGTAAATCAACATCTGTATATAATACATTAAGTTTATCTCCACCAGTCCAGTTCTTCCTTCACTATATAATTGATTCATTTACGCACTTTCCCCGCCTCCCTCCCTTCCTTCTGGCAACCAGTAATTTGATTTTTTGAATAAAAATCTACTTTTGTTTGGTTTATTTGTTTGCTCAGTTTCTCTATATGTCATATATAAGTGAAATCATGTCTGTCTCTCTCTTTCTGGCTTATCTGACAGCATAATTCCTTCTAGCTCCATCCATGTTTTGGCAAATGGCAGGAAAGAAGATATAGTATATACTAGCCATTAACTAACTTTCAAGCCTCAGAATAAATGACTAATAAAATCAAGCTATCATGTCTGTATTACATTTTTTAAACACACTAGATGTTTATCAGTCATTGCTCAGAACAGGGGAAATTATTACATCTTAAAGTTTCTGAAGTAATAGTAGATACATAAATACATAAAGCTATAGAAATATTTGTATTTATGTCCTATAGGGTTATAGCTTTTTTAAAAAAGCTATTTGAAAGACACTGCCCAAATGATACTATTGCATTTACTATAATATTCATAGCATCAAAATAGCAAAAACCCAGAAATAACCCAAACATCCATCAGCTACAGAATGAATAGATAAATAAAAGAATACAATCAGGCGTCACTGAGTGGCAGGGATACATTCTGAGAAATGTATTGTTAGGCAAATTTCCTCATTTCCTCAAACAGATGTCATGGAGTGTAATCAAACAGGTCTAGTTTATATAGCCTGTCACACACCTAGGTTACATGGCACGGTCTTTGGGACACCAGCATACAAGCAATCTGTGTTTCGCTAAAACATTGTTAAGTGATGCATGACTTCAACTCACTGTGGAATATTAAAGTAGTAATAAAACTGTATTCACTAAACCCATAAGTAAGAATTAGTCTTAGAAACATAATAAAAAATGAGTAAAAGTAGAGCTTGGAAGTTTATATGGAGAATCAAATAATTTTTATAAAGTTTAAAAACCAACGACTACTAAATATCATGGAGATACATGTATGCAACTAAGTTACACTTTAACACAGGTGATAAAAACACAAAATTTAAGGTATTAATACTATACTTGAAGCAGAGGGCTAGCACAACAGGAAGCTGTAACACTAGTAATATTGCAGTCTATTATTATTATATTGTCATGAATCTTAATTTTTTTTTAGGCAAAGAGGAAGAAGCATTGTTTAAAGGAAGGAGGGAAGAGGAGGAAACACTTACCTGTTTCTTTATTTTGTGGTTCTTCCCCGCAATGTAAACAGACCACAAACCCAGCTTAGGCTTTACACAGTCTATGTCTCAGCTGCTGAGTTAGCGCCTGAGTTACCACGTCGTGCAACCATTACAATTTGATCAAATGGTCACATATTCTTTTGAATATATCAAATACTAAATAATGAAATACTTTAACTTAAAATCTCAGAAGACATACATAACTGGCCCCTATTATTATTCAAGAATGATATATCTCAGAAGATGGAAATATGAGAATCAAAGTCTAGTCAGATTTAGTCAGATTAAGAAAAAATAAGAATCCTAGTCTACATTTAGAAGAGCTTTAGAACAATGAATAAGAAGTTTAAGAACAAATATTTCTTGAGCATCCACTATCTGCAAGTTATAAAGTCATTAAACAAACACATGTGCCATTTAGTGAGCGTCTCAAGAGTGAATTATGGCTAGAAACCCTTTCTGGCTCTTTATTCATGCTTTTCCTTCTTCCTCAGTTCTTAGTCTCCCTTCTTCAAAGTCCAGCTCCCTCCAAAGGGTCCTCTCAATCCCCTAACATGAATGTGACCCTACCATTGCTCCCGATGCTTTGTATCCTCATACGTCACTTACCCCATGTGGCCTCACAGTGATTCTGATCCTAGTAGAAAAACTTGCATCCTGTGAGACTGTGGTTTTCCCATGTGAAGTCTCTCTGGGAATCCAACATAATAAAACATGGCAGTGATCTAAGCCTTTGTTTACCATTTACCACCCCAGAACACTGGCTGTGATTATGGTTGGTTCATTTACGTCACACTCTCTTTTTCATGGTAATGATAGCTATTAGTTTTCTCTGAATGAGAGACTCTACACTGCCTTGCTGCCACTCATCCCATGTCCTGCGGTCAGTTACAGCCAGCACTTGCTACCTTCAGTCAGATTAATTAGAGTACCACTTTGTCATCTGTAAATCCTAGGTCTTCCTCAAATTTTCTAGGCCACTGCTTTTCCAATGAGTCCCACATTCCACATCCATAGATACCAGTAATTACTGCAAATAATTTTATAGTTATCTGGCTAAATATCCATTACTACAATGCAAACTCCCATGCATCTATGTATCCATCCAAGGGTCTAACACAGGTTTCTCAGTCTCAGCACTATCAACATTTGGAATTGGATACTTGGGGGGCAAAGGCTAGCGGGGTTCTGTGCGTTATAGAATGCTTAGCAGCATCCCTGGCCTCTATCCAATATATGTCAATAGCACACACCCCTGGAAGTTGTGACAACTAAAAATGTCTTTTGATATTTTTAATTGTCACCTGGGTTGCAAAAATCACCCTCTGTCCGAAAAAAAAAAAAAAATCACTGGTTTAACATGAATCATGATCCTGGTCAATTGTCACAAGATCTTAAAAGTTTTTAATTTGGATAACTAGTAAATAGAAAAGAAACAGAATTCCAGATAAAGATTCATTCGATGTGAATTTAAGTAATGGGAGAAAACTTGCTCTACTAATGTTGCACATAATTAAGTGTACATGTAGAAGTTTAGTGTTGTATATATATATTTTGAATTATCCTAGGGATTATTACCCAGTGCAATTTAGGCTGAAGAATATAAAAATATTTGGATTATTATTTCTATTTCAAATATCAATCTACTTAAACAAAGTAGCATTTTCCTGGACATTTTTGTGATTTAGTGTTATTTTGAACCACCTTAGCAAAAGTCCAAAGGGTTCAGATTGGATTTTTCATCACAGAAAAATTCACTAAAAGTAATGAAGTGTTTACAAGATAGACTGGCAAAGACTTGGTTTTAAATTGACAAATACGGAAGGGGAAAAAACTGAACTCTCCCTCATTCTCTAATTCTATTTCAACTTACCCTGTTTACCAATCCTGTGGACTTTTACTTTCTAAAAATCTCTAAAATCATCAATTCCTATCTATCTCTTTCACCACCCCCATCCGTTCCAAGCATCTTCTACAAATTGCCAGGTTTCTTAAATACGTATCTAACACTGTCATTCAAATATATACTAAAAACCCTGTAGCATGTTTTCAAACACTCAGAATTTCCTATTTTGTCTTCCCTTCCCTGCCTTGCCCAGTCTTTCCTCCCTTTCTTCTTTCTTTCCTTTTTCCCTTCATTTGGGAAACAGGATTTTCTTCTTTTACTTTTTAAAGCAATTTGTATTCATGAGAAAAAAGATAACAGAAAAGTATAGAAAAGTTCCTTAAAAGAAAATTTGAATAACCACAGCTCATCTACAGAGCTAATAATCACTATTAACATTTCTGTGAGTTAATTTTTTCCTAAAATTTTAAAAATAGGATTACTTTATACATGTGTCTCAAATTTTACCTATTTCAATGAATAATATATTGTATTTCATATTATTAGGTATCCTATATTTTAAAAACTTTCAAAAATTTTGTGGCTGTCATAACTTTTAAGTTTAAGTCTATGGTGAATTTTCATTTCATTTGCAATAGCTTCTTGTGCCATAATGAGAAGAAAAGGAAAAAAAAAAAGAGGTTTAGAGAACCCCCTGTACAGAGTTCACAAATGTTTCCCAAGAGTTTCAGAGTAACAGTTAAAAGAAAAACAAAAATACTTGGAGGCATTTTTGTCTCTAGTCATGTATAAATCTATAAAGACACTTTGCAGTTCTAATTAAATAAGTTCCATATTAAGCCATTATTCTTACAAAAATAAAAAAAAGTATAGATAAAATTACATTCCATCTGATCATCAACCGTAATTCCAAAACCCTATGTAGTTTCTGGTATAATTAAAAGTAAGGTTGTGCTTACTTTTAGATATTTTACTCTGCATATTCACAGATAGGGTCATACGAAAAATAAAATATTAGCTTGAATTTTTAAATTAATCATCTGCAACTTGCTTGAACTGAAGCAATTTTTGTTAGTATTGTGTAAATCAATTTCATTTTTCACAGCTGCATAGTATTCCATAATGATGCAGCCCTTTTCTGCTTAAGCTGAGCCTGCCATTCAAAAACATCTACCACAGTTTAGGAAATCCAAAATATAGTCAGGTCTCTCTGAATGAAAACTGGCAACAACTTAAAAAATGTGGAATAATTTGGAGGAAATTCTAAAATACACTTTTTTTCTAAATAATAAAAAAGGAAATGTAGAATTAGACAACCTATTTTTAATAAAACTAGAACACAGAAGATGACCAATGGGAATATGAAAAGATGTCCTTCCTAACTTGTTACTAGGGAAATGCAAATCAAAACAACGAGATATCCTCTTACATCTGAGAGACTGGTTATTATACAAAAGTCTGGAAGCAACAGTGTTGGAGAGGATGCAAGGAGAAAGGAACCCCTATATAATGTTGATGAGAGTATACATTGTTGCAACTTTTATGGAAAGCAGTACGGAGAGTCCCCAAAAAATTGAGAATGGAAATATAGTATTTCATTTCCCACTACTGGGTATTTACTCAAAACCACTAATTCAAAGAGATATATGCACCCCTGTGTTTATTTTAGCATTTATTTGCTTATGTATAGAATCGGAAACTATGTACGTGTCCATCAATAGATGAATCAATAAAGAAGATAAGGTAGATGCGTACAATGGAATACTACACAGTCCTAAAAAAGATAAAATCATGTCATTTGCAACAACATGGATGGAACTAGAGGGAATTATACTAAGTGAAATAAGTCAGAAGACAAACATCAGATTATCTCACACATATGTGGAATATAAAGAAACAAAGTCAAGAAACAGACTGAAAAAAATTGGCCCTAAGACATTAACAACAGAACTGAGGTTACCAGTGGGGAATGTGGTGGGGGGATGGGGCAAGTGGTGGTAGGATCCACTGGAAAGTGGTGGAGGACTTTTGGTAACTTGGTGGTGGGCAGGAAGCATACATATTTGAGGAATGGAGAAACTGCACATCTGGAGCATACAGAAACTGCACAATTGTACATTCATAAATTAAAGTTACCTCAATTAATATTAAATTAAAAATAGAACACTAAGAATTTCCATTTTGACAAAGAAACATGAAACAACTCCATGAAGGTTGGAGTCTGTATGAATTGAGTGATTATAACAGAAAATGCAAATGTTATACCTCTTTTTACTCAATCATGTATTAGTTTTATTTATCCAAAGTTTATTAGTGAGAACCTTCCAGGCTGATGGAATGTCATCGGGCTTAGTCAGGATGTGGCTGACAGCGACTGATGTACGCAACACAGAAGTTAATTTGTTTTTTTTACACAGCAAGTTAAATTTTTATTTTCTTTTAAGGAAAGGTGCAGGCAGGTAGGTAGAGAGAGGAGCAGCATTTTTCATTTACTTTATTTTAGCTGTACATCTTGACTGTTCCCTATGGTCCTGGGATATGAACTGGGATCCTTGGGATGTATGTGAATTGTGCTCAGTCAGATGTGGCAGACCTAATTGCCACTCCACCAGAGCATGCCAGAAGCTGAAATTTTGAACTCACTTATATCTGTTAAAGAATTTGAATCCACAATTTAAAACTTTGCCTCGAAGAGATCACCAAGCTCAGATGGCTTCAGTGGCAAATTCTATTAAATATTTAAATAATAAATAATATACAATACCCTTCAGAATATTGAGAAGGAGGAAGAAGAAACTCATTTTGTGAGACCAACATAATCCTAATGGAAAAATCTGAGAAGAAAACAGACAAATATTACTCTGAAATAGAGATGTAAATAAGTGTGCTTAACAAAGAATTAGCAAATGACACCTAGCAGTATAAAAAGGTTAATATCTCATTACCGTGTGAGAGTGATCACAGAAATGCAACATTGGTATTACATTTGTAAATAAGCCAACATGTTTACATGAACAGAATAAAGGAGAAATGCCATAGTATCATCTTTGCAGGAAAAGCATTTGTTAAAGTTATCTCCCACTCATGAGTCTAAAAACTCATATTCTCACAAACCAGAAAATTTTTAAAGGGCAACAACAAAAACCTCTAACATCAGAATTGGTGGTGAAATACTGAATATTTTCCACTAAGATTGGAAATAAGTTCAGAAAATCCACCTTTGATATTTCTATTTGTCATTGTACTGTATATCCTAACAAATGCAAAAAAACAAGAAAAGAACATAAAATTATATTCAAAGATGACAGAAAGAACAACAAAGAAAATAAAAGAAATAAATAACAACAACAAAAAAAACTAATGAATTTATGAAGCTACAAGATACAAGGCGAATGTACAAAAACACTTATAGTTATATGTCAATGGCATATTAGTCAACAATGGACAACATATTCAAAGGCGGTCCCAGTAGGCTACACAGTACAGCCTAGATGTATGTTAGGTTGTATCATAAAAGTTTGTGTAATCACTCTCTCTGCATGATTATATTCCTAATCAGCAGCAGCAAACAAGTGAAAACGGAATAAGCAAAAAACATTTACAATATCGTAAAAGACCATAAAACATGTAGGAATAAAAGTAGTGAAAAAAAATGGATAGGAACTCTACTCGATGACAAAGTCGCCAAGAATATACAATGGAGAAAAAAATCTTTTCAACAAATGGGGCTGGGAAAACATTACAGCCACAAACCCCAAGCAAAAGAATTAATCCAGACCACTCTGTAATGCCGTACACAAAAACTGATTCAAAATGGATTAGAGACTTATATGTAAGAACAGATACCATAAAATACTTAGAAGAAAAAAAAAAACATAGGCAATATGGTCCATGACATCAGTCTTAGAGAAGTATTGGGGACTCAACTCCAATGACAAGGAAAACAAAAATAAAAATAAGCAAATGGAACTATATCTAACTAAAAAGCTTCTGCACAGTAAAGAGAAAAAATCACCCAAACCGAAAGACATCCTACTGAATGGGAGATGAAATTTGCAATCAAAAAAATGGGCAGAAGAGTTGAGTAAGACATTTCTCCAGAGACATGGTCAATAAGCACATGAAAAGATGTTCTTCCCATTAATGAAATGTTTTGAAATGCAAATTAAACAATAATGAGATATCACCTTACACCTGTGAGACTGGCTATTATCCAAAAGTCTAGAAACAAATGTTGTTGAAGATGCAGGGAAAATAACCCCACATACGCTGTTGGTGAGAGTGTAGTTGGTGCAACTTTAATGGTAAACAGTCTGGAGAGTCTTCAAAAAACTTGAGAATGGAAATTCCACATGATTCCATCATCCCATTACTGGGTATTTATCCCAAAGACTCAAAAAACACTAATTCACAGAGATATATGCACTGCCATGTTTACTGCAGCATTATTTACAATAGCCAAGAACTGGAAACTACCTAAGTGCTCACAAATAAATGAAAGGATAAAGAAGATGAGGTATATGTGAACAATAGTCCTCCTGGACTCAGGACTCTAACTCAGGAGTATGTGGTCTTCATCCTCTGGAGGTGACTGATCTAACCACTACTCCACCAGGGCATGTCCCAAAAGGTTTTACATTTGATGACATCCAATTTTTCTCTTTTGTTGCTAGTGCTTTTGTTGTCATTTGTAAGAATCTACTGCCAAATTCATGGACATGAAGATGTTCCCCTAGGTTTTCTTCTAAGAGTTTCATGGTTTTAGCTTGAATATTTAGGTCATTGCTTATTTTCAGTTACATTTTTGAATATACTGCGTGTGGGGGTTCATTATTTTGCATGTGGCTATCCAGTTGAACCAGAACCATTTGTTTAAGAGATTAGTCTTTGCCCACTGAATGGCTTCAATACCTTTGTCAAAAGTCGATTTGTCATAATGTTTGAGCTTATTTCTGGACTTTCAGTTTATTTCATTGATCTCTGTGTCTATTCTTATACCAATACTACACAGTTTTGGTTACTGAAGCTTTGCAGTAAGTTTTGAAACTGAGAAGTGTGAGCCTTCCAACTTTATTCTCCCTTTTCAAGATCGTTTATATTTTATTTATTTATTGCTTATCATTTATTTATTGTTTCCTTTTTTCACCACCATAACAGATTATTAGAATATGGATTTTGTCCATTTTATTCACAGCTGTACCCTAGTACACAGAACAAGGCATGTGTTTAATACATGGGCTCCTAAGTGAATGAATGGGGTCCTAAGAAGCTAGTGATCCACAACCCAGAAATAAGGACTGGGGGTCAGAAGGAGAGAAGGGAGGAAGAGAAGACCATGGTCGAGCAATTCCTGCCAGAGAAAAGTTGAAGTGGAAAGAAGGAGGGGTGGTGTAGACCTTGGGCTCCACTACAAAGGAATTCTTTCCAAAGGGTATTAGCAGCAGCCATTCAGGTGTATGAGTCAATCTTTACTAACTCAAATGTACTAAAATTAGAAATCATTTAGCAACTATCATAATGGACATTTCATATTTTTCAAAAACAAAACAACATGCAAGATAAAATATAATGAATAACAATGAACTGTTGTCTCTGAACTGAAAGGGAAAATAGCTTTAGCATCTTATCATGAGTCTCCCTAGCTTTTAGTATATGGAAATATTTATTCTTGATAAGTTAACATAATTTAACAATCATATCAGAAAACATACTCTACAATGCAAAAGTACCATATTGACCTTTAAAAAAATTCTGAACAAAATCTCCAGTAAACACATTTATCGCATTGAGTCACATTAAATAACTGAGCATTGACATCAGCAAGTCTGACCACGATTGTTCCTAAAGGGAGAGAAGCCAGTGAAGTTTTACAACAGCAGAGCTTGAGTACATGTAGTGCAGTTGAGATAAATATATTCGCAATTTTTTGTGACACCCATTTCTTCTTCATTGTAAAAATATTTTGATGTGAATCATTAACAAACTATGAAGAGTAACACTACTGTTTAATATGTATTATATAAACTTCCCTGAATAGTTGCATTTTTCTTACATAATAGCAAATACTGCTGCTATAATATTAAGCAAAATATATTGACACTCCACAAATTAAACCATGTGGTCCCATCTGCTTCTGGTCTTCAGAACAGTATATACTTCCTAGTTAATAAACTGTTACCAGAGAATGCAAATATGCCTCTTATTTAACTTTTTCAAAATCAACAGGGCATTGCTATAATTTGGCAAAGAATCTGACTTCTAATGAGAATTAGATATCTCATCCTCTTGCACTGATGACTTAAAACAATATGTGAAGTACATAAACTACCACTAAAATTGCATAGCCTTGGGATTTGTCAGACATTAATAGCTCTACAAGCCTCAGGGAAAACGTATAATTGCTCCATGCACTTGGCCCAGGTTTAATTATGGTCTCGGAGTTTTATTCCCTGGACAGTGGTGACAGCCTGGAGAGAGCTTTCTCGCAACTTGGTCTTCAACTTAGCAAATAAAAGACCAAAAGCTAGGAAGAATCTATATCATTAATATGGCCATCTTACCCAAAGCAATATATAGGTATAATGCAATCCCCATCAAAATCCCATGGGCTTATTTCCATGAAATAGAACAAAAAAATCTTAAAATTTGTATGGAACAACAAAAGACCCTGAATAGCCAAAGCAATCATTAGATAAAAAAACGAATCTTGAGGGATTACATGTCCAGACTTTGAACTATATTACAAAGCTATAGTGATCACAACGGTTTGGTACTGGAATAATAACAGAGGCACAGATCAGTGGACTAGAATTGAATCACCATAAACTGACTCACTCATATACGGTCAGTTAATCTATGACAAAGGAGCCAAAGTATTAGATGGAAAAAGGAAAGTCTCTTCAACAAATGGTATTGGGAAAACTGGACAGCCACATGCAAAAGAATGAAGCTAGACCACTCTCTAACACCATTCACAAAAATTATCTCAAAATGCATTAGAGACTTGAACATAAGACTAGAAACCATAAAGCTCTTAGAAGACAACATAGGAAAGACTTTCCATGACATCAGTCATAGAGAAGACTCTGGGGACTCAACTCCACCATCAACGGAAACAAAAAGAAAAATAAACAACTGTGACTACATCAAACTAAGGAACTTCTTCACAACAAAAGAAAACATTACCAAAACCAAAAGGAAACCTATAACTGGGAGAAGATATTTGCATTCGATATTTCCAACAAAGGCTTAATATCTAAAATATATAAAGAACTCATAAAACTCAACAACAGAAGAACAGGCAATCCAATCTAAAAAACAGGAAGAGGAATTAGAGAGACAATTTTCTGAGGAGGATATACAGATGGCCAACAGACACATGAAATTATGTTCCTATTCGCTGTGTATCAGGGAAATGCAAATTAAAAGAACAATGAGATATATCATCTTACACCTGAAAGACTGGTTATTTTCTAAAAGTCTGGAAACAACAAATGCTGGCAAGGATGTGGAGAAAGGGGAACACTTTTGCACTGTTGGTGGGAATGCAAATTGGTAAAACCCCTATGGAGAACAGTTTGGAGATTCCTCAAAAAACTGAAGAAGTAAATCCCATATGATTCTGTCATTCCACTTCTGGGCATCTACCCAAAAGATGCAAAAGCACCCATCTGCAGAGATGTATGTATCTCCATGTTTATTGCAGCCCTATTCACAATAGCTAAGAACTGGAAACTACCTAAGTGTCCAACATCAGATGAATGGATAAAGAAGACGTGGTACATACATACAATGGAATACTACACAGCCCTTAGAAGAGATGAAACCCTGTCATTTGAATCAACATGGATGGAACTAGAGGGGATCATGCTAAGTGAAGCAAGTCAAAAGAAGAAAGATAGCTACCAGATGACCTCATTCATAGGTGGAATGTGAGTAGACAAAGCAAAGGAGCAGACAAAACATAACCAACATTTGCAATAGAACTGAGGTTACCAAAAGGGAATGGGGTGGGCAGGGGCAAATGGTGGTGGAGCCCACTGAACAATGGGGAAGAACACTTGGTGATTTGGTGGAAGGCAGGGTGTGTTGAAATATATCTAACAAATGGGGAACCTATACATAGGAAATTATTTTAATGCGTAGAATAATTACTACAATAAAAAATAAATTAAAAAGAAAGACGATAGGTGGTACGCCCTGGTGGAGCAGCAGTCGGATGCAGTCCACATACATCCCAAGGTGCCGGTTTCACATCCCGGGGCCAGCAGGAGCAACCAAGATGAACTAAACTAAAATAAAGATTCTTCTTCCTTCTCTCTCTTCCATGGGCAATTCACTGTCTCAACTGCAAAATCTACTCTAGGACTCAGTTATTATTCATCCTTCAAATCCAGCTCCAGTATCACAGGCCTCTTTGACCTCCCCAGATGAAATTCTATTCTGTCAGTACTTTTTATACATTACTATTTTCACCTTGGTTTGTAATGTATTTGTTTGTGTCTTTCCTCTACTAAGCAAAGCCTTTAAGGACAGAGACTATCTTACTCATCTCTAGTTCCAATACCCTGAATAAAATAGGCATTTAATAAACATTATTATTTATGTTATATGACTATGTCATTTAGTAGTGCTGGTGCCAGAATATAGTAGATACTTAATAAATATTAATCCCACCAGAAATTTTCTTCCTTTCTCCTTTTTCTCAAAATTTCACTTGTTTTCCTCCTTTTACCACTATTCTACTATTAGAACTAAATTGAGACCTTTATCGTCCTACACAGTGGTTCCGGGTGACTCTGCCCATCATGGGTCATTTGGCAATGTCTGGAAACACACCCTTTGGCTGGCAGTTTGGATGTCCCTGACATCTAGTGGGTAGGTCCCTGGGATATTTATAAACATATAAGGCAGAGGAAACTCCCACAAGAATGATCTGGTCCCAAATGCCAGTAGAGTTGAGACTGAGAAACACTGACCTGGAATTTCCTTTCTTGAACGTGACTCCTGGTCATTGTACTTTATCCCTATTCTTTCTCTTCTCTAATCTAGTCTTCCTAAAGGTTTTTATTGTCCTTATGTGGTTTAAAAGATCGTTTTTATAAAGATCTTTGCTTTTTAGAGTTGCTGCTAGGTTTTCAGTAACACTATCGCAAAGTCAAAAGGAGAGCTGGAATCAAGTCTTAAAGATTCTTCTTTATACTCTATCTGCAGTACAAGTCTTAAACTCTTAATCGAGGACATTAAGGAACAAAAAATCACACTCTAGGGAATGCCAGTTAATTTTTCTTCAGTGATCCGTATGTCTAGTGCTACAAAGGCCAAATGACTCTTCTAGCAGTATTTGAAGAATAAATGCTGTGTCACTGAATGCTGTTATACAATGGACTTTATCACTTATGTTGAATAAATATCACCTAATCTAACCATGATTTTTTAAAAATGAATATGAAGCTAAGAAGGGTGGGCTCTAGAAATAAAGAATTTTTTTTAATTGAGGTATTCTGATTTACAAAATTATGTAAGTATAGACATGCAGGTTCACTACTTATCAGATATGATATCATATCATGGCCACCACCAAATTTCTAACAGTATACCACTGTCTATGAAACAAAGAATTTTTTAAAATATTTGATTTCTGTTATTTATATGACCATATGTTATGAAATTCTGAAAAATTAATGCTTAAATGTGAAAAGTCCCACATACAAATAAGTGGAAAAATTACATTAATTTTCAGAAGCTTCTCATTAAAAATTACATTCTATGCAAATCATGTATCTGCTAAGGGATTCATATCCAGAATACATATAAAGAACTCTTACAACTCAACATACAACACAATCTAAAAGTGGGCCAAGCACTTAAATAGACATTTCTCAAAAAAAGATACACAAATGACAATAGGCACATGATGCTCATCATCAATAGTCACTAGGGAAATATTAATCAAAATTACAGCGAGATACCACTTGACTCCTTCAGTCAGTCTTGGCTGTTGAGTTAACAGCATTGGATTGGTTTATATAATGAGCCCAGGAAATGTGTGAAAATTCCCCAGCGTATTTTGTTATCAGCGATAACAGCGTTCCTATTCACCCATGGTACATGATTTTTTTATCTCAAAGATTTTTTTTTTAAATCTGATTTTAGCAGAAGGAGGCTTCTTTTGTAAACTTTTTGAGGGTAGTGATGAAGCAAATTACAAAAATAGTATAACTTTGGAGTGAAATTTTTCTTTCTTGTAGTAAAATCGACATAAAATTGACTTCAACCACTTAAAAACACACAATTCAATGGCATTAAGTACACTCACATTCTTGTGCAACCACCATCACCATCCATCTTCAGAACTTTCCCCTCCTAACAGCTGCAGCTCTTTATCAGTTCAATCACAACTCCCTCCTCGCCACCCCGCCACTCCTCCCAGCTCCTGGTGACCGCCATTCCACTATCTCAATGAGTTTACCTATTCTAGGTGCTTCATATATGTGTCTAACACCTTTTATTAGCATTATGTCTTCAAATCTCATCCATGTGATAGTATATAGCAGAATCTCCTTTATTTTTAAGGCTAAATAATATTTTATTCTATACCATATTGAATTCACATTTTTTTGTTGTTGCCACCCTCTTCCCCCCGAAAATCAGGTATGGCTCACATTCTAAAGTGGCTTTATAAATAAATCTAATCATGCTTTATTTTTTATTTTTTCAAAAAGCCTCTTGGGAAATTGGGGTGATGCTTAGAATTGACAACAACTCAGAATCATATAAAAATGGTGTGTGTGCAATCCCTGGGATTCTAGTCTGTCTTTCAAGATCCTTTATTATACTTAATGCCTCTTAATATGAACATATCAATTTTCTCCGACAGTGGCAACTTTGGGAGAGGAGGAAAGTACTATTTAAAAAATAACATACGCTTCTGCACTAAGGGGGAAAATTTGGGCCAATCTCTAGAGATTATTTTTAAATGAGGTCTACTTTCTATTTCAGAAACAATCAATATCGATTTTACATACCACTAATCCATGTTATTGAGCTTTATTTTTCATATCAGTTATCCTTAATAATGCAAACAAGAAAACTCCTCTAGCCAAAAACAAATAATTAAAGTCAGCAAAACATCCATAGATTCAACAGCTGTGAGCATTCTGAAAGAAAACAGAAGTAGAAAATTTCTTTCCACGTCTATACTACCTTGGAAAGATGATGGCGTAAGTTTCTAGCATTTCAATCTAATTTTTCTGCAATGTCAGCGTATGCTTAGAAATACTGTATACCACCCCAAAGTGTGTTATCTTGTTCTTCAAGTGTGGAAGAATACGCAATACAACAAGTGCTTCCAAGAGCAAGAGCCACCATGATGCAATGGATAAAACACAGGATTTAGAGGGAGAAAACTGCACTCTGAATGTCAGCTCCTTCGCTAATTGTGACCTTCAAATAATTAACCACTTGTATCCTGTTTCCTCTTCTGCAAAAATTAAACGATAACCACTACCTTTCATACTGAGACCATGTGTGCAAAAGCAATTTGAAAATTCTGATGTCAAAGATACTATTTTTTTCTTATGAACAAGTAGTTACACTTCTGCTAATTCCTCCTGCAGGCCTTACTGAAGAAGCAAAAGCTGTCTCCCCCCAAAAAGAAAAAACAACCTCAGAAACATATTAGAGATAAAGAAAAAATAAAGGAGGGCAGGAGGGAGTACCTGTTCACATCAAAAATCTAATACCTTGATCATCTCAATATATTAGCATCTCATTAGAAATTAAAATTATGTTATTTATCAACATTAACTGCTGATTACAGATATACTTTCTATATAATTCTAAGGTTAGACAGAAAGAGCAATAAGATGAGAAGATTTCACTCTGAGTCAGAGTGACAACTGTACAAAATTTGACTGTCCAGCCATTTCATCTGTAGAAAACATAACTGAAAATAAGCAACAAGCAAAAAGAGAGTTCACTTGCCAAAACAAATTTTACCAAGTCTATAGAAAAGATCACGCAGTACCTGTATGCAAATATTTTCAACACCATTTAAACAAATAGTATGTTTCTCTAATTTCCAAGTTCGCGGCATATCAGAGCAGCAAACTAGAAGAGGCAAGAAGGGAATGCCACTATCTGGGGGCACCGAGAACAAAGAGAAATCAAAGCTGGCAGGGTGGCCCCAAAGAAAGGGACCAAAACAAGTGAACAAGTGAAAAACAAAAACGAAAATACCCAAAACAAAAAACAGGCACCAGGTCTCAAAATGCACAAGAGTCTGAGGTCAATACATCTGAGAACTAACTGTTCTTCCTTTGAGCTCCAGTCCTGCTTACTGCGCAGTTTCCAAATGGCGTTTCCCAGAATTCTGGAGATAGCAGAGAGCCTCCAAGGATTCAGGGCCACAAAGCAGCTGGGCAGGGCTGGACCAGGGAGAAGGCAAAACGCAGGACTCTGTCCCTCTACAGATGACACTTTCCACCAGAGAAGCCCTGCTTCATTTGGCTTTAAGTAATGAAGCTTCCCTGGTGAAAGGGCCCTGCTGGTTAAAAACACAATCTTTTTAAATTAAAATTTGACCACCACTGACTTCCACACTCCAGGACCCTTCAACTTGCTGTTCCCATGTAGAAAGGGAATCTAATCCCTTTTCGGAGAAGGAGGAATGAATAGGCAGAACACAGAGGATTTTTAGGGTAGCTAAATTAGTCTGTAAATAGGCGCATCCTGGTGAAGTAGTGGTTAAGTCCTCTGCCTCTGGAGGAGTGTAGTCCACACACATTCCCAAGGATCAGAGTTCATGTCCTGGGTCTGCGGGGAGTAAACAATGTGAACAACTAAATAAAAATAAAATAAAAAGTACTTCTTCCTCTTCTCCCTTCAAACCTGCCTGCCTACTTACCTTCATTCCAGCCAGCACTTTTCCTTTAAAAAAAAAATTATTCTGTATGATTGTAGTACAACTATGGATATATTTGTCCACACCCATAGAAGGTAAACACCGAAAGTATTAACTGTGGACTCTGGGTGATAGTGATTAATCAGTGTAGCTTCGCCAAATGCAAATGTAACAAATGTGGCAATCTCAATGGGGAGCATCTGTCATGGGAGATGGGGGTGGGAGTGAGCACAGGGAACTCTCTGAACCTTTTGCTGAATTTTGCTGTGAACCTAAAACATCTCTAAAAATCTGCGTTTTTATTTTAAAAAGAGAAATAGAACTGACTGGCTTTCTTAAAACCCCTATTTTCTTCCTGCATTCCCTACCTGCTGGCAGCTCCACTCTGTCCACTAGCCTGAGCTAGAAATCCTGGAGCCTCTCTTGACCCAGTGATCCCATGGAAATTCCTCTCTGTTCTCAAGTCCACATTCAATCAGTCACCAAACACTGTGATGGACCCTGCTACATATTTCTTAGCCGTGTCCATCCCAGATGTCCCCAAGGAGTCTGCTTCATTGCAGGCAGCTACCCCCCAGAAAGTACCTTTCATGCTGGGCCATTTACACAATGTCACTACAAGTCACGAGCTGATCCTGTCACACTCCTGAGTGACATCATGCTGAGCATCTGCAGCCGAATAGGACAATAACTATTTCCATGGGGTTAAAATTAAAAATGCTTTATTTAGCACTTTTATTAATAAGTTTTTCTTCGAACTCTGAATATGTATTTATATACTTTACAGGAAAAAACAACCATAGCTAGTAAATCACAAGCAGGAGAATGATTTGATGCTGCAACAATTTCAAACCAAGCTCTTCATAATCAGACCCAAACTCCATTCCCAGCCTCATAGATTCTTGCTCCCTTTGCTCTTCATCCCTCCCCTCTGCCCAGAAGGCCTCCTCCTTCAGGACTTAACTGGAAGCCAGCTTCCTGGAAATGTCCCCTGTGGTCCCCAGGCAGCAGCATTAATCAGCTCTCCATAGCCCCTCTGGGTCTCACAGTACCTAACAAGTACCTTCACAATAGCACTAACAGCATACTTGATTCCTACGCGTTGTTTTCCCCAGAGATGTGAGCTCCTTCTACTGGTCAGAGTAGGCTGTCCTGCCTAACCCCAGGTCTGGAGCACAATAAATGTTATATGAAACTGGGTCAACTCCAGTATTATCAACACCATTGACTATTGTATTACTAAGCCCTATGCAATTACGCAGTTAGTCTAACTTCTGACCTAAAGCCCATTGCTTTGACAAAGTGATACAATGACTTCCTTTGAAAGGCAGAACGGTATCATGTATTCCTTCTTTCCAGTACATTTAATTGCTCATCTACTTAAAGTGATGTTCTATAGACGGTCAATGTGTACTTAAATATCTACGAAATGTTAAATGGCTAGAAAATACATTTCAAAGGTCTTTTCTTTTAAATGGTGTGTGATTAATTTTTTAAGATTTATTGAATTGTATATATTGTAGCAGGTTGATTGTCCTGGTCAAAAGTTGCTATGGGGTGATGATAAACTAATAGAGAAGAATCACTAATAAACTGTATTATGGATTACTTTGGGGAAATGCAGATTTTTAATTGTCAAATATACTCATCAAGCAGTGGGGATCGTGTGTCAACTACCCTCTCATCAACTTAGCTTGGTGTTAATATGACCATTTAGAAGCACCATTCCACTTCCATTCATCTTCCCTCTTCTCCAGATACCCCTCTGATTACATGATTCTCCTCTTCAAACCCTTTACTATATCTCTTTCACCACAGGTTAAAATATAATGGTTCTCGTCGCATCCTGGTGGAATAGCAGTTTGGTCTCTAGCCTTCAGACAGTGCAGTTCACATACATGTCCAGGATCTTGGTTTGTGTCTCAGGGCTGGGGGAAATAACCAAGATGCGCAACTAAATGAAATAAAGTGCTTTTTCCTCCTCTCTCTTCCTGCCCACCTGCATCATTTTGCCTTCATTCCTGCCTACTCTTTTCCTTTAAAAAATAACAACAATAATAATAAAGGTTCTCTTTTGTCTACAGATTAAATTCTGATTCCTTATCCTTTCTTCTACCTTACACTACAAAATCTCAACCTATCTTAGGGAAGAGAAAGGGGGTTGAGGAAGCAAGAAACTAAAAGTATCAAGTATCAACAATGAGTGAGACAGGATATTAGGTACTGGGTATAAGACAGTCCTTTTCCTCTAGATTAGTCTACAGAAATCTAAGCACATTATTACCAGACAGGTGACAGGTGCATTACTATAACTGCTTTTAACAGGACTGGGGAATGGTCTTGTAGATGGGGCACTCACTCTTGAACCAGTAATGAATAAGGGGGATAATCTTAGAAGCAATGTGTCTAAGGGCCTCCTCACCACAGAAACAGTCAAGTGATTCTCAGATCTATGGACGTCCTCAGCATCCTTAAGCACTTATTGCAGGAATCTCTATTCACAATTTGCTTCTATTTTACCTTGATGTATAGTCCCAGACTCCAAAGGAGATAATTCTAATTATCTTTTTCAGGAGTGATTGAAAATGCACATAAAATAAAAATGCAATTCTAACGAAGAAAATATATAGAGAAATAAATCCAAATAGATTTATACTTTTTTGAATAAGAAATCAGGCTATGGAATCCTGAAGACCATAATTTTACTCTGTTATGATATCTCACTTTGCTGTGTGGTCCCACGGTTCCCAGTTTGAGGGCACACAGGCAGTATAGATGTAATAGGCACAGAGTAAACAATAGAACGAATAACCTATAAAAAGTCTCCACAACTTCCCCAAAGCCCTACTTTCTAGAGAAATTACTATAGTCACAAAAAGCACATTTCAAAACCCCCAAACATGAACAACACAGTATTTTGAAAGATATTTAAAATGTGTGTTTGTAATAAATAGAAAGAAGTATCTCTCCTTTGAAATCATACCTAGGAACCAACTTGCCATTGTTTGCAAGCGTAGCCAACACCTAATGACTGCTTTGTGTAAATACATAATTAACCAATAAGCCCTAAGGGAAGCATTTATGTACATAAAATGGTTTGTGTTTGCCAAACATCTGCTCCAACTTCTGCTCCCCAAAATGAAATTCTACTACCACTAGAAAACAGGGAAAGACTGAGACACAGTAATGCACCACATAATGACATTTCCATCAAACACAGACAGCAGGTACAATGGCGGCCCCAATATAAAGCCGAGGTGTGTGTTAAATTATAGCATCTAGGTTTGTGGAAGTACACTCTATGATATTTGCACAATGACAAAATCACCTACAAAAACATTTCTCTAAACATACCCTCATCATTAAGCAATTCAAGACTGTAAATTCATCAACAAATGAAAGAAAATTATGTGAGATGTATGATCTTTTTCAGCTTATCACATTTTCTCATCTTCCACATTGATTACCACCACTCTTGGCTTCTAATTATTACTCACATTAATAATATTCACTCATACCATTAACCTCTGGCAATCTCACTTTATGAACTAGTTGTGCTCATTCTGTGTAGCTATTTGGAAATTGGAACTCATTACCCATAGAAACAATGTTGGAAATATTCCCTGGCCAAGCCTCTAAAATGCTCTCAACTCATAATTCAAGTGGTTTCTAATACTGCAAATACTAGCCCGAATAGGTGATGTCTTCTGTTGGCATATGCCAACCTACTTTCTACAGCAATCCCTGCCCAAGCTTAGATACACTGAATCCTCATAACAGCCCAGTGCCCAAACTTTACCATTACTCCTCTTTTTTTTCTCATCCAGCCAAACTCCAATTCTCTCATGTATACTACTTTGCAAAGAAAAAATAAACAACAGAATGAATTAATGGATTTATAATCAAGTATGAATAATAAGAGAAGTCAAATATTCTTCCATGGATGGAAAAACTCTGATGCAATCTGCGAATCCTTTTCGGAGTTATTTTCTGAACTGTGTTACTACCAAGTCAGTTAAATTTAGATACAAGAATTCAGAGAGCAACTCCTAACACTTGAGTTGAACTCTACATCCATCAAATTCGCCTTAAAAAATAATACCCAGAAAACTGCTCCAAATTTTTTGTAGCTCACAAGAACTTAGGAAAAAAATCCTTCAGGGCCTTCCATAAGCTGTCACATTCTTCAGTTCCAGATCTATGTTCCACCGTAACCATTTCATAATGATTTAATTCTGTGCAAACAAGTCAACACACACACACACACACACACACACACACACACACACATACACAGAGAGAGCAAACATTTATTTGGTAAGCTTTCAAGCAGTTAAACAGACAAAGAGTGAAAAATATTAGGCTATGTGCAGAAGATGCATGGCTTAAAGATGGGCTTGTGAAGGCACATGGCTCATTCTCAGATCAGTGAATTTAAGCTTTGCTGCTTCAGAGTGTTCACACCTCCACTACTTTCGAACTCTCTCCAAGTTGTTTCAGAACAAACCCTTAAAGTCAACACCACATCTGGGAGGCCCCAGGAGCACATGTACACTTTCCACATTATATGTCCAGTGACAGGAAATTAAAGATTTAGAGCGATTGGTCATCCTGGTAATCCTAGTGTTTGTACATCAAGGACTAGTTTTCGTTATCGTATCAATAAACCCACTTCATGATTGAGGTATGCATGTTTCCTTTTACAGCCCCTCAAAGTTAAATTTGAAAAAGGAGAAAAGTGGTCAGATTGAATACATATTAAATTTCCCCAAAGGGCAATTCATATATAAAAATAATCCCCATCAGTGACATCAGCTAATTAGAATACTGAGAGGGAAAAAAAGATTTTAATAGCTAGCATTTCCCCCCAAAAGAGAAAATCAAAATTATCTTTGTAAGAAAAATCAGAACTGTGTAGGCCTTTTTACACTTACTTTATAGATTAAACTTGCTCTTTGAATTAAACATGGTTTAGGGGATGAAAAAGCAGAACCCAAATCTTTCCAACATTTATGACTTCTGCAAATTATTAGACAGCTCAGTGCATACACATTTATAATTTGTTTCTTAATATTTATGCATTTCACTTCAAGTTCTGAATATACTTATGTCAGCATCTCTCTGAGTCTTAGAAAATTGATTTGAGTTGACAGTTTCCCAATATAATTGAATATATTTATCATAAAGGAAAGCTATTTATTTACAAATTATATTTTTACACCACAATAACTATTGTGAATAATTTAACAGAATACGATGCACTTAAAGATAAAATTTAGTATTGTTTGGTAATATAATAAGCAAGAGACAGAAGGAAGATTAATTGCTCTCTTGCCATATCTGATAATAAGACATCCATTCTGACCAAAACAGAAGTTCATCTCAGTAGCAGGCTGCATTTTCTTTTGTGAGCATAGTTTGAAGCATATATACTAAAAGAGAATATCAATTTTTTATGTGGCTATTGGTGGTGGGGAGGCAGGGGTTAGTATATCCTGCTAGCAATTTTCTGTAGAATCGCATTAGAGTTTCATTGTGGTAGCCATATCACATTAAATCTGGATTGCTTTTTTTTTTTTTTTTTTTTTTTTTTTGCTAAATGGTTTCCATTGTGTATTTAAGTGAATCTGATATGGAAAATTGCTAATGCAATAAGAGTATCATATAAGCTTTCCTGACTGTAATGCTCAGCCACAATATTCAGGAGAAAGAGGTTTAACGGGGCTGTGGGATCTCAGGGGCCCCTCTCTAAAGTCTCCTACAAATTCCTTGCTCAAGTTCAACAATGACTTCTTGAAAGATGGACCTTTAAGATCTATTGTATGGTGGAGACTCCTTTACAGATTTTATTTCTGAAGAGACAGTGGATTCAGTGAAGTAACATTTACTGACTGAGCATGATGGAGAACACCAGGGCGGGTGTTAAGGCAACGAAAATGATAGATGACTCATGTTTGCTTCCTTCGCAGATCCCGACAAGATCATCAAAGGGAACAAATAAATTAGTAGAGTAACTTAATACAAGACAAGAGGGGTGAGAGTGGAAAAAGCAAAGAGCCATGGAGCTCAAAGGAGGATATACCTGGGATCAGGGTCATCAGGGTCTCTTAAAGTAGCGCATGAACAGGGCCATAAAAGAAGAGGAAAATGTTGAAGAGTCAGAGGATCTGGTGAGAGGCAGAGAAGCAGGGGACCCCATTCTATTTCTCAGCATGAGGAGAGGAGAAGAGGAAAGGAAAGACATAGTAAGCATGGGGAATTAAAACTCATTATTTAAACTGCAGCCTATAGCTGCAGAAGGAGGGGAATGGCATTTTGGCTCAGGGGGCTGAGAGGCTGGTATGTTTATCACATACAGCTCAAAGACCTGGGCTCGAGACCATGGGCTGGGGTGAGCAAACAAAAATGAACAAATAAATAAAGATGTTTCTTCCTCCTCTTCCTTCTTTCCTTCCTTAAATGCTTCCTCCCGTCCTTCCTCTCTTTAAAAAAAAAAAAAAGTATATGTATGGAAGGCACAATCTGGGTTCCACCGAAGGCTAACACCAAGTGAGAGGCCATCTGTGGTGCTAGGAAGGTTTGGGGTAGAAGCATCGGGCAGTCCGCTGGTAAGATTAACATCCAGCTTTCTTGAGTATGATGGCATCTAATGCTACAAAATACCCTGAACTCTTAACAGCTTTAGGTAGCACAGGTTTCTTAAGAATGATTTATAGGAATATTTATTTTTAAAAGTTAGTTTATTGCCGAAGAAAATTTATTTTTTGTCATGTCCTTAAGACATGGTCAGTCACCAGGTTAAAAAAAAGAAAAAAAATTCATTAAAGGGCTCACACTGTTAAAAGTAATTATGAATTTACTGGGGCTTTTTGAGGGGGAGGTGGGGGGTTGTTTGCTGTTGTTTTGTGTTTTGTTTTAGAACAACTTTTCAACTCACTAGCAACAGTCACCAAGGAAACAAAAATTCAATTCTTTGAAGAGACTCATGTGCTCAATGGCCTGCTATATTGACTGCTTGACTCTAGACACTTCCCTTTTTCGGAATTCCTCTCTACATGTTAGAAGCAATGAACAGAAGAGCTGCATTTTCTAGGTCCGTTAGAGCTTTAAAATGTAATGTTTTTCAAATTTAAAAAACAAAATCTTACTTTGCATAAGCTTTACCTTCCCTTAAAAAACAAATTTTGTAGATAAGTTTTGTTTCTGATATAGTAAAGCGGAAAATATGATATCAGTTTTATTTATTGCAGAGGGAATGCCAGATGTAAACCAGTTGCCAGAGTGCTACAGCGGTCACTTATTAAATACTATGTCTCCAATTTGGCAAAGCTGGCAAAGGAAATTACACTTTCATTCATCAGAATTAAGCTATTTATAAAACTGAAGTTGAATATTTTAATCTTTAGGAAACATTTTCTGACAACTTTTTCTCCTTTGACTGCATGATTAGAAAGGATAAACAAATTTTCTGGTTGTTTACTACTTAGATATCCTTACCAATATTACACTTTAAAAAAAATCCAAAAAACAAGGTCCTCTTTCAAATCCCATGTCAGGCAATAAGAGATGCAGTAGTTGGCATCTGTAAATATTTTCTGATTATTCATTAACTATGTAAAAGAACAAGATTAGAAAAGGAGAAAAGTCAAATAGCTCATGCTGACTTTAAAAGATTAATGATAAAGATCTGAGACTTGTGAAGCACTTAGAGGTTTAACCTAAAATGTGTTTATATCTGATTTTTAGTCTGCTCAAATCAAGAACTGACCCGATATGCTGACATTCTCTTAACCATAGCTTGAAACCACACAGCTCACGCATAAAACAACTTTGACAAAGACAGCTAGTCAAGCATAAAATGGGAGTTGCTTGTATCAGAACAGATTAGAGGCCAAACACTATCTGCTAAAGACAGCTGACTTGTCATCGATTAAGGCGATTACTATCACTGAAAGTTATTATTCTGATACTATTTGAAGCTTCTGTCATATCATGCTTAAAATGTCCTTTATTGATAAACAATTACATCATTTTCTTATCTGCAGTGTCCTTTTTGAAGAACCACAAACTTGAAAGTGGTCCAGAATCTTGTTCATGATTTCCTACAAGCAGCGGGGAACTCGTTTATTGAATTGTCTATTTGGAATTAGGAGAATGTTTGGGTATGACTTAACTGCCTTTTTTAAATATAGATTGCTATTTTTAAAATGTAAACATCCAGTGGCATTCCTACACACTGACTGGAATTTGAAGGTAGATGTAATACCTCTAATCTTAACCTTTCACTCACCCGAAAGGATGCCCCCATTGCTTTGCTTACTAATGGCCAACGTTGTAACATTATTAAATGTCTATGCCTTTACAGTGATCTCCATTAGTCCAACTACACCACGCATGCAAAAGATCATCAAAGAAATCTGGCAAACCACTGAAATGGTACTTGTAAACTGGATCCATTAAAAGACAATCCATAGTGTCCTGTGGGTGTATCCGACTGTGAATTACTGAATAGAGAATTTCCTTGCAATTTTACTCCAAACCTAGATCTACATCATTGGTTGGTTCTTTCTCAGGAGTACCAGTATCAGGCTGGAAGCAAGTTAACGATATATTTCTAAACCATCATTTTAAATTTCCACTGTCAAGGTTTGGAGGAGGAAGGAATAGTAACGGGAAGGCTTGTCAGCGACTAGCCATCCATAAAAATGTTTCCCCCGCGCTCCTCCTTCCGATCACAATGCTGGCGTCAGTTAGTCTCCTGTATCTGTTCCCCCACCTCGCCCCCCTCCCCTCTGCGGAGAGCTGGCACCAACTGATGGCGAAGGAAAAGACAAACATCCCAGCTCCCAACACAATCTAAGAGCAAGCTCAGAGACACTTGAACAACATTCCTAACTTTTTTCGTCTCTCACTTCGCGTGCCTCGAAGGTAAGCACAGTCAAAAAGTCCATGAAATAAAAGGCCAGGGGCGCCAGCGGAATCACAATTACTACCCACCCTTCACCCCAATTCTCCACTGAGCCCCCCGTCTGCCCCGCCCCCCACCGCCCCTCGACCCGCGTCCCTGCAAATGGTTACTCAGCTCTTCCGAGTCTGGGTCCCCAAGGCGCCCGTCCTCGGTGCTCAAGCCCCGCGCAGTGCCCAGTCCCCAGGGCGGGCAGCGAGCGCACAGCCCTGCCCACGCCCTGGGCCATGGCCCCGCACAGTGCGCGCCCCGCAGCGGGACAAGCATCCTCTTGACAGGTCCCAGGTGCCGGCGGCCCCGGCCAGCCGCAGCCCCGCACAGAAGACACGCAGCCAACTCCGCCGGGCGGTCGCCTCCGGCCCCTGGCCCACCCTACCCCACCCCGCCGAGAAACACAGGGATGGAGAGTACAAAGAGCCAAACCACACACCCAGGAGCCTCAAAGACGTCCCTTGTGGACGGAAAAACTTGGCCACACACACACACACTCACGCACACGCCCAGCGCGTGCTGGGAAGGGCATCTCTTACCTGTCCCCACGATGCCACTCATCCCTCCCCCACCCGAGGTCTGGCAGCCCCCCCGCCCCCGCAGTGGGGTCCCCCGGCCGCCCGCTCCGAGCGCCGCGCACTCACTGCCTGGTTGCGCGCGCCCAGCGGCTGCAGGGCCCCGCGGCGGCGGCGGCGGCGGCGGCGGCGGCGGCGGGGACCGAGACAGCGGCTGCAGCGGCGGCGGCGGCGGCGGCGGCGGCGGCCCCAGCCGGCGTCAGTCAGACTGGAGCCGCGAAGCCTCATCGCCCGTATTAGTGCGCCGACCTGGAAAGCGGCCAGGAGCCCAGCTCGCCCGCCCGCCCCCGCCCGCCGCGCGCGCCCCGGCCGCTCCGCGAGCCGCGGAGGAGGGGGAGCGCGGCCCGCCCCGCGGCCACGTGCGCGGAAACTTGCCGTGGCCCTCCCGCCGTGGCCCCTAGTCTCCGGGTGCCCACTGGGCTGTCTTGCAAGAGCTCAAGCTCGCCTCTGTCCGCGACCAAGCCCCTCTTGGGGTGGCGGTAGGAAGGCTTGGTCACCTCTCACTCTCTCCCGCCAACCCTGAGACTTCTTCCTCCATCTGGAGCCTGAGGCCAAAGGAGGCTTCGTTACCACCTGGAAAGATACAGGACTGAGAAATCGTTTTGCACACCACTCTGAGCCATCTCTCTGGGTCCTGATATTACTGTTATCTGCCACTTCTCACTTGCTTTTTCAGAGTAAAGGGAGTCATTACACCCATCCACAGGGCCAGAGCAACTGGTTTGCACCGGAGTAGTCTGAAGAAAATCTGATCACTCCAAGCGGTGAGTGATGGTTAAAACTAGTCATAGTTTTGTGGATAGTCACTTTCCTACTCGTATTTGTTTGCTTAGCAGTGTAGCACATACTATATATATAACATCATCTAACCTGATAAAGGTGTAACCTTTTAGGGACAGAACAACATTAATGCACAGCCTTCTTGCCTCATGGCCAGGCTACTCACTTGGTAGTCTGCATGTTGGGTGACTTTAACTTCTAGAATACACTCCGAATAGCAATAACTAATGGCCTTTGATTACCCATCACCCGTGCCTTGTCTACTGAGACAAGGCGTTTACTGCAGGAGTTAAAATAGAATAAAGCCACACTGGGCAGTATACAACTTGCCCCTTTTATAGAAATATCAGTCCAAAAGGCCCTATATCTCGAAATGTAAATACAAGTCCTTGAATTTAGCGCTTTTATCTGGTTACCAAAACACTGCACTTTCTTCTGGTAAAGACCGATGCCATTGTTGTATTCTACAGCTACTATAGTGGAGTAGTAACCTTGCTTAAAACAGCATTTCTGCTAGAATATTAAACTCGAATTTATATCATCTTTCTACACCTGACCTATTTATCTCGGTTTTAAGTTTGCCTTTGCTCTGGGTATGAAACGCCGGAAAATTTTTGGACTGCTGTTTCTACAGACTGTACTTGATGTGCACTTTATTGCGAATTAAACTAATTAGACGCTCAGAACTGAAGTTTTGTGGTTCTTTTTCTTAATGTCATTTAGAAAAGAAATGGCCCAGTCACGCTCTCAGTTTCTTTCTCTTCTGCTCATTATATAATGCAGAAGACACAATGCAGAGCAAGAAATTATAACCTTCGCAGTGCTGGCTTCTGGCATGGAGTCTTTTTAAGTTCAAAGAATTCTCTTGGCAGGACTTCGATGTGCAGATTCTTTGAGAGTGTGTAGTCTTGCTTTTTCTGTACATTCTGTCTCGCATGCTAAGAAATTTTGGCGCCTAAAAGTTAGCCTGCCACTTAGTCAATGCCCATCCTTGATTCCTCAAAGCTAATATAGAAAGCTAATCTACTAATGCCCAAGAACAATAAGATCTCATATTCCAAGAAGGAGAAAATACCCACTTTGGAAAAGAAGGCTCCATGTGAACGCCATTATCTGAAATTGACTATCCTTACAATAGGAAATTATAACTCTGCTTTTTTTTTCCTCTTAATTTCTTGATTACTTGCAACTTTTACTACTTGTTAGAACTTCCACCAAAAACTATGTGAATCCTAGGAGAGGCATGACTCAGTCACAAGGTCATGATTGGGTAGATGCTCCCGCTGCCTGAAAACCACAGGGAAACTTAGTAGTTCTTTACTGAATTACAAGGACTTAGTTGAACATCAGCTCCTACAGCCTATAAGACAGAGGTAGAGAAGGCAGCTTCCTTACATGAGATGGTCTATTTACTTGTCATATGCCTAGCATAGAACGAGATTTGACAAAGTATATAATACTCCATAGATACAAAGATTCTGTTTAGTACACCTACTGTGTCTTATGTCTGATCTAGCATTTATAATAGTTCCATTGTGAGACATAACTAGGAATCATCGCCTGCACACTCCTTTCACTTCTCTCTCCTTCCAGCATTTCGTCTGTATTCTGTCTTAGCTTTGTACTTTGTCTGACTCTCCTTTGAACTTTCTCCTTCAAGAGACGTCATTCATTCCAGAGTCATTATTGAATATTTTCCTGAGTATCAGTTGCCTGGACTTACCATATGGACACTGATCACTGGTGGTCCTCAGTATATTTGGTCTCATAAGGAGAGACAAACACACTGATGATAATCATAAAATAAGTGTTGCTTAGTGGTGTGGGCACAGATGAGTATCAGGAAAGTCTTCAAAGAGACGGAATTTCAGCTACACCTTGAGTAGTGATATGAATGCTTTCTAACCCAACAACCAAAAGAATACCACCACCACCCTGCTCACACCACCTCAATGGATGCAAAAATGTGAGTGCTGCCTTCTAAATAGAGTACTGGCTAGGCACTCTGACACAGGTGTAATTTGCAAAATTGTAAAGGCATCCCATAATGCTTATTATGTGCAGAATTCCTTGCTAGAGAACTGTCAAAAATGGGAATACATTTTAAAAAGAATGTTACAATGTAGGACATCATAGAATAAATGCTCTGGGACTGTGACATGGGAGCAGTAGAGCATCTTGGTTTAGAGGTACAGAGTGGCAGTTATCACCAGGTGTGATTCCCCTACAAAGAAGTGGCTTATGTGTAACACACATCTTTTCATTTCACCTCCTGACAGCTCACGAGCAAGAATTATTATCCCCATTTTACAGTTGAAGAACCTGAGGTAGAATGACCATGTCTGACTCAAAATCCAGACTCCAGTCAACCCAACTCTAAAGTTCAGAAATTTAACTACTAGACTAAGCTGAATTTGAAAGTGCTTGAATGTGACATGGATGGTGACATTTAAGAAGAAAAATTTGCAGGTTACAAAGTGGAATCAGGTGGGGAAGAAAAAAAATTTAAAGGTAAGAGGTAGGGAACCAATTAGGAAACCATTGCAATCATCTAGACATGAAGTGAGACATTTCTGAAATAGGACAGTGTTTATAGATAGGATTCTAGAAAAGGCAAGAGGAGATGTACTTCATAAATCTTTTGAAGGAAAAATCAGAAGAACTTGCGAAAAAAACCTGGAGTTTGCACTAAAAGTGCATCTTTGGAATTAGATACTATGAATCAAGAAACTGGGGAAAAATAGTCACATCACCCTCATCTGCCATTGTTCTCAAAATCTCTGCCTTCTTTTCCCCTTATAGCAATATCATTACATGAAATTATATATATATTTGGGGTTTTTTTTTTAGTGTTTGACATTCTCTGTAAGAATGCTGTTTTTCCTCCTACTATTATATTACACAGGCTAGAACAATACCTGTCACATGAAATGCCTAGTAAATATTTGTTGATTGAATGAAATGCTTAGTACGTGGCTAAAAATGTCAGAAAGGTGATTAGAGTCGAGACATGGATTTGGGATTTATCTATAAAGGTGCAGAAATCAGCATAATGAAATGATCCTTGTTGAAACTGTGGAGAGCGAAGAGTGAGCTAACACTCATTAAGAGTGTGGATGGTAAAAATGGAGTCTTAAAAAAAGACTGAAGAGTGGTCCTAGCCATAAAATGATAACTTGATTCTGTTGCTTAACCATCCTCTCCCCTACATTCCCACCTTTCCCCCTTAATCTGTACCAAGAATTGCAAGCAATGCTGACGGGGACCAGATGGGCATGAACAATGCCTGAAGTCCACCAGGAGAGGTACAGTAAAAGGAAAGGTGGGGACTGGAGAGATCAAGTCTCTTCTAAAGGAGACCTAACGACACAGCTCTATTTTAGAATGGGGACATCATTTCAAGAAAAAATAGAGATCCAAAATTTTAGGAAAAACAAAATCTTACATTTTAAAAACTTGCTAAGTAACCCATTTTTTTTTTTAAAGATACAAACCAAAGAAAACATTTGTCGTTTTTACGTTCCCTGCTCCATTTCAGTGTCTCTCTGTAAATAGTAATGAAGATCATTACTTCAAAGTGAGGATTTATTTATCTTAGGAGAACAAAACTCTTCTCCAAATGCATACAATATTTGTTCTTTCCTCCAGTGTCAAACTTCACAATCCGTGACTGATATCTGACTCGCCTTCCTAAATAATCCACGCCTTCCCCAAATCTGGCTTCTGCCTTCTACCCCCAGGGGTTGATTTCTGTGCTATCTAACACTCTTAGGGATCACCAGTGACATTTCAGTTAATAAGTCAGGGAGTTTTCTTGATCCTCATTTGAAAAAAAATTTAAAATATAGTGTTATTATTTCAGTTAAATTCTGGCAAATATTTGAATTAGTCAAACTCATTCGTTCATTCAAATTGTTGCTTGAAATATGCTGTGTGAGAACCATTTTAGAGACCAGAAGAGACAGTTCTTTTTTTTTTATCATCAGCCATTTTTAAGTGCACAGTTCAGTAGTGTTAACAATATTCACATTGTTATATAACAGATTTCTAGACCATTTTCATTTTGCAAAACTGAAACTCCATACATACACTACTTCCCCTCCATCTTCCCCAAAGCTCTTGGCAAACACGCTTCTACTTTTCTGCCAGAATGCTTACCAGAGAACCTGTACCATTACACATGCCTACCAGCAATACACGTGATTCAGTTTCTCTACATGCTTACCAGCTTTCAGTGTTACTGTTTTACCTTTAGTCATTTTGATAGGTGTGTTTTATGGTTTTAATGCGATTTCCATAATGGCTAATAAACGTCGAACATCTTGTCATATACTTATTTTTCATCCCTGTATCTTCTTTGATAGATATCTCTTCATGCTTTTGCACATTTTCTAACTGAAATGTTTAATGCTTTAATGTTCAGTTTCAAGTGATCTTTATATATCTGAGATACTAATCCTTAACTAAATATGTGGCTTCTAAATATTTTATCCCACTCTCTAATTTATTTCTTCCTTTAATGGTTTTGTCAGGCAAGAGGTCTTAATTTTGAAGAAGTCCATTCGTTTCTTTTTGTTGATTGTGCCTTTGGTTTAAAGTCTAAGAACTCTTTGCTTTACTCTAGATTCCAAAGATTTTTCCTGTTTTTCTTCAAATAGCTTTGACCTTTTATACTTAAATCCATGATCCAAGTTTAGTTAAGTTTTGTATAAGATTGAAGTTTACTTTTTGCCTGTAGATGTCCAGTTCTTCTAGCACCATTTGTAGAAGACTGTCTTCAGATCTTAAACTTTTGTCAAAACTTAGTTGGGACTATTTGTGTAGCTATATTATTAGGTTCTCTGTTCCATCGCTCTATGTCTCTATTCCTCCATCAGACTACAGTCTTAATTACTTGTGGGTATATAATGTTATGAAGTCAGATTGATTTTTTCTACTTCTTTTTCAAAATTATTTTAACTATTCAAGTTCCTTTACCTTTCTTAAAGTTTTAGAAAATATATGTATATGTGTGTGTATATATGTGTGTGTGTGTGTGTGTGTGTGTGTGTGTGTGTGTGTGTGTGTGTGTGTGTGTGTGTGTGTGTGTGGAAAGGCACAGGCAGAAATGAAGTCAAGCAGAGGCAGGATGGCAGACAGGAAGAGAGAAGAGGAAGAAGCATTTTACTCATCCCATTTAATTGTTCATCCCAGTTGTTGCCATCAGCCCGGTGTGCAAATCCAGGACTTTGGGATGTGTGTGGACTGTGCCCAACACCTACTCCACCAGGGCACGACTAAAATTGATATTTGCATGTTTATCTTATATTATGTGACCTTTCTAGGAGGGTTTTTTTTTGTGCAAGATTCTCTAGAATTTTTATGTTAATTTGTGATTTGCAAATACATTTTCTTACTTTTTTCATTGTTTAAAAATTTTTCATTTTTTGATCTTACTGCATTAATGAGAACTTTTAGAACTATGTTGAATAAGAGAGGTGAAAGTAAATATCCTGTTTTGTTCTGAAACTTGGAGGAAAGGATTCACTTTATTTTACTATTAAGTATAATATTGTCAGTAGATTGTAGGTTTTCTTTATAAAGTTGAGGAAGTTTCTCTTAATTTTAATTTTTCTGGGGGTTTATTATGAATAGATACTGAACTTTCCAAGCACTTTTTTTCCTAAAACAACTGATGTGATCATATAATTTATGTTCCACATATTTTGATAATGTTGTATTTTTGTTTTAATGCTTTTCAATATATATTTTAATTTCTTTTGAGACATTATCTTGGACTATGGATTATTTAGAAGTGTGATGTTTAGTTTCCAAGTGTTTGGATGGGGATTTTCCTGTTATGTTTCCACTACAGACTTCTAGTTTGACTCTTGTGTGTGACTTCAGTTCTTTTAAATTTGTTGGTTTGTTTTATGGTACAAGATATAGTCTATCTTGATAACTGTTCCTTGGTCACTTGAAAAGAATGTATGTTCTGTTATTGTTAGGTGGAGGGTTTATGTTTGTTGTTATTGTCTGATTTGTAATGTCTATTAGATCCTGTTAGTTGATGGCATTTTCTATATTCTTGCTGATTTCCTGTGTAGTTTAAAAAAATCATTTGTTGAAATCTCAGTATTGAAGTCTATAGCTATAATTGCTGTACTTTGTCTATTTTTCCTTTCAATTCTATCAGTTTTTGCTTCACATATTTGCAACTCGATGCTTTACATACATTTCAGATTTAAATGTCTTCTTGGTGGCTTTAATACTATATAATGTTCCTTTATGTTTCCAATATTTTCTTTGATCTAAAGTCTAATTTATCTTATATGGTAACTTCCCCTTTCCTTTATTAAAGTTTATATGATATATATTTTTACATCATGTACTTTCAACATGTCTATATTATAGTTGTAGTATTTTGCAGGCAGTGTATAGCTGGGTTATGTTTTAAATCCTCTTTCCCAATGTCTTTTACTTATTGAAGTAGATATTCACAGTTGTAACAGTGTTAATATTAGGGTTTATAGTGTTATATATTAAAAACAATTTTTTTAAAGAAAAGGTGGAGACAGGAATGAGAGTAGGCAGGCAGGAAGAAAAGGAAGAAATACTTTACTTTTCTTTCGTAGTTCATCACTGGTCGTTCCCCTGGTCCTGGGGATGTATGTGGACTGCACTTGACCAGAGGTGTCTGACTTAGCCACTACTATTATATTTTTTGTTCCATGGATGTTCTGGTTATTGTTTTTCTGTTTTCTTCTTCCACAACTCAATGGGTTACTTGAACAATTTTTAGAACTCCATTTATATTTAGTTATGTTTTTGAGTATGTTTCTTTGCATAACTCTTTTAGTGCTTAATCTAGGTATTACATTACATATACATAACTTACCACAGTCTACTGAAGTTATTTTACCAGTTGGAGGAAATTATAGGACATTTATCTGTGTTTTTGCCCCCTTCCCTTCCCTTATTAATAATCATCTTATATATTCCTCTACATACATTTAGTAACATATCAGTGCTATATTACTTTCACCATCAACCTTCACTTGAAAACTCTAGAAGGGAAGTCTTCTGTATTTATCAATAGTTTTACTTTCTATATGATTTCTTCCTTCATTATGTTCCAAGCTTCCTTCCTTTACAGTTTTCTCTTTAGAGAAAGTCATTTAGCTTTTGTTCTAGGGTGGATCTGTAATAAAAAAAAAGTTATTTAAGGAAAGGTGCAGGCAGGAATAATGGTAAGTAAGCAGGTAGGCAGGAAGAGAGCAGAGGGAGAAGCATCTTTATTTTATTTTGTTTACATTGGTTGCTTCCCCCCCAGAGCTGGAACTCGAACCCGGGGGTGTGTGGTTTGCTCCTTCGGAGGCAGTTGTCCAAACTGCTGCTCCACCAGGGCCTGTCAGATTTTACATCTTTTGGTGTAAAACTATAACTGAATAAAGAAAATAGAAAATAGATTTGGAGATTCAACTAGGAATGGTGAAAGTATAAAACTATACAGGGACATAGAACGATAGATGCCAAGAAATGTGCTGTCACTCTGACATGATCTCAAGTTAAATAAACTCCAAAAAGAAAGAACAAGTCAGAAGGCAAAAATATAAATAGATGGTCATTGTAATGAGATTTCACACTCAATTTCAGTCATGTCCCATGATCCTTCATGTTTCCTATTTTTTATTTCTGTAGAAGCATGTCTAATGGCTACTGTGTGTTCTTGGGCAAATTACTTTCTAAGTCTACTTTTTCATTTGTGAAATGTGGGTAATTGTAACTATATAACAATTGTTTGATCAAGTTAAACTGAAGCTTACGAAAATCCTTATCACAGTTCCTGTGTACATAGTAAAACGATAGTAACTGATCTTTCTGTCTTTGCCGTGGCTGCTTGTTAAATTTGTTAGCAGACTCTGTAATGTCAACATGTTAAACTACCTTTTCTTTTAATTCTTCAGTTTCTATACTCTCGTTAGCTTAGGTGAATCTGTAACCGAAGAACTAATCTGGTATCAAGGATATCAGAAATCTTTTTAAATAGCATTCATAGATGAACTACAAAAAAAGTATTGACACTTTCCCTCAAAACCTTTGTGAAGCAGCAGTTAGGTCAATCGCCTCCAAAGGAGCAAGCCACATACCCCTGGGTTCCAGTCCTGGTCCTGGGAAAACAACCAGTGTAAACAACTGAAATAAAAATAAAATAAAGATGCTTCTGTTTCCTTTCTCTCCCTGCCTGCCTGCCTACTCACCTTCATTCCTATCTACACCTTTCCTTTAAAAAATTTTTTATTATGCTTCAATATATGATTTATCACTAGGTTACAAAGACTAAAAAATTATTTTGTTTTATTCAGTTTCACTAAGGATCTAATTTTTTGCTTATATTTTAAACTCTGGTACATGCTCAGGGTCATTATACCATTTAGTCTATCATTTCTATTTCCATAAGCCTTGTTCTGTTCATTCATGTGACTTAAATGCTCAAAATTTGGTAGTAATGAACTTGTTTATTCACTCAATCAGTATTAAGTGTTTGCTATAAGCTAACCATTGTGCTGGGGATACTAATTTGAGTAAGAAACAATTTCTGTTTTCCAATTTTGCTGTGATAGCATCACTGTTGTGAAAACGATCGGAGAAGAATAATTTTAGCTTATTTACTTTTCCACTTAGGTTTATCTTTAAAGTGTTCTGTTTAATGTATTTCCAAAACTTTCTACTTACCTAGCCTCACTTTTCTTATCTTCAGAAATCTAAGCAGCAATAGTCACTAGAGCATGGGTTCTGGAAACAATGTGTGAGAACCACGATTCCACTCCTTCCTGCTTGAGGAAACTTAGGCAAGTAACCCCTGTGCCTCAGTTCCCTCTTCTGCTGCGTCATTAGAGTCTGTGTTTACAACAGTAACTATCATATAGTAAGCACTCAAAATGTTAGATATTAGTCTGTTTCTCTAAAACACCAGAAACAACCTAATTCTGATTTTTAGGGGTCCATTATTTTCTAACTGCTACTTATTAGTCCTCACAGTATTTCAAAACTGCTGGCTTTTGGTGTCAAGCAAAGTACTTGCTAATATTGAACACTTTCTTCTTTAATGAAGAATTTGAATTTTTCTTATTTTTAAGAAGGAAGCAGGCAGGAATAAAGGAACGCTGGCAGATAGGAAGGCAGAGGAGCAGCAGCATTTTAGTTTTTTTTTAATTGTTCATTTTGGTTGTTCCTCTTGGCCCCAGGTCTTGAATGCCTGTCATTGGGCTTCACATGAACTGCCCTGGAGCTGAAGACTTAATGCCTGAGGCCTCAGGGTACATCAAAGAATTCCAGTTTCTAATAACATAAACTCAAGAGGGAAAGGTTGCCAGGAGGTAAGAGATAAGTACAGTGTACCTAAGTAAAATTGGAAAGATAAGACTATACAAGGAAATGGATACCTTTGCAATCAATCCTATGTCCCGTTTTAAACAAAAATTTCCTTGTATGATAGGTTGCTATATGGGTTTAATATTGATACATTTGTATATATTTAAATATAAGCTAATTAAAAAAAAAATCCCTGAATACTGTGATATGAATGTATTTAGGTTATGAGAGAGATAGTCACTTTAAAGGAAATAAATCATTGCTTCTGTGTTGCTTTTATTACTCAGAACTATAATGATAATCTACATTTAAAAAACTCTGAAAGCAAAAGAAAATCTAACTTTTGTTTAAAATATTTTTAAAGTGTTTGCTGAAAAAGGAAGGTTAGACTTCTGGTCACGATGGCAAACTGGTGGGAGTGAGACTCACATCCTCCTGATACAACAACTAGGAACTCACCTATTTTCCAGACATAAACACTGAGGAAAAGCAGGTGCAGAGGCTGTAGAGATGCAGCAGCAATCACAAACAAGAGGGCAGGTGGAAATGTCTGGGTTCAGAGCTACATTGCAGACTTGGACTCAAGAGTCTGCCCATGGTGGGAGGGAGTACAACCATGGGAAGCACTGGACCTCCCAGGAATCATAAAAGCAGTTCAGAGCCCACCCAGAGGGACAGGGGCACGGAGCCAGGGGAGAGGGTCTAGGTGCAGGGTGGAAGGAGGACCAGTGCCCTGAATGGAAGGCCGGGTGAGAAATTTACACTGGTGACCCATAAACAGAAGGCAGTTAGGGGAATTACGCACCCCCACTTCTTCTCACCATATTGCCCCAGAGTTGCAGGACCTGACCATGGGAGATCCAGGCCTCAGGTTTAAAGAGTCTAGCAAGGGAGAAACTGTCAATGCTACCGAATAGCGCCACCTTGAGGGTGGTGGCTAAACTGCAGTCCGAATGCTAACTGGGGGTGAAGAGCAAGGTGGTCATTGTGGTGGGAACTGGGATGCTGGGGAAGGGCTCTGCATCCCCCACACAAAACCACAAATGTAACTTGCAGGGAGCAGCAGAGGCCCACATAAGAAATTCAATAAATCCAAGCAGTGGTAATGCCTCAAAACTCAAGAAATCCCAGTGTCCAAACCAAAAATCAGGATTACTCGGTGCAAGTCATAACCCTACACGAGGCCATCACTGCAGGGAAACCTAATTCACAGAAACATAAACACAATGCCAAATAGAGCAAAGACTCAGAGAAATAAATGTGAAATGATGGATCCAATAAAAAACTCAAGGGAAACTCTGAATTCAACAAACATATGCAGAATACCTGAAGATGAATTAAGGCAATAGTGATAAGCATACAAATCGAAAACAACTGAGGGAGAAAAAGAATAAAAAAGAGAAGAAATGAAGCAACTCGAAACAGATGCCAAAGAAATAAAGAACACAATAGCTGACCTAAAGAATTCAATGGAGGAACTCAAGAATAGGATGGATGAAGTCTCTAATAGAATCAGTGATCTGTCTTTCAGTTATCAGAGACCAAGCAATATGCTTCTGAATGACTCGGGTAAAAGAAGAAATCAAAGAGAAACTTAAAATAATATGTCCAGACAAATGGGAACGAAGCTCATTGTAATCCAGGACCACCTCAAGAAACAAAATTTTAAAGAAACCACCTAACCCTCATTTAAAGAGAAAGAACTATTTAAGCCAAAAGTCAGTAAATGAAAGGAAATAATTTAAATTCAAGCAGAAATAGAAGAAAAAGACAATCAGGAAGATCAATGAAACCAGAAGTTGGTCCTTTGAATAAATAAACAAAATTGACAAACCATTGGCTAGACGCCCAAAGAAAAAGAGAAAACTCTCATAACTAGAATCAGAAATGAAAGGGGAGAAGTTACAACAGATACCACAGAAATACAAAAACATCCTAAGAGATCACCATGAACAACTCTATGCCAACAGAGTAGACAACCTTGAGGACATGAACAGATTTCTAGAAAAATATTCTACCAAGACTGAAACAGGAAGAACTGGAAAACCTGAACAGAACAATTACAAGCAAAGAAATCGAAGAGGTAATCAAAAGTCTCCCTAAAAATAAAAGCCCAGGAACAGGGGGCTTTTCCAGTGAGTTTTAACATACCTTCAGAGAAAAATTAATACCTATTCTTCTCAAACTCTTCCAAAATATTGAAGAACAGGCAACACTCCCAAATACTTTCTATGAGGCTAACATCACATTGATACCAGAAATTGACAGAGAACTCACCAAGAAAGTTACAGACCAGTATCTCTAACAAACGTAGATGCAAAAATTCTCAACAAAACATTATCAAACCAAATCCAACAATTCATCAAAAAGATCACCCAACATGACCAAGTGGAATTCATCCCAGGGATGGAAACTACCTATGCGTTCAACATCAGATGACTGGATAAAGAATATGTGGTACATATATACAATGGAATATTACATAGACCTTAGAAGAGATGAAATCCTGTCATCTGAATCAACATGGGTGGTTCTGGAGGGGATTATGCTAAGTGCAGAAAGTCAAGAGAGAGATAGATACCAGATGAGCTCACTTATAGGTGGAATGTGAATAGACAAAAGAACAGATGAATCAAAACCAAGCCTTGGGTACTTGCAATATAATTGAGGTTGCTAACAAGGAATGTGATGAGGGGCAGTGGGTCGGGGCTGGGGCATGAAGTGGTGGTGGAGCCCAGTGGACAATGGTGAAGGACACTTGGTGATTTGGTGGAGGGCAGGGTGTGTTGACATGTATGAGGAATGGGGAACCTAAACAAATGAGTTTATTGTAATGTGCAGAATAAGTCACTACAGTAAAAGCAATGAGAAAATTATTTTTAAAAAGCGAAAAAGTTATCAAAATTTTTACTTATGTAAATTTTTTTTAAGGAAAGGTTCAGGCAGGAAGAGAGAGGAGAAAAAAAAAGAAGCACTTTTATTTTTATTTAATTACTCACATTGGTTATTTCCCCGACCCCCCCATCTTTCTTGGGATGCATGTGGACTGTGCCCAGGGTGTACTAGGTCACTGGGTCACCAGGGTGTGCTGGCAGTTAATTCTTTAAAATTATTAAAAGGCAGACAAATAACATAGTTGGATTCCAAATTTATTTAAAATTTTAATTTAAAATGAAATAACATGATACTAATACATAAGGATACAATCAAAGATGGCAAATACCCTAATTAATTTTCCTGGCTTGGTCAAGCCTCCAGGCACCAGTCAAATATCGAAGACGTATAAAAAGAAGGTCCTTGCCCATTTGTAGCCAGCTCCAAAATGGAACTAATTTAGAACCTGCAATTGAAAAATAACAAAAAAAATTCAGGCAAAAATATATCAATAAAATTATATTTCAGAAGTTAGTTTACATGACTTTTGTGAGTGTCTATTTACTTTAAATTTATTTACATTATCTATGCATGAATACATGTAAAACATTTAATTCTATCTGTATAATTAAAATTAATTTCTTGGACAAATTTTCAATTTTACATGGTACTTTTCAATCTCAGTACCACAGAGAATCAGGTATATCGCTACACATAAGAAAAGTATAAATTAACAATCTGAGAGAAGAAATTCAAGACAAAAACCCAATTTTTATTCTTATTCTACTAAAGACTTTGTCAGCTAAAACAAACACCATCTTAGGTAGGCTGTCTTCTCTGTCCAGTGGTTGCTAAATAAATGGCAATGTGCTAACCCCAGTGCTTACATGAAATTTAGCTCCTTGAACAGGTTTTGAAAGCTTGTATTCCTTGATTGTATCCTTTGGAATTGTTTTCTTACTAAGCCAGTAATATAGCCTGCTTTCCCCCAGTCCCAACAATTTTATAGGGGTGCTGGGTAGTAAAGTGACATGTCCAAGATCACATTACTAACCACGGGCAATTTCCATGTCTAAGACTAAAGGCTCTAGTTTCTTTGTCTTTTTCTTTTTTTTTCCCCTTAAGTTTTATTGAGGGCTTGACAACCTTGACAGATTTGATAAAAATTGACAAAACTGAAATATACTTGAGTTATATAATGTGACGATTTGCTATCTATCTAGTAAACTGAATATCACAATCACATTAATGAACATATTCATCCTGATTTTACTTAAATCGTGGACAAAAGAAGTAAACATCTTCAAAGTTGAAGTGATTGGATTCTCTAAAAACAACAAAAACAAACCATCTGAGGTGAAATGAACTGAAACTTGGGAGGTTCTAATAGTGAAAATTGCAGGCGGTTCAACTGTAGGGAGAGATGTCCTGAACATGGCTGAGGGTTCTGGGACTACCTAATATAAATACTATTCATTGAGTGCTGGTTAATAAACAATAATAATTACATACAAAAAACTAAAGACATAGCATAACAGATAAATAAGATTATTTCTACATATGAATTCAATTTTAATGATGAAAAATGAAGTCTATGATCAGATTTTGTCCCAGGCTACACAGGAATATAAGCCTAATTAAATGTCAGATCCACATGTCACAATGAATCCTTAAAACTTGTTATTCATCTTCTACCAAAAGAAATGAACACTGGTTAGGAGGAAGGTTTTAAGTTTTATTACCATTGTAGTTACAACTTTATCCTCAAAGAAGATGTTTTTCACTGTTCTAAATCTGTCCTACTACACAGCAGATTTCTTTTGAAAACATTACTATCAAAATACTCAGTAAACATTAGTCTCATTCTATATTATTAATCAGAGGCAAATATAATCATCATTCCACAAATGAGGGATTTGAGGGACCTATAACTCATATTAGAACACAGTTATCTCTGCCATGCAAATGATAAACATGAAGCACACTTTTACTTTTCCCCACTTCAACTTTCCAGAGTCTACATTGAATACAGATAAACACAGACAAATCAGTAGAGTATATCTTTATAACTTTGAACAATCTTTTTTACCTGTTTCCCAATCCCCTTTGATCTAGGTTGCTACTCTGGAGATCAGTTAAGTTTCTGTAAACTTAATTTGATTTATCAAGACTCTCAGATGTTTGAATTTTATCAAGACTGCACAGTTTGTATCCTTTCCAGACAGGTTCTTAATCTTTTTTCTGTCCCTAAACATCTTAGGTTATCGACTAATAATGGCTTCCTGAAACAGTGACTCTTCAAGACGGGTTCATGCTCACCTAGGCTGAGTGACTGAAAAAGTCATTTACTCCCACACTGTGAATAAGTTTAGGGCTATTAGAAGGTAAGCAAAAGAGAAAACTAGAATATTTTTTAAATCCTACACAGCTAGAGATGTCTAAGCTTTTCTGAGCAGGAATTATTTAATTTTTAAGATTAAGAATTATGATAGACTTATTAAGAATTATGAAAGATTTCACAATATTATACATGTTAGAGATGTTAAAAACTGGCTGAATGGCTTGAGTAAAATAATTATAGTTTCTCTATTTAACTTTCCATAGTGGCTTATTGGTACTCAGTATCTACTGAGTAATTAAATACTAAAAAAGGGTCATATAAACAATAAAGTTCATCTCAGACTATGTGGGGTATAGGTCAGCACTACCAGCCTTGGATCTTTTCTATTGTAACAAGTTTTCATGAACTTCTTGAGCAGGGTTAGAACTACCGAAGACCTCAACAAAAGACTGAAAAATGTAGCAGGAGGGTGGAGTTTATTGGTAGGTAGTACTCTCCATGGAACTGCCTCTCTGAGTCGAGATAGTTCGGGAGGCCCTGATGGGGGATGGAGAGGGGTCATTAAAGCAGATCACTTCACTGGACAACCATACTGAGTGAGATCTTGCCCCACACCTCACTTAAGATCAGCTGTCACATAACCAATATACTTACCTTCAATTTCAGTCCAGTTGACAGCAATTTCTGCTACTGGAATTTTAAAGAACTGTGCTATGTAAAGCAGTTCTACATCAAATGCCCTGAAATAGAAAGTGTATTGATATTTATTTTTAAAAAGACAAATACAGCGTAATTAAATTGCTATGGGCATGTTTTAAAGAAGCCGACATGGTAGATATACAATTCATAATGCAAAACTGAAGGTCAGATTCACATAAAAGCCAAGTCAAATAAAAGCTAAGTTGTTCAGAAGCTTCAAGGAAATAAAATAGTGTGCAACTGCATAATACTTAATGAGAAATACAGTATCTCTATCATAACTCAGAAACCCCCAGAGGTAGAAATGGCCAGTTGAGGTCCAAGAGAAAATTAAACCCTAATTTCAAAATTATTGCTTTTTCAAACCTAGTCTTAACTAGCTCAAGGTACAGAATTGTTAACATTTTTAATTCAGTGAGCTGATAAAAGAAGAAAATGTTCTTGACCACCACTTTGAGTTCCTTGATTATATTCTTCGGCCACCAAAGGACCAAAGTTTCTTTTCTAAATACAGTGTCCTTAGGGACTTGGTTTTTCCTTTTCCCTTCTTCATGTCATCCGTGGATAATATAGTACTGGCAGCTACTGAAAGTGAAAAGTCAGTTTAGGTTAGTCTGATATATTGTTGTGTTAAACATGTTAAACCTTTAAAGTCTGAATTCCCACTTAAATCTTCCTTCTCTCTGTGAAAGGGTTTTTCTTAAAGAACTTCTTCAGTCAACACTTTAGGTCAAATCTACTTTCCCTAAAGTTTTTGAATCCTGACTGACTTAGAAATCTTCCTGGTTATGAGCCAGTAGCTTCCTTTCACTGGGATGAAGCTCAGAAAGAGAAGCACCACGGCCGGATGAACCTTCATCCCCTTCTAACCATTTCTAAAAGCACCAGTTCTTCACTGCTTTGTTTTCACTCTGAGTCACTAAGTCTCCATTTTCTAGACTGCATGGAACACATATCAAACTTCCAGGATTTGATTTTAAAATATTTATACAGATAAGAAAATGCCTAAAATCCTCTTCTTTTTTATTTTCTTGATTCTGGGAAACTTGATTCCAGAGTTTTGTTTTCTTGGCCACGGTCATCCATTATGTAACTAGTTTAAATCCCAAGTATTTGAATAATTTAATATGAAAACTATGTTTTAAAATGCTTAATGCTTTTTCTTATCCCAATAAAATATTTACTTAAGATGATAAAACCATCAACGAAAGTAAGTTCTTTTTGCTTTTAAAAGGACTATGTATAACCTCTGTTAATTAAAATTGTGATACTCATGAAAGAAGGAAATGATTTGTTTTTGTAAATGTAGGGTGGACACAGTCACAATGTTTTCTTTTGTTGTTCAGTTCCTGGTATAGTTGTTACTCAAAAACAGATATTTTTTGTAGAAGAAAGTATGTTGAGACTGTTAAATACAGCAGACACGTGTGTCCTATCATTCCCTCCTGGAATCCCATGAAAATTAAAACAACGGTGATGGGATAAACACACCAAAACAAAGAGGGGATGATGGTAATTAAAAAAGTATTCAAAAATTGGAAAGTAGTTGGACCAGTGGTTAACGAGGGACAGTAGACAATGGAAGGAGAAGCTTAGAAGATGCTAATATGTGCCACAGAGCCCCCTATAGCCTCAGGCATCAGAAGCCTCAAATTCAGTCTGCAAGTAGGAGGATTCATTGAAAATCTATATGAGATTTTTCTTCCTTCCAGCTGGTTCTGTTAATGATGGCATCAGGCGCCTATCTCCTAGGCATGAGACTAAGTATCTTACTTCAATGAAAATGACCAGCCCAAAAGAAAGTGACTTTTGGGAGTTCCCCACATAAAATGGCCACTCAAATTCAATTTATAGTGAAATTTATCAATCAGAAAAATGATCTGACCATTCTTTAGTACCATACTGAAGACATTTGAAAATAACTGGGTTTTTCTGTTTTTGTTTTTTTGAGAGGAAGGAAGGCAGGCAGGTAGGAAGAAGCAATATTTTTGTTGTTCATTTTTGGTTATTCCTCCTGGCCCCAGGTCATGAGCCCAAGTTCCAGAGCTTTACATGGTCTACGCCCCAGTCTCTGACTTAGTGTCTGAGCCACCAGGGTGTGTGCCCTGAGGATAGATTTTTATTATAAACATAAAGATATAAAAAGCTGAATCAATAGAAACAAAGCAAGGAAAGAAGAAAATACCAGTTTCAAATGAGACATCAGGAGAGGTAAAAGATATTGTAGTCATGAAATAAGAATAGTTTTTAAAATATAATAGTGGAAACAACAGTTTTCTGCAATTAAAATTTGGATAGCAGGAGGAAATATTCAAAAGGAATGTTGGAAGGAAAAGCTGAGGAAATCTCCTTGAAGGATAAAAAATAGAAAAGAGAAGTTAAAATTATAGTATCAAAGGAGGTTCCACATTTGTTCTATAAAAGAGAAGAGAAAATAGAGATTATCAAAGAAATGATTAAAGTACTCTTCTTAGAACTAAAGGTATGACTTTCCAGATTTAGAGGGCCTACTGACTATGCAACAAAATGATAAAAACGAGCCCTGAGCATATTTCAAAACACTGTAAAGAAAGTTTCAAAAAGGAGCAGACACAGCATACCATAGACAAAGAATCAACATTCAGATTATTGATGGAATTGAACTTCTCCACAGACATAGGATAAATGCCAACAACAACTGCGCAATACTTTCAAAATCCAGAGGAAAAAATGATTTCTGACCTGTAACTGCTTCTTTAGCTAATAATTAAGCAAATGGAGGGTAAAGGTAGGGGGTAAACCAAGGAAAGGGAGAAGGAGGACAGCAGTTGCACAGAAAGTCAGAGACTTAGGAAGACAGAAGAAGCTGAAGAGATGTTGCAAGAAAATAAGATACTCTGACATGCAAACTGATGTATCAGAACATATTGAGAGAGAATTTATACTCCTGATGTAGTCTGAGCATGACTAAGGGACAAATCTGTAGAAAAATATGCAAAAACACCCCTCTAGTTATTATCTCTGGCAAAACAAAAAATACTATAAGAAAGGTAATGTAATCATTGTACTCTGTGGCTTAAATGTGAATTATCTTTACACAGCTATAACAGTCAATACAGATCTAACCAAAATTATTTTTGAATTGTATTAAAGATATAAGTATAGAGGTTACAGAAGTGTTTAAGAGAATTAAGTAATTTGATTTTCTATGTTGGAAGGACATATCTTAAACTGAAAAACTGAGATGGCTATTCAGATCCATAAACTAATGATATATTTCAAATAATACATTTTAAAATTACTTAAGATTGGGTCAAATTATACCTCATATATGTATACATAAATTTATATGATTGACCCTTGGACAAAATGATCTTGAACTCAATGGTCCACCTATGTACAACTTTCTTATAAAAAGATGACAAACTTATGTGTCAATAAAAAGAGTACAGTGCTATAAATGTAGCTTCTCTTCCTTATGATTAAAAATAATTTTATTTTATAACAAATTTTTAAATTGAGGAATTGCTTTTCACTTAGGATTTTCTTAATACTTTCTTTCTTTATTTTATTTAAGAATAAATGTGCAATACATATAACACATAAAATACATACTAACTGACTATGTTCCTGGTAAGGCTTCGAGTCAACATAAAGCTATCAAGTTTTGGGGAGTCAAATGTTACACATGGATTTTTGCTTGGGGATCAGTGCAGCGAATGTTTGGGTTGTTCAAGGGTCAACTGCATTTAACATTTCACATTACGTTACACATGGATTTCTGCTTGGGGATCAGTGCAGCGAATGTTTGGGTTGTTCAAGGGTCAACTGCATTTAACATTTCACATTACCCATACCCCAAAATCTGTAATCTGAATCAAAAGATGCTATATCCTTTTAACTTCAGCTACACTCCTTAAAGTTTTCTAATTATCTAGAAACTCTACTTGATTTGGATTTCCTGAAATTTATGAGAAAAATTTCAGTGAATCATTAGAATAAATCCATTAAAAAAAAGTCCAAGGTAACACATGTATGGAAATATGGAGCAGATGCACAAGTTAGTAACTGATGTGGCATAAGAAAAAAATACATTTGTTCTTTAGTCTTTCTTGACTTAAATACTTAAAAACTATCAATGAAACATTACTGTAGTGAACTGTGAATCAACTTGATACATACTTACTGATTCTGGTTTACAGACACAAAATAAACATAACTCATCTTTAAAGAGAGAGGCTAAAACTTTAAATCAGGTCATGATATCATACAAGTCCAAAATAATTAGCCATGCATGTGAATATAAAATTTGAAAAAAAATCAAAATGTTCTTCAACAAAAATACTTCCATAAAACCCAAGAACTATGCTGTCTAATACACTAGTTGTATATTGCTATGGGGCACTCAAAAATGTGGCTAGTCTGAATTGATATGTGTGCATGTGTGCTGTAGTTTGAAGATTTTTGGTACAACAAAGTGTAAAATATCTCAATATATTATCATATTGAGTACATGTTAAAATGGCAATATTTTTATATTGTTAGATAAGTATAGTGTTAAATTTTACTTTTCTTTCTTCCTTTTAATGTGGCTACTAGAAAATTTAAAATTACACTGTGGCTTGCATCTGTGTCTCAGATTATGTTTCTGCTGGACTATCCTGCCCTGGAACAATCCCAATAAGGAAACTTGATTTTTAAGTTATCATCCCTCATGGTAATACTCTGAACCCTTAGCTATAAACCTGACCCCTAATGCTCTCCATTTCTAAATCCTTCCTTTCCAAACTGACCTAATTCTCTGTCCCTAGCTCTGGACATAATACCTGACTGAAAAATGTCTAATGCAGAGGGAGGGCTTAACTTTTGGAGTGGCTTCTTAAACTAGTTTCTCTGACTTGAGAAGTTCATGAACTATCAGCGTATTTATTTTTCAACATAACAGAAACATTTATTGGAATCTGAAGACCAAATACACATTACCATTTTTAATCTAGAAAAAAAAATTAAAAACTTATTTGATAATTTGAATTCTGAAACTATAGTTTTTTAAAAGTAATTGGAGGGAGAAGTTTATAGGACATCTATTTTTAGGGAGATAACAGACATTTTCAAAAAGGTGCATGAAAGTGATAGGGACTACAACAATGAAAGCCCATTGGAATAATGATGCAGATTCCCACCATGAGCAGACTCTACACAGAAGCATCGATTCTGGTATACTGTGTTGGTCAGGCAGCTGAGGTGGTTAATGTGCAGACCATGTAAAGCTCAAGGACTCAGGTTAGAGATCTGGGGCTGGGGTGGGGGGAAAAATACAACATAACAAAAATAGTTTTGGTGTATTCTTCTGGCTCAGTGGCTACGGTGTAGTCCATTAACATGGACTACAAGGTCCTGGGTTCAAGACCCAGAGCCAGGGGAAGTTAAAAAAAATTAGAATGCACCCTAGTGGCTCAGGCGGCTTGGGTGTAGACCATATAAAGCCTACATATCTGAGTTAGAGACCCAGGACTGAGGGTTAGAGAATAAAAATTCTTCTAATATTTATTGATTACCTACTGTTAGATAGTGGAATGTACTAGTAAGTGAAATCAAATGAGAATCTTGCCTTTGTGGAGCTTATGTTTTAACAGAAAATAAAAAAAAACATTATACAAATAAAAAAATGAAGGAAGTGATAAGTTTCTCCAAAGACTGAGGAGAAGCTGAGACAGAGAAGTGGAGTGAAAAGGGAAGAGACCACTAGGAGACAGAGGTGGTGTAATTATGCAGCACTTCTCAAGGTCATGGGAAGATACTAACGGATGTTAGTAGAAAGGTGCATCTGACTGATCCCTTTTGAAGTTTGAAAAGACTCCCTGAGCTTCAGCATGGTAGTCTCGGAAGTGGTGCTGCTGGATGATGGTACTGAAAACAGAAGGAAAAGAGGGACACAGAAGATAAAATCACTATTTCTTGGTCACAGAGTAGATATAGGGAATGTCAGGCTGACTCTTGAGGTTTCAAGCTGCTGTATGATACGGTTATTCACTACACAGGCTGAAAAGTGAGCTGAGGTCTGGGATCAAAATATGCTGAGAACAGTATGTTTCATGAGAGAGGGCTCAGAAGTATAGAACGTACTGAAGTGTTAAATAAGGTAATACATGGCCATATTAAATATCCTGCTGGGTTATTAATATGGGGTTAACTAGATGTTTACATGAAGAGATGGGGGAAAAGCCGTATTAGGGTGAGGTGAGGAGTGAGTGGGAAGTGAGGAAATGGAGACAGTGAATAGAGACCACTCTTTCAAGAATGGCTGGCTATGAAAAAAGAGGGTTAGTGCTAGAGGGTAATTGGGGGGAATGGAGTGAACGGAGAGGTTTTTTGCTTTTTCTTTAATAGTAAGAGAAATTTACACTTATTTTAAAAACTGATGGGAAAGATATGATCCTGGGGAAAGGATTGAATATATAAGACAGAAAATAAGAGAATAGGATTGGATTCTTGAGAAGGTTGAAGGGGATGCAGAGATTGAAGTACTGGTCTTAAGCAGGAGACAGAACTTCTGTAAAAGGGAGGAAAGAAGAGAAAATGGGTCACTCTTCTGCTTTGGTATTTTGAGCTTTTAATTTTTTTTAAAGAAAAAAAGGGAGCTTAAGGAAACAGGATGTTTTCAGGCCTCTCAATTTATAATCTACAATTAAGGTAAATACATAATTTTATACCATGGGTTGAGTTTGAGTATTTTCACAAATGATTCAACCCAGTAAAAGTGTAAAGGCCCACATTTATTTTCCATATTCTGGTTAGGGACCTACCATCGTTCAATATGCAGAGATGAAAAGGTCCGTGAAGCTGCTTCTCGAGTTAATAATTTGAACCCACATTGTGTGTCTCTGATTCCTTTGACACAAAGGAACCACACCAGAAAGTGGAATCCATACATGAGAAGAGTACGGAAGTAAGAACGCTGAAACAAAGACAAAATATAAATGACTGTAAAGGAGACATTGAAAACACCTGCATGCAGTCAACTGCATTTTAATATTTAATTGACTTGGTAGATATTACATGTGTACCCTTTCCATTACAATTACTAGTAAAGTATACTATAGAACTCATGAGGACACCTACAGCTTAGAGCAGGGCAGAGATACTATAGAAGTACTCATCTATTGGAGGTTGACTCAGGCAAGAAAAATCACACTAGCTGTGTGAGGTCAGGGCTTCAATCCACCAGGAGCACACTACAGCATTTTGAGGTGGTTATGAGTATCTCATTCACCTATGTATCTGATGCCACTTAGCCTCAAGTACATTTCAGTTTTCAAAGAGGTGAGTGCCACCAGAATGTCTTGGGGCGGGGTGGGGCGGCAGGAGGGTGAGGGGCCCCCACTAAGATTTGTACCTGAATTTTGATAATTAGCTAATGAGAACAATGTAGAAAAGGTATAGCAGAGTGTTAAAAATGTTGCAGGCTGAAAAGGAATTTGAAGCAAAAACCCAGTTTCCCTATTAGGTATGCCAGATATCTGTTAATGCATTTTAATCATTGAATTAATACTTTGGACATTAAATCTGAGTAGTCTTTAATCCTGTCTGAGGATTCAAAATTATTGATGAATTTTATTAGTATTGATAGGACATAATATTCCATGATTCACCAAATATTGTAAACTTTAAAACTTCTGAATAGACAATTTGCACTGTATTCTTAAAATGTTCTATAATTAAAGTGACACAGCCTTATAATGATAACAGGCTGCAAATACGCAACCTATTAGGAGTCTGTAAAATAGTTAATATTTCATACTATAAAATAAAATCCCCTTCCTCCTTTTGACTGCTGCTTTTCATAACGATAACCATTAGTATTAATCTTTATTTGCATGGGCTTTTCTAAATCATCAAACAGAACCATGAATGAAAAGTGATAAAATGACATGTAGAAAACCTGCTGAACTGAACAGCTCTCTATTTGTACCCTAGTTCCATTAATAATAGTGACTGTAAGCAAGTTACTTCAACTCTCTGAGCTCCACTTTCTTCATCTATAATATGGGAATGTAAATGCCTACCTCATTAAGTTATTGTGAGGATTAAATGAGCTAATATTAAATCTTTTAGTCAAATGTTTGGCATAAGAAGTAAAGGGGAATCAATACATGTTTTTAGCGAAGGGAGAACACTTGAAAGTTTACTTTAACTTCCTGATCACAGTTTCACTTGTATATTAAATAGGGCAGGAAGAATAAAATACTTATACATAAGGTATGTAAAACAAACTTTTAAAAAGGATCTAGCACTTCTCATTCATTACCTAAAATCAATAGTTATGTTTTGATGTAAAAATATTTTACCTCTCTAATTAGATAGGGCAGAAACCTCATCTTAAAATACTTTGGGAATCTCACAACAGCTTGCTCAGGGCCTTCCATAAAAATTACTTCCAATAAATACTGGTTGACTGATTAAATCTCCAAAAGAGCATTTATGCTTAGGAAAGGAACACACACAAATTGAGATAGAAAAATAAAAAATTAAAAGGTAGAAAAATAATTTTTATAAACTGCTCTCCTTGAATGATTTTTAATGTGATATGGATAAGCTTATTGATACCAAATAAAAATATTCATGGCCGCTTTTACTTGGATGTTAACAGAAGATTTTTTGTTGTTCTAGGATAATGTGTCAATTTTGAAAACCAGAAGCCTGGGGAGTTGACATGAAGACCTTAACTTCTTTGATTTCTAATATATTTAAAAATGTAATAAGGTAAACTACAGAAAAGGAACTCAATTTTAAAACTTAGAAAAATATCTTAAATTTTAGGAGACATCTAAAAATAAACTATGGGGCAGACATTTAATTAAGTGAGCTAACAAATTTGTAGAGTAGCATGTAAATTTCTAAAACAGACATTTAAAAACATGAAGGAAAAATATTCATTATTTCAATATTAACAATCACCTCTCGAATGTTTATGAAATGTAAATAAAGAAATTTAGGTAAAATTTAAAGCTGACTGCAATTAATATTATTTTAGGTAATAAGTTCAGAGAAGTCCTAAGTCTTAAGCAAGACTCTTCGAAGAAAATCTAAAGATATCAAATAAATGCTAATGGATTCTATTTTGAATTATCTTTTAAATGACAAATTCAAGAATATCTGAACAATGAAAACACTCTTACAACTGTTAAACAGAACACCTGGGGTATGAATACACTGATAAGGACACTACCAAATGCCACAGGTGCTACTTATAAGCACATAAAGGAAAACCTGAGAATTTCAGAAATGGAAGGTCGTAGTTTCTTGGACTTGTGGCAGATAGAGGTCACGACTCTTGGGGATGACCTTTTATAAGACAGGTAGAGTTCTGTAAGAATCATCTGAACGTGAACTACAAGCGTACTGAGCAGCAGTTACACTTAGTATATACAGCAGACATTGCTGATCTTTCGTTAGAGAATAAATTTATCCTTTCTATAAAATAGCAGTCAATTCTGTGGTGTCCATAAATAACTAAATCATTAACTAGGCTATAGAAATGGAAGAATGGATGGATAGAAGGCAACATAAATTAAATACACAGATCCCGGAATAGATCCCTTAATATCTGGCTAAAAGCAGTACTAGGTAAAAGGAGATTTAGATCATAGCAGTATCACTTAACTAATATCCCTAGGAAAGATACAAAGAGTTTTCAACTAATAGAAGTTCTAAGTGAAAAGAACTTATACTCTCAAAAACATAACCAAGGGAAAAAGAAAAAGCTCCTACTGCTTCTAACAATACAAATGTCTACTGCCTAGATTACTTCGATAGCTCCCTATCTTTTCAATCTATCTTTTTGCCTCCATTGAGTAATTGTCCTTTTTTCCTATTAGTTTATTTTTTAAAAAGGAAAAGATTACTTACAAAAAAATCATTACATTAATACTTTCATTGGTTTTGGTTACAGAGATATTTTCCAGTATAATCTTTTTTTCTCCACATAACCTATTAGGCATTTTCCTATGTTATAATACAGTCTCCACTACCATTTGTTTTATTGGTTTCATGATTTCATTCAGGGGAAACATTTTCTAATGTTGAAAGCTAGTATTTTATAGATTTTAGTATCTTATAAAATTACAAGTAATAAACTGAATATCTTGAACAGATTCTTTTCCTTTCCTTATCACTTGTGCATCAGAGTAAAGTGATGACATTGGACTAGCTAATCTCTAAATTCTGTTTCAATTTAAAATTTCTAGCAGTATGAATCTTTTCCAAATACCAGTGAGAATCCATAGGGATATATATTAGACTAAATGCTAAAGATGTTCAAATAATTAATTTCTTAACATCGAATTGAGGTTTCCACACTGAGCATAATCCCTAAGAAGTTTTATGACTCACCATTATGTTTATTTTACTGAAAAAACATTTCATCATAACATTGCATAGGCTTATGGTGTGTGCATCACTATAAATCAACATCTGTATATAATAAAGTTTACCACCACCAGCCAGTTCTTCCTTCACCATATAATTGATCCCTTTACACAACAAGTCTACCCTCCACTATTTGATTTTATAAACTAAAAGTCTAAGTTTGATTTGATTCATTTATTTTATGATCATCAGTATATCTTGAATTTCTTCATGTCTAATTTCAGGATCATTGTGAGAAAGTTTCAAACTTTTATTCCACTGGTTCTCAAACTCTGGTATGCCTAAGAGTGACCTAGGGAATTGTTAAAAATGTTAAATAGACCTGGTCCCAATTCTAGTCTGAGTCAATTAATATGCAAGTTATAAAGTAAAGAGCTTAATGTTTTCATTAACACTTTCTAGGTAACATCACAAACTATCAAATTTCAAGTTCTTTCCTAAAAGGAATCAAGTTAAAAAAAAATGCAAACTTTGAGTGAAACTCAAAATGTAGTATTTAAGTGTGACAATATGAGAAAAACTAAAGTCAATTAGATTAATTAAAAATTCTGTCATTTAGGCATGCCATGGTAAAGCAGTAGTTAAGCCAATCACCCTTGGGTTCATGTTCACCATCTGGGGGGGAAATAACCATTGTGAACAACTAAATAAAAATAGAATAGAGAATAAAAATAAAATCAATTCCTAAATGTGCCAATTATGCATAGAATTTCTAACTAAAAGTATTTTCTTTTCATTTGAAAAGAATCTAATTTTTATGAGACTAAATATAAAAGCTTATATTCCTTGTTAATATTTATGTAAGAAAGGAAAAAATAACTTCTGATTCATGCCAATTAATGAAAGCCTCACCTGAGCAATTGACTCACTTTCCAAATGAGCTCGAGATCCACATGCAATAGCCATTTGATCCTGAGGAAAAAACCAGTGAAATAAATTTTCAGTATTCAAGTCTCATTAATAAAAATATTTTTCTAATGTGATCACATTATTTTAGAAACCGATATTTTAAAACAATGACATTAAATATCTTAAAATTTTTATTTAGGAGTTCAGAACATGTATAGCTTCAAGAAACCTAACTATACTTACGAAGAGGACAATATTCAGGGCTAATTATAAGGGAAATGTATTACTTCTAAATTCATATCCTTAAGCGACTTTTCTGATTAAAAATACTATACTAATAAAATAGAGAAAACAAATAGTGGTATTAGGAAAAAGGTTTATTTGTAGATGATATGATTATATATAACCATTATATTCCAGAAAATTCAAAGATACCAACTAAAAAACTAGTATAAACAGTAAGAACATTTAAAAAAAAAAGAGTGGGCACAAAAGGAATACATATATGTGTGTGTTTATGTACATATATATAATTAACCTTCATCTGTACAAACAACAATAAGAAGATATAATGGAAGAAAAGCCAGTATTTATACTATCAACAAAGATGGAAAACTTAGGAACAAATTTTATAAGAAATGCAAAATCTAAATAAAAGAATCATATAAATACTACCAAAGGCAACAAAAGAACCCAATACATAGAAGGGCCTAACAACATCATGGATGAGAGGGTGTTGAGAGCATCAAAACGTCAATGCTCAGCACACCCTGGCAGTTTAGCAGTTAAGTTGGCCTCATATATCTCAAGGACCTGTTGCATCGCTTGTGGGTTTGCAGCTCTTATATCCTGGGGCTGAGGAGAACAAGATGAACAACTAAGTAAAAATAAATACTTCTTCCTCCTCATTCGTCCTGCCTACACTTTTCCTTTAAAAGAAAAAAGTAAATGATCCCTAAATTAATCTTTAAATTTAAGAATTATCCAAATAAGCTTTCACTAGACCAGACAATCTGATATCAGAGTTAATAACTGACAAATAAAGAAAAAAGAAGAGGCAGGAAAATTCTAACAGTAAGAAAAGAATAGCGGTAGAAGATTTAAAAATTTATTATAAAGCTACAGTAATTAAGACTAAAGTACTGGATATTGTCAACAGATAAATCCAAGGACCAGAATGAAAAGACCAGATTCATGGAAGCATGCATGCACACAAGCGCACACAAGCGCATGTGCACACACACACACACACACACACACACACACACACACACACTATAGTTACTCAAAATACCATAAAGATGACGTTTTAAATCGGTGGTAAAAAGATGAACTGATAAATGCTCTGAGAAGACATAGTAGTAGTCATTTGGAAGTGAAAACAAGCTGAACATGAACCTCATAATAAATATGAGGCTATATTTCAAATACATCAAAGATTTGTGAAAAATACCAGAAATAATTTTTGAATGCTCCCAAAAAGGCACAGGTACAAATATGCAGAAGACAGATCAATTTGACAATAAAATTAAAAAATTGTGTGGCAAACAACAAAAATTCAGCCATATTCAGAATTAAAAGGCAAACAAATTTGGAGAAAATTTTGTAATTTATATTATAGACAAAGGTTAATTTCCAAAATGCATAAAGTACTCTTATAAATTACCACAAAGCATAACTTAATTTTCCTAAAAGGGAAAAATTATGAATATATTTCAGAAAAGAGAAACAGAAATAGCTCTTAAACAACTAAAAAGACAATCATACTTATACCAAGAGCAACGCAAAAAAAAAATCTATCAGTTTTTACTATACTGTGTCTATGTGCTCACTACGGTCAGCAATTTGAAAACTGTTAACACAATTACAAATATATATATACTCTGACCAAGCAATTTCACAACTAGGAATTCTTCCTATAAGCTTGTATACGTGAAAAATGACTTTGAAGCAGGGTTAATTAATTCAATACTGTTTAAAGTGGCAAACCTGTCTATTCAAAGAGATGAAGCTGTGAAAGAATGTACAAACAATTTGATGTATTAAAATGGTTCATTCTCCAAGATATATTGCTAAGTGGAATCAAGAGAACAGTATAAAGTGTATTACAATTTATATTTTTAAGTAAGAATACATGCATATATACATATATACACACATATACCCTACAGATATATTTTACAGGTAAATAATAAGAAATAGATAACACTGGATACTTTGGGGGGTAATTGGGTGACTAAGAAATGAAGAATACAGATAGCTTCACTGTGTATCTCCTTATACTATTTGAATTTTGAACCAGTCACCAAAATAAATAAAATTTGAAAGTGCTCGAAGTGAAAATAAGATAAATATATAATTTTACATATATATAAAATGAAACTATTTTAAAAAGTCATGCATAATACCACTACCTAAAAGCAGCCACTGATTACATTTTATTTCCTTGTGTTCTTTCTTTCTGCATTTAAAAAACATATCTGAAATTTACTCATGCGTGTCAATCTCTTTTACATTTAAAATAAACTAAAAATGTCATATTTAAGTTCATTGCTATTGAACTTTTTATTACGGGTATTTTCAAACATACAAGAAAGTAGAAAAAATAGGAAAGGAAGTCTCATATACTAACCACTGGCTCCAACAATGATAAGCACAGACAAATGATTCCTCTAGAGGCCCTCATCACTGCTCCACTCAAACTAGAATTATTTTGAAACACATTCTAGGTATCATATAATATAAATTGGTATATATTTCAATCACAATACCATTAACACACCTAAAACATTAATTAGAACTCCTAATACCATCAGATAGTGTCAGTTTTCAAATTTATATAATTACCTCAAAAATGTTTTCACTTTAATTAAGAATCAAAATCCCTATAAATTGGTTGCTATTTCTTTTATTTTTTAAAGAAAATGTGCAGGGAGGAATGAAGGAAAGTAGGCAGACAGACAGGAAGAGAGGAAGAAGCATTTTCATTTTATTCCCATTTAGCTGTTTACACTGGTAAACTCCTCCTGAACCCAGGACTGGAACCCAAGGTATGTGGCCTGTGTCTTTTGGAGGTAAGTGATCTAACTGCTGCTCCACCAGGGAGCGCCAGGTTGATATTATTTTACCGTAGATCCTTATTCTTTAAAAAAAAAACTTTAAAAATAACTTATTCCTTGAAAAAACAATGTGATTTGTTCTGTTGAATTTTCTAGGTTTTGTATTTTGCTGACACCCCCACCTGGCCTGCCCCAATGACATTTAACATTTTCCTCTGTCTCCGACATTTCCTATAAACTACCTTTTAGAGTTGATAAGATTCAGGTTTATTTTCAATAATTAGTCATAGTAGTGTTACATGTTTATCTTTATTTTTTGTGTCAATCATGTAGGCAATATAATACCAGACATTCAATGATATTTGCACAAAGATGAAATCATCTAATGACTCATTTCTCAGAATGTGTCGCTGTTGTTAAAGAAAGCATGACTATTTTAAATGTGTATGGGGCAAATTCTTCTTGAAAAAGTTCTTTACAGTCCCATTGACTACGGATGATACTGATCATTTCAACAAGTCTTTACCATTTCTATTCTCATTTTAAGAGAACTGCTTAGAGGAAAATATATCTAATCCCACACCCCCCTTTTTAAATAAAAGAAGTAAACTTTGGGGGAATTTTCACTAGCCATCTATATTTTCTTTTTAAAAATTACCTGTTATACAGTTTGCTTACTATTTGGTATTGAGAACTATTTCTTTCTTTTACTCTGGCAGATGTACTTGGCTTAGGGCAGGAGAGAATAGGCTTATTTTTGTTTTAAACTGAAGTAAAATAGCATCATACCACTCTATAGGTTTAAGGTGTGGATCCTCTGTATACATAATACTAAGTTCACCGCTAACAGTCCAATCCTATCCTTCACCACTTAATTGACCCCTTTTACCTGATTTACCTATTCTTCTAGCCCTTCCCTTCTGGTCACCACTAATTTGATCTAATAGAATAACAGTGTTATAATTTTTTTAATTTGGTTCATTTATTTGTTTAGTTTCTCTGTATTACATATACAGAGTAAAACCATATGATGTCTGTCTTCCTCTTTCTGACTTATTTTACTAAGCATAATTCCCTCTAGGTGAGAACAGAATTTTTTAAAGAAAAAACTGAAAGTTCAAAGAGTATATAGCAAATAAGCCTTTCCTTTGAATCTAAAAAGACCATTACAATTCTAGCAATAGATTAAAAAAAGGACAGCCTCTGCTTTTCAGAGGCTGGGTAGAGTTAAAATACCATTTAATTAAACCGAAAACAAATATTTTCATTTAAAATCTCCTCTTCTTTCAGCATAAGTCCCGGAAAGCTTTTAAGAGAGCTTTGTATATCTGGAGTTCTGATGTAAGAACTAAATCTGACACTGATCTAAATATCAGGTGGAATTCATCTAAATAGCTTTTAGAACAGTTAGCTGTTCTTTAGGAATGAAGGATATTCTTGTTTTCAAACCGCCCATATTAGAAAATGCATATAGACGGGAGTCTCTTTGTTTTAAGCCTCTTTCAGGGCACAGATAAATTTTTTAAGGATTTTTATAAATGAATAAACTATGATAGTGCCTTTTAAAGGTGGTGAAATATATTATACTACCTTCTTAAAAGAAATCTTTAGTCAGAATCCCTTTTCAATTAACCTACTTTTTCACTCTTCATGGAGAGAAGAAATAGACTAGAAGAAATAAGTAGATCCAACTTACATTGACAATTATAAACAGTAACATTATAATTAGTTCATCAAGTACCAAGACAAATGTTAATAATCAGAGGTAATGGTCATTGAGTACTGAACATATGCAGAACATTCAACTTACATTCATAAAATTTTAATCATTACCTCAGAATTATGAACTTGGGCTAACTGCCCATATGTTATAAATGAGGAAAGTGAATTAGGTGGATTAATTTGCGCAAGATTACATGGAAAACTGAACTTCGGTCTATCTGAACTGAAGGAGCATACCAGTATGAAAACAGAAATTGGCACAAGCACTTCAAAAGACAAAACTGACTCCAAAGGAGGTAGAGATATGGGAAGAAGTTGAAACAATTTAGAACTTAGTAAAGTCAGATAGCAAAATTAGCCATATTCATCCAATATGGGAAGAGACGGACAGTATGGTATATGAAGCAAAGTACTTAGCTAAGAAAAAGTTTTATTTGTTGAAAAAAATAAAGATTTGATTAAAGACATCATTTCTATTCTTTTCCTCAAAAGCAACATAGGCTAATTATTAAAAACAAAACAAATCTAAGGAAAAAAAATTGAAAAGATAATCATAATCCTTCCATGTAAAGCCAACTGATATTAACATATTTTATGAACAGATATATGGTTACCTGTATCTATCCATATATATTCATATTTAAAATTTACTTTTTTCCACTTAATTATGTATACTGAATAGCTATCCTACATAATGAACTTAACCAGTGTCACTGAATACTGGACATTTCTAGTTATTAACAAAAACACTGCCATATAAAAAAACAAGCAAAAATCCTTAAAAACTTACTTGTATATACATTCTTAATTATTTCCTTAAGATAAATTTCTCAAAAGTGGGTCAATAGATATGTATTATTGGATCAAAGGATATAAATTATTTAAAGCCTTTGATTCTATTTTCAATTTATTCTATAAATTTAATGCATTAATCTGCACAGAATCATAAGACAAACTTGGCAACATTTTTCTTTTTTTTTTTATTTGATGGAAGATGTCTTACTACTTTCATGTCTTTTAAATGAAGAATATTTTCTCTTGACAGTCATGAGGATATTAAATTTCTGAAAATTTCTATAGCAGGAATTATGGTTGTTAGAGCAAAGTACCAAACTTCTAAAAAAGGGTGGTACACTATGGCCTATGGGCCAAAACCAGACTGTTGCCTGTCTGTGGAAGGCTTATGACCCGGGAATGGCTTTTAAAGGATTGTGAAAAAAAAAAAAGAAAGAAAGAAAGAATACTTTGCAACAGATCTTACATAGTCCACAAAGTCTAGAATATTTACTCTATGGCCCCGTATAAAAAGTTTGCTGTTTCCTGTTTTACATGACAGCAACTTTCAAACTAGGTTTACCATTAAACATCATCTGACAGGCAGCTCTTATCCTTCAAAGGTTTGGAAAGTACACTTTGTGATATGTTGCAACAGTCTCCTCAAAGTTTTGTTATGTTTGGAAATCCAGTCATTTATTCATACACTGAGAGGGAAAAACAGATACACAAGGTTCTAGACCTGTCACAAGCTCTATGGTAAAAAAGAAATTAAAAAGCAAGCAATAATTACCATTCTTTTGTTTAAGGAACAATCAAACCATCACTACACATATAAAATGCTAGTGTACCAAAACTGCATTTGGCCAGGGATTACAATACTGATTACAAAAGGAACATAAATGTCATTAGTTAAGCAATCACTCCAGAATAAGTTGTGTGGGAATCTTATGCAATTAGTATCTGTTGCCTAAAGTTTTTCTTAATGTAATTTTACTCTATATCACTTTTATATCCTTTATTTTTAATCATTTTATCCTTAAAAATTTAATACCTGGCTCGCCCTGATAAGAGTAGTGGTTTGGTCAACTGCCTCTGGCTGAAGTGCAGTCCACATACATTCCAAGGACCTCCTCAATTTATGTCCTGAGCCAGGGAGAACAACCAAAATGAACAACTAAATAAAATAAGATGATGCTGCTTGTTTAGCTTTCTCCTCAAAAAAAAAAAAAAAAAAAAAAAAAAGAACTCCAAACAAACAAACAAAACAAAACAAAAAAACCCTAAAACCAAGGCTTGCTGGAATTATGTCTAGAGGCGAATTTAAGATCCAAGTCACAAGTCATGGCTTGAGGAACGACTCTATGATTATGGGGTACAGACGCTTTGTCATCTATTTTGCCTGTTCAGGGACATTTTTTATCTATTTTAAATAGGTTTTCTGCTAAACAAATGATCATACACTCTTAGAAAGATGTAAGAAAGCAGTAACAAATTTCTTTTTGTTGTAATTACACTAAGACGCAATACTAAAATTGAAAGAAAAAAAACTTTAAACATTGGAGAACATACCATAAAAGACATTTAAGGTAACTACTGCCATCTAGTGAGTCAGTCGTATAGCCATTGCAGGACTTGACTACTTGAGACCCACGTTCTGTTTTCATTAACAACTCTAGTCTATTTTATTGCAGTTTAAGAAAATATATGCAAGGCATGCTTATCAAATTCGTGGCTTACATAAATTGAGAAGGATCTACAACTGCATTACAGATATAAGTACCTATACCCTGAAAACTGAAATCTAACATTTAATGAAATCTGACATTTAATAAAGAACCATACTTCCATTCCTAAACAAAATAAAGCAGAAGGAAACACAGAAACAAAATCACTACTGTATCAGTTTAAGGGGGAGGCTCAATGGCAGTGATTGTGAAAAAGTCATATGAGGTTAACAATGTAATGTGGTAAACAGCTACACTCTGACTGAAGTATCTTCAGTGGAAAGAGTAGGGGGGAAAAGCTTTTTAAAAACTGGAATAACTATGGACAGCCTAAAGTAGAAAAGACACTAGGAAAACAGCTTTAATTCTCTGAAGGGCTGTGAGAAAGAAGTGGAGGTACACATTTTTGTGTAGCTACAAAAAACACAAAGAACTGAAGGGATAAGTAAGTGGAGAGATATTTGCATTTAATGTAAAGAGGAAATTTTAAACTGAATTGAGATAAAATGGGCAACTTGGAAATAATTAGAGCTACGCAGAGACTGAAAGATGACATGGTAATTATGAAAAGTTTCCAATTTTGGATAGATGATTGAATTAAATTAAGCACTTGCAAAATGAACCCTGGGACCCCAATCTGGCCTGTAGCCTGTTTCTACATGGTTGTCATAGGGGAGCAAAATATCTTTCCCCAAAAATGTCTTTTTGGCAAAAGTATTATTTAATAGGAAAGGCGCTGAGATCTTCATGGAGGTTGCCATTTTGAAGACATTTATATGTGTAAAGGAAAATAATCTCTAAGGTGTCTCCCTCACTTTACATGGAACACCTAACCTCTAACTCATCAGTAGAGAAAGCAGAACCTTAGTCTTCGTGAAGGCCATTCATTGTTTACTGTGCCCATTCTACTCACATTTTACCCCCACTCCCAGCTTTGTCTCTGTCTGAAGAGATTTTATGGTAGAGACTAATACCATATGGAGGGTTACTCAGTATAACTGGATTTCTCCCATATATACTAGAGGTATACATGCTGTTATTAAACTTCTGTTTTTTTCTCTTGTCAATTTGCCTAATCAATGGTTATTTGATTATTTGCTAGCCTAGAAGAAACAGGATTTTCCCTTAAACTCCAACAGTTTGGCAAGGCAGCAGGGGACCTATCAAAGGCTGCTGCTGTTTAAGTCCCAGGATGACTGCAGAGAATGGGATACAGAAATTCTGACAAAGCTGGTAAACAAGGTGAAGGTTTTTTACCATATCAAACTCCTAATAACTATCCTTCTACAGAGGTCCAAATGGAAACAGTGGTGAAAAATCTTTTATTTCTCTTTGTAAACTGCAGGCTGGCAAGAAGAAATTTTGGGGGGGACTCTAGCTCCTTGGGTTTTGTATAACTCAATTTGTTTAAGGTCATTATTCATAATTTTGGTTGATTCCCTGGTTGTCTTCTCTCCCAGAGTCTGGATTCTCACAAAGAAAGTATTTACTGTTTTTTTCTTTTCTGCCTCTCTCTTAAGACTTTGTTTTCAACCCTCACTGCTAGATTTAAGCCTACTTTCTGCTAGGCAGCGAGTCAGCAGAAGGATACAGCTAGTCATTCAATCAGAAAGGCAAGAGACCATGAGTGGTACCAATCTGATGTCCTCCAATAAAGCGGAACCACTAGGATGCCCCTGAGTTGGATAAGGGCTACTGGACTCCTTAAAAACCTGGGCCTGTTCCCCTCTTGGAATATGGCCCACCCTTATCCTATCTCTTAAAGGTTACACTATCTTTAATAAATCCCATTTGCTTTGCTTTCAAATGGCTGTGCTGATTTCTTTGTCCCTTAAGCAGGTAGGCCCAATGAAATCTTCTCTTGGGTTCAAGAACCCTGGAGCATGACCCCCCAAATCCTTGCAGTAACATATTTACTAGTTTTACTTGCCCAAACTTTTTTTTTTTAGGAAGTGAGATCTGGTCATATTTCCTACATGTTTTTGTGATCTGTGTGAGTGCATTCACTTTCCAGACTGGAGATTTGGGTTCTGAGTTCTGCTATCTCCCCCATACTTTTATTTCAAGGTTCAGGTTTCACGCTGATACTCAATTTTCTGTGTCGTTTAGAAGAAGGAAAAGTCTCAGTGGGCGTTCACTCCAAGTAAAAAAGGGTATTGCTAAGGAAGTCTTGGAAGTCAAAAGCTGGAAATTTGGTGGTCAGGGGTCAAGCATTAAAAAAGCTGTTAAGAGTGCTTACCTGCTACCTTAAAAGACGTCTCCAATGGTATGATTAAGTTGGTAATGGAATGGGTTAGATTAGCACCACCAACAGCAAGCAAAACCATGAAAAAACAAAATACAGCCCCCAAACTCCTGCAGTCAATCCCTCTTAGGTTAAAATATTGGCTCCAGGAGAACCAAGGCTTAGCTGAAGCTGCTTATGTGTATGAAGTCTTTCCTTTTGTGATGGGTTATGCTGGGAATAAGCCTATTTGATTATTTGGTTAAGTTACAAAAAGTACTTATTGGTTGGTTGACCTGCTACAGGATTGAAAAACTTTTAAATTGAAAAATTCTAGGGAGTTCTCAATTTAAATTTGTCTTATTGATATCTGTATAAAAGAAAAGTATCTTAGCTAGTCTCAGGGAAGCTAAAATTATGGCCTTACTCCTTTATTAATTCCTATCTAGCTGGGTATAAGATAATTTAAGATAATAGTGGTTACCAAGATAAATTTTCTTTATGCTTCCAAAATTTGTCTTTACTGGAATATCAACCTAAGTCAAAATTGTAGGTTAAAAGGGAAAAAAAGGAGAAAAGGAGAGAAACTGACTTATTCGACTGCTATTTAAAAGCCTCCAAGAGATATCAGAACTCTAAATGTAAAATAAATATTAGGACCTTAGGAGGAGAAATGAAATAGAATACAACTTCAAAGCTGTTTTTCATCTTAGAATGGAAATCTTCATATAAAAGTATATTAAAGAAATAGGTAGTTGGATGAGCAGCTCAACCTTTTGATAACATTCAGGTTAAAATCCTAATTCTTTGAAGAATTAGAAGAATCTTGTCTTACAAATGGAGTGTTTACAAGAACAGAGGTGTATTTCTAGAGCCATATAAAGTAGACGCATCCCAAATTCCTTCGGGCATTTAAAAATTCTGGATTTAGGAAGTAAGTCTCTGTCTCTATGGAGCAAATTTTCTTAGGAATAAGAAGAGAAAAGGTTAATTTGGAAATTGTATTAATGAAAATCCTTATATCTTTACAAATATTAAGTAGACGAACTTACTTCTTTTAAAATCAGTGAGTCTATATTTTACCTTGCACACGGTTAAGAGTTTTAAATAAAAAACTGAGATCTCTGTCCCTATCTGTATGTTTATGTGTTTTCCCATGTGTTTTGTTATAAATGGGATATGTCATTACTAAAATTGGTTTGCATTTAATTAGTTTACAGAAGTACTCTCTATAAATTACTTCCAAATAATTTCTAAAACAACTAACCTGAATGTTTCGTCAAGTTCAAATGGTCTAGGAAAATTTTTTGATAAATAAAACCTAGGTTAAATTTACTGGTTTAATTTAAACAGACATGTCTGTAGATTATTTCATTGGATATAAATGGGATAAGCCTTTCAGTAGTAAAGCACTTATAGTCTGAAGGAAAGTAGGACAAAACAATCAAGGAAAGTAAAGAATATTTCAGGCAAGATAACTTTACTAGTGTAATTCTAGATTGTTTTAGGATTCCACTCCTGGGAGAAGCCAAAGTTGAAATCTTTTGGATATTAAGTGTTGGTGGAGTTGCTACATATTTGACTCCAAAGTAACAAGAAGATAAAGATAAATTGGTTTTTGCTAAGTCTACCTCCCCAAATCTAGCTTCAACCCAGGAATGTCAGCATTAAGTTCCTTGGTTATTAAAGGTTACTTGAGAATTAACTGCTTCAAATAAATAAAATAGAAATATTTAGGAATAGGTTTTACTAGTCCCTCAATTTTTCTTTTGGTAACTTGAAACTTTAGAGATTTGAATATACAGATTATACTACTGAAATATTAATTACTGAATCTAGGTCTACTTTTAGTAAAGGAATTAAGAATTTGGGTCTGTAAGTGCTTGAATTTGTGTCACCTTAAGAAAGTGCACCGAGGAAGCATATGTAATCTCATGAGTCTTCCGATTTAAACGGTGTTGGTGTAACACAGTTTTTACAAATGCTTTAAGAAATTAAGATTCTAAGGGTTGAGAATGCCAATTAAAATAATAAGGGAAATAGTTTTCTATGCAATGAAAGTAAGATGTATTCAATAAAAGGAGTGATGTATTATTTTGTTGTTGAGGAAAACAAGCTTTGTCGTAAAGTGAAACCGGTTATTTTCGGAAAGGAGTGAAAGGAAAGAATTAAGACAAAATGAGAAAGTAAAAAAGAATGTTGCATTGAAGTCTGAATGACATTTAGATCTGAGAATATATGCAATTATGTATATAAATATACATCCATATGTACCTTTAACACTAAACATATATACATGCATCAACAAAAAATAAATTAATCAAATTAAGATATGAAAAAGTGAGACTCCTTAAAAATACTGCGCTTTTATTTTTTCCCCTAGCCCTGGGTCTTTAACCTGGGTCAATGGGCTTTACATGGGTCCACACCTTAGCTACCTTAGTCGCATAAAGGTTTAAAAATGTGTTTTAAAACAATCAATGTCTGAAATTAGCTATAACACAAGAGTGTTGTTCATATTGGGTCATTTGCTGTTTAGATTATGAAGGTTTACAGTATTTACATACGCATAATTTTGGTTAAACATATTGGGGTAATGGAAGACTATATCACTGTATGTATTTATTCAATATCTTTTAAGCAATGGTTATTTTTGCTGTTGTACTGTAATAATATCCCAGTTTAAGCTTATCTTAATATTGCATTATCGTGTTTGGAGGTATCATGATTTTTTTTACCTAAAGTATATATATTTGAATTAAAAAATATGTAACAGTACATGTTTAACAACAGCAATTTATACAAAAAAGTTTTATTTTGAGATTTTAATAACTTGGCACAGCATTGAAGTGTGTTTTACTATAGAATATTAGAATTACCTAACAGTTTTTACAGATAGCCCAAATTCTTTAAGAATGAATATTGTCATCAGTTATTTGCAATATATTTAATTGTTTTAATTTGATGAGAAGTAACTCATGAATGTCTTTATTTTCATATGGATTTTATAAAGGTTAAATCTTTATTTTCTCTTAAGCAATAAGCAATTTCTTGAAATATAACTTGGTAAACAAGAAGAAACATTTTCTTTTTCTTTCTAATCCTCTCCAAAATTAGAAAATTTAGTAAGTATTCTTTTTTAAAAATATTTATTGAGACTGTGGCCTTAGTGGAGCAGTGATTACATCAATCACCTCTGAAGGAGCACAGGCCACATACTCCTGGATTTGAGTCCAGGGCCAAGACAACAATGTGTGAACAATCAGATAAAAATAAAGTGCTTCCTCATCTTTCTTCCTGCCTGCCTACCACTTGCCTTCACTCCTGCCTATACCTCTCCTTTAAAAAAAAAAAAAAAAATAATTTCCTTAAGGAAAAAAAATTATTGAAGGAACATTATATCATCATAATTCAACATTTATATGTAATACATTAAGTTTGCCACCAACAGTCCAATTCCAACCTTTACCATATAACAAACCCGTTTTACCCAATTTGCCCACCTCTAGAACCCCTCTATTCTTGATGGCATATCATTCAAATCATATTCTTAAACTCACAGGCCAAGGCTGTAGATCATTCAGTCCCTTTTCTAATTTCTCAATATCCGGAAACTTTGTGGCTCCATCAGCATCAGCCATAAGGATCTTTTCTCCTCGAGAGCTGAATATACCCTGTATTTAACATTTTCAATTAAAAAAAAGTTGCTTAAAATTAAGGTTAAATTAAATGACATATCAGTTCATTTTTTTATATAAAACACCTAAGAATGAAATACTAGGTATGAAATGACAGGAGGCTAAAGTTCAAGTTCACTTACAAGAACATCGATTCGATTTTCCCAAATGTATATACAGCCATCCCTCGCTATATCACAATTCTCTTATGGCAGTGTCACTGTATCGCGGGTTTTTTAAAAAAATATATCTAATTCTGTATCGTGGGATTTTGCAGTACACATACACTTCATTCGTGAGTATCCACATAGAATTTTATATGTTGTTAAAATTACACAAGTTTAAGAGTGTAGAAAGTGTTTATAAGAGTGTGGGAAGGGTTTATAGGAGAGTGGGAAGGGTTTATGAATCCTTAAAATATATATAAGTAATAAAATAAATTATAACGCTGCTACTTCACAGATTTTCACCTATCACAGGGGTAACTCCCGCAATAGGTGAGGGATTACTGTAGTGCCTATTTCATGATTTAAAAAAAAAAATTGTTGAGATCATACTAATACTTTGGAAAATATCCTGACAATAAACAGATCTAGACAAATTAAAGATATTTTATATCAGTAAGAGTTAAAAAGTGAAATAGTATATAAATTATTTATGTATTATTACGTAAGTATTACAGTGCTTGAAAGGATAAGGGACTCATTAGAGAAGTATATAAAGAACATGTTTATGGCCAGACTAAATACATAAAGAGCTACTGTGAAATGGAACATAGATAGCTAGTACTTTAATTATAGAATCTAAAGTATTTTAAATTAATTATTGAATAAAAAGTTTGCAATGTCACTAAAATTTAGAAGGTATGGCTATACTCAAATATTATTTTATCTGAAGCATCTGACAGCAAAACTGCCTCTCAATTTTTAATTGACTGGTCTTTTGGTTCTCTGAATGTATATTTCACACAGAACTAAACTATGCATTAACTCGATTTCTATGGTGTATTTGAGTGAATTCATTCTTTCTTTCTCTCTCTCTCTTTCTTTCTTTCTTTTAAAAGGGAAAGGTACAGGCAGGAATGAAGGTGAGTAGGCAGGCAAGCAGGAAGAAAGGAGGAAGAAGCATTTTATTTTATTTTTACTAAGTTGTTCACACTGGTGGTCTCTCACCAGACCCCAACAGGGACTCGAACCCAAGAGTATGGAATCTGGGCTCCTTCAGAGACAATACCTAACTGCTAGTCCACCAGGGTGACTACAGATAAGACATACACAAATGTAGACAGAAACTTGATTATTTTTTGAGATAAGTCCATTAATCATTATCTGTGACTTTTTTTTATCATACCCTTTAGAATAAGGGTTAAAAAAACAAAAGTTCTACATATCTAACATCTGAATAACCTATATGGAAGTTTTAGAAAAGAGAAAACATTACAAAGTACATCTGAAAATACTAGTCTGAAATGGAGAAAAAAAGAAATGATTAAGTATTTCAATGATACATGATAAAGACGAATTATAGCATTAAAATGGAAAATTGCTTTTAATGTTGAAAACTGTTTAAGCATATATATGTGTGCATGTGTGTGTATATACATATACGTGTGTACACACACACACACACACACACACACACACACGATGCTTTAATACCTGCTACTCTTCCATTCTGCTATTGATAACTTTTACTTCACTGTCAAACTTCTATGGTAGACTGTTACCACCTGGCATTCCTGGCTACTCAATCATAGTGCATCCCCACTGACTGATCTTTTCTCTAATTTTTGTTCCTCCTTACATGCCTCATTTTCCCAAAGGCTTGATTTCTGCTCTCCTTTTACTTTATGCCCTCCTTCCTTGACAATTTAATGCTTTCAACTATCATCTCATGCATGTGAATGACTCATTCATACCCTTTCCCCGCCTATTCTACATGCTACCATTTGGTACCTTAAACTTAATACAGCTCAAACTCAACTCCACATATTGCCTCCTCCTAAACCAGCTCTTCCTCCAGGTTTCACTCCTTCTATTAATAACATCATCATCCTCTCAGCTACTCAAGATTATTAATACTCATTCCTCTCCATACCACCTCATCCAGTTCTACCTCATTTAAAATACCATCCCCATTTGTCCTCTCCTTTTCTTCTGCTGTCTCACTATCATAATTCAAATAAATATTCATTGTACCCTGCCTACACTACAATGCTAGCTGCTGTCAATGGTAAAAGCCATAACTTGAAGTTTAAGATATGAACCCACCTACCCCTCTGGCCTCCTTTATAAAGAAAAGCCACAGGTACCACTAGCACTTCCTTGTTGTGGCATGTTCTTCAGACTGCTATGCAAAGGTCACGTTCTTCCTCCACAAGATCCCTGACCCCTCAACTTTAACCTGGATAATTCTTAATCCTCTCTGAAGAATCTATTCAGAATTTGCCTTCTGTGTGGAGTTTTTGCTGCTCCTCCTAGATGGAAGGCTGTGCCAACATTTTGCATACATTTCTATTAAAGCATTATAGCACTATTAAACTGTGACCTCCTTAAGCTAGTATGACTTTTATCTCAGTATTTCTAACAAAATAGAATGTAGCAGGCAGTCAAATGTTGGCTGAACAAATACACAAATGGGTAGATTTAAGGCTTCCCATGATACCTCAATACTGCTTTCTTTTTCTCCTTTCTGCATATCCTGTGACCTAGTCAGAGCAAACTCATGTTTTTAGTACATATCCCAAAAGTTCCTAAATTTAATTTTTGTTTTGTTAGCATGTTCTTCTCTCATATTTTTTCATATGGAATCAGAGAGGTTAAGAATATGGATTTCAGGGTCAAACTAAACTAATCTGAACACCAACTTAAATACTTATGTGACTCTGAGTAAGTTACTTTACCTATCTATGCTTCGATTTACTCTAAATAATTAAAATAGTAGGAACCAACTTACGAGACAATGTGAGGATGATCAAATGTGGTAATTATGTGGAAGGGGTTTTAACTTACTGCTCAGAGGAAAATAATCAGGAATAATCCCTGTTCACCATGGTTAGGGGCCTACCTTCAATATCATCTCTTTTATGAAGTCTGCAATATCCCTCATGTGCCTCAGACTGCTAATTACCTGCTCAGTAACTTGTCTTTCCTTCTTTCTTACTAATGGGATCCTAATTTGACCAGGAATGAAATGTTAGAAAAAAACATTTCTCCACCTGTCTTGGAAATAAAGGTGGCTTGTGACACTGTTCTGGTCAATGAGATGTATGTAAAAGTCAGAGGGTAAAGTCTCTGGGAAAGTTCTTTATAGGGGCAAACCAGTTGGCATGCTTCTTTTGCCCTCCATCCTCTTTCCTGACTGGAATGTGGATGCATATGGAATGGCTAGTACTCTAGGAGTCACCTTGTGTGAGAGGAAGAGAGAGTGAAGAGGTAGGAGTCCAGATTTCTGATAATACCATTGAACTGTTGAATAAGTCCTGGACTGCCTATAACTAGACTTCTAATTCATTTAAGGCACTATTATTTGAATTTTCTTTCATATATCTTTATTTTTTATCTTTCCTTTAATGTATCTTAATTCCTACCTGAGATAACTCAGCTGAAAGTAACCTCTTCTTTCTTGAAATTGCTATAGCACTTCATTTGTACATCTTTCATAAGTACAATCATCTTTTCTATTGGACTATAAATTTCATAAGGATAGATTCACATCACATTTATCTTAGTTCATATTACCACGCTTAGCATAATACCTTCATATAGGTAAATTAATATATAAAAGCATTTTGTAAATTGAAAAAAATACATAATCTTATGATCTGGTAATATGTCAGTGACATGGAAGTAGCTGGTAACATTTTAAACTTTAAGATAAAACATATTTTTCTAAATCACCCAGTATGTTACAGACATGACATATTTTTAGATTTGATCAAGTTATTTTACATATATATACTGTATTTTGCCATGTATAATTTTTTTGCCCAAATTTGTGAGGGAAAAAGAAGGATGCACTTTATATATGGGTAGCACTGATTCTGTATCTATATAAATATTTTTTATTCTCTGATTTATGCTTATGAGTTAAAAGTGTAACTCTAGAAATCAATGATATCCATATGCAAAATAATACTCTGGAATATGATAATCGGTTTTGTTGAACTTAAAATGAACTTGCAATGAAAGTAATCTGGGCTAATGAGTCAAAGAAATGAAACGAAGAGCGACGTATGCTGTCCAGAGACAGAGTGGCTCTAACATGATAAGATGGGTGATGCCGACTTTATTGCCACAGGGTCAACAGCGAGACATTTTTTCTTCATACACTTTGGGGAGGAGTGAGCAATCTACTGATATTTTTACCAAAATCCAGACACTGCAAGTTTTAAACTAACAGTTATCAAATATGCTAACAAGCATGGCAACAGAGCAGCAGAGAGACAATGGACCTCCTCCCAAAGAGTGTCAGCAGATGGTGGAGAACACAGGAAGAAAAGCTTCTTGTACCTTGTGTCTGTTCTTGTGTTTTGTCATTGTCACATACAATTTTTTGTACCATGACATATTAAAAAATAAATGCTAAAATTCCTTTATAAAAAAAAAATCTAAATATAAACAAATAAAAATCTGAATTAAAAAATTAAATGAAAGATTTTTTTCCAGAAAGTTTGTGTTAAAAATGTGGGTGCACATTATACATGGGAGCAAAATATTGTACATACATATATATATTCATACAGATATGTATGTATATGTATATATACACGTACACATATACAGACACATATATATTTATAGAAACATGGCATTATTATTACAAGTAATTTTGCTGGCATTTAACAATTATAGAATAAATACATATATACTATACATAGTCTGCAAAACAGGTTATTCAAAACATTCTTATATTTTAAAGATGCTAAACTATACATTACCATTCTAATAGCTCCACCTTTTCCACGATTCTTCACCAGTGTTAGCACTCGTACCTTGTCACTTCCAAATTTCTGGCAATATTTAAAAGCTACCTGTCAAATTATGTAAAATTTAGAATTAAATTAACTCAGACAAGAGAAAAATAAAAATTGTGCTACTGATTTTGCCTTTAACACCACTATTCCTGTTTCCCTATTGCTGTGATTGGATTATATCCACAGCACATTTTGTTAGTCCCAAGGAATTCTTGAATTCCTGGTTCCAACAACTGACACTTATCTACCAGGTTGAAGTTACGATTAACTTTCCTGCAGCAAAACCACTAGAATAGGCAGCAACTGTCTTATTTTTTTGACTCTTCTACCTGGCTACTGAGTTCCTAGAAAAATAAAACCTACATGCTAATCAACTAGTGCAAATTTATGATCAGGTCACCAGAACTACTTACAATTTGTTAACTTGTCAGCAACTGGTACTAGTCACCTAAGTGGTTTTTTATCTTGGACCACTCCCCCGAAACTTATCTCTTATATTCCTCTCTCTCAGCAGATGTCCACATCATGACTTGTCCTCTTAAAAAACTTTAATCTCTTCCTCTTTGCTAGCTCCTTAGCCTTAAATGTGCTCAAGACTTCGTCATCGTAAAAACTTTTCTTTGATTTCACTATAATCTTAAGGAAATATCATTACTCTGATTTATAATCAAAGCCATGAAATAGTGATATATATTTGTTATCTACATCTCTTCACCACTCATTTAGTCTTCAGTCCATTATTATATAGTTAAGACCGCTGCTTTCGACATCATCTTTCTACTTCTCTTCATTAATGACACACTGTTTTTGATATTCATTTCCATGGGCTGTTGTAGTTATTCTCCACTGGTGTTTACCCTTCTATGAGGCCAGCTTAAGATGACGTTCAACACATCTTCCTAGCTTCCATGTCCATCCTCATGTTTGTCCAGGAAAAAGGAAAGTATAATTCTAAAAATGTGGACTACGTATGAAGGCATTTTCATATTCAACTGAATCCCATTCACTTATCACATAATATAATTGTAGAGACCTTTCTCCATAGACTGTGAGTCACTTAAAGACAAAAATTAATATTTCTAGTATCATACACAGTCTGGAACTGATTAATCTCAATTAATAAATGCAGCCACAGTCCTTAGTACATATTCCTGTAATAACGTTATGGTAAGCCCTGTTAACTGCCTACTCAGCAAACAGTGCCTCTTCTTTTCTTTATATTATGGCCCCAATTAATGTGTGGTGACAATAGATGGCAGTCCTAGGAGACGGTTGGTCTAAATTCTCTTTGCCAAGTCCATTCCCAGGCTCCCTTTCAGACATGGACAAAGTTCTGACTTATGAACTCTAGCGGTTTGCGGGAGGAAGGGAACTTCTGATAAAAGGAGAGAGGTTAACAAAAATAATTCTTCATGCCCTGGCTATCACTTACTGCTTTAACGCATGGTGTTTGAAACTGAGGCCAACCTGTGATGTGTGGGAAGTGAAAAGAAATGAATACAACAACTTGACATTGAGTCAACTACTGCACAATGATGTCTAGATGTGCTGGTGTTTGAGATAATCAAACGCCTTTTATTACTTAAGTCTCCTCATAAAATGGTTCCCAACTGACTAAATGCAATGTGTTATAACTATCTGCTACAGGCTCCAGTATTAGATGTAAACTCCTTAAGGGCAGAGAGAAGTCTTCATCTTTTATTTCAGGATGAGTCATAGCCCTTGATTCATTTTAACGACTTAAGAAATGTCTATGCAGAGAACATCTGAGTGGCAGATGTTTGTTCCGTAATGATGTAAAGCTTGATACGTCAAGTCTCCAAAACTAGGAAGACAAAGTCATTGAGCAAGGAAGTGAGTGAACCAAAAGAAACTTTACCAGGTCAAGACAAAAAGACTCCTCCTCTGAAAGCCAGGTTATTTTGCTTCAAGAAAGCGAATAATGGTACACCCTGCTGACCTAGCAGATAAGTCCACTACCTCTGACTGGCATAAGCCACATACATCCCTAGGATCTGGGTTCATGTTCTAGAGCCAGGGAGAACAACCAGAATGAATAATTAAATTCAATAAAATAAATAATGCTTCTTCTTCCCCTCTCTCTCTCTTCCTGCCTGTCTACTTTCCTTCTTTCCTGACTGAACCGTCCCTTAAACTTTAGTTCATTTGCCTTTTTCTCAAATTCTTTAAAGAATTTTATCTTTGGTCTCACTTTTTACCTGAGTCACAGAATTTATAGGCATGGCACATGACTGTCTTGGAAAATTCTGGCACAAAGGAGTAGGTTCGTTTTGTTTCCGTGGTCCATCCAGTTTCTAGCACTTTATGCACAGTTGGTGTTTGTCATAACTGATAAAGAATCAAGTGAATAGATGTTTCTCTGTATATTTAAGGTCCAATATGTCTATTTAACAACACTATTAATAGCAGCATAAATGAATCTTTTATTATAGAAACATGAATGTCAAAGAAAAAATGTGAGGTATTCTTAATGATAAAAATCTTTAGGTGTGTGGATAGTACTTTATCAGGATTGATGGCAATAGTGAAACCCATGTACTGCATGAATTGGTACACCTGGGCCCAGCAATTACAGGTCTAGGAATGCACAAAAGAGAAGAAAGAATACTGTAAGATATTATTACCTCCTATGTTCCCATACAAACCTAGATGGGGCTATGGATGCCAAAGAAAATGCTGATACCCAATGGCAGAAATGAAGACATCTTTCTATCTGCAAGACTGCTTTACAAACAGTAAGGTAAGATGGAGCAAAAGGCAAAACTTATGCTGAGGAAAAGGGCATGAGTTGGCTGGCAAAGAGTTCCCCAGAAACCAATGCAAACTGGCCTTGTTGGGTCTGTTTTCTCCCAATCTGGTGATCTGCAACGTTTCTCTGGTCTCATGGATCAGAGGAACAGCAGGTTTATTTTCCAGCTTTCTGTGATAAAATCTCTGCTTTTCCTCCTATCCACACACTAACAAAGTATTTGTCATAGCTTTAGGGTTCTCTGACAAGGGGAAATAAGATTTTAATTTTGCTAAATTGTTCTAAATTTCTACCTAACAGCAATTCTAAAAGCAAGCTTACATACCTTTGAAGTTTGATCTTGGCTGCCATCATCAACTACTATCACCTCATAAGTGAATGTAGGATCTTGTTTCTGTAAGCAACAAAATTAAAATAACACGATTTGACCTGACTGCCATCAAGAATCAATAAAACTGCAAGAAATTAACCAGTGTCAGTTGATATATACAAATATGAATGTAAGTGCATAAACCACATAAAACGAAAAGGCCAGGAACAAAAAACGAGGCGAGACTGCGTCGGAAGAGAATTCTAGTTAAATCTCCTTGAATCTCCTACGCTTGTCCTCATTGGTCCTGAACCACATCAGAGGAAGGAGCCAGGTTCCTGGGGTGTTGAGCAAATTTGGGACTGTAGGTGCACAAAAGAACACATGAGGCTAGAATTCAGACCAAGCAGATTCCAACCTGATTCTTTATGACCTCAGGCAAGTTAATATCTTTGCCTTTTTTGAAAAAAAACAAAACAAAATACAACAACCACCAAAAAACTTAGTTCATGGGACTAGTGTGAAGAGCACATGTAATAGAAGGAAAGGCTTCATTTATAATAAGGACTCAATTCTTTTCCTCATTGCTTTAAATTTCATATTTGAGTAGTTAATATGGCTTCTTCTCTTTCAATGAATTTCCTATCTTCCTTTTATACAAGAAATATAAAATCACAGTAAGTCAAAACAAATTTTCTAAAAATTGCCACAAAGTTCACTTATTTTCTTAAAGTCTCCAAGAAGATTCCAATGGCAGCTAATGATACAAAAGAGGAGCAAGTATTACTTTTCTTGTCTCTACGCAGAGTAAGAAGAGGAAATTAAATCAGAGGGGACTCTTCAGAATAAATAAAATATAATAAAAATTAAAATTTTTTCGCTCTAAATATTTTCAAATAAATGTCTTTCTTAAATAGCCAGAAAAGTAAAAGCACTGTGTTCTCATACCAAGTCTGCAGACATATTATCACCCAATTTTAAATATATCACCAGGAAGGGAGAATAAAAAGTAGGTGTGAGAGTACATCACAGAAACATTAACTCTTCAGTGTGCCCTGGGGTCGCCTCCCTGCACCCCGCCCCACCCCTGGAGGTGGAGTGCTAGATGCTAGGCTTGCAGCTGACAGCTGATGATAGGCCCCAGGCTGAGCAGGATGTGCAGCCAGCACTGCCCCTCACAGCGGATCTAACCTGGGCTGCACAGGTTGGAGACCTAGTCTAGTTTTAATTGGAGACGTCTTATTGAAAGAGAAAGCATAATGGGGGCCCTGGTGGAGCAGTGGCTAGCTAAACTGTCTCCAAAGGAGCAAGTCACATACCTCTGGGTTTGACTCCCTGGGGGGAGACAACAAGTATAAACAATTAAATAAAACAAAGATGATTCCTCCTCTACTCTCTTCCTACCCACCTGTCCACTTGTCCTTATTCCAGCCTGTGCCTTTCCTTTCCCTTAAAGAAAAAAAAAACAAAAAAAAAATAAGAGAAAATATGATACCTGTCTCTCCTCTAGATAGCCCAGAGCTTCATCCATCATTACAGGCACTTAAAAGAAAAAAATAAATAAGTAAATATATATATATATATTAAAAATCATTTAGAAAATGATTTACCATGCGTACTCAGATTATATATGGAAAAAGTCCTAATACTCTAACAAACCCCTCTGGGACTTTCCCCCAGTGGCCATTCCCATTTGGAATGCCTGCTTCTGTTCATATTATGCTTATTTCTTCTAGAACACTTCGGTCCCCCTACTTCATGATACTGCTCCTATCTTTTACAGCTAACACCCATTTGTCTTTTCCTGAACTATAACTATGAAATACATCCTCACCAGAGTCCATCTTGATCAATATTCTGGCAGAAATAGCAGAGTCCAATATTTTAAACTTCCTTTTCTTCTCAAATTACATCTTACGAAAAACTTAAATAGGGCTTACACCGTTTTTCTTCATTATATGAAGGCACAACAACAGAAAGCTGTTTAGTAGGTAAATCCCATATGCTGGGTAAAGCTTCCTTCTGGCCTCTGGCATTTAAGAAGAATTTCTCTTCTTCATGTCGATGAAAGTGTGGCATTTCTGTACCAGTTACAAATGCAACAAAGCAAACCTAAAAGTAGATATGTTAAAAAAAAGTGTTATGCTTACAATTTTTTACATTTGTTACGTTAGAATGCACATCATTTCCATACTTTTTTGGTAAAATATTTTTTCTGCATTTTTAATTCATTAACAATGGTCTGAAGGTGACTCCAAAATTCAAAAAGAGTTCTTTACTAATTAACTGATGATTGTCCTTTTTTCTATCACTAAAGTACAAATGCCTTAGAAGGATCTTTATTGCTTCCCACCTGTCATTCCTCAAGCCTCTGTTATCCCAGATCTAACAGGGACTGAAACCTATTAGAACAGAGAAGTAGAATCTACTCTTAAGTACCTCAAACCTTTGACCCTAGTACCTACCTGTGAGGTCCCATCATTACTTTGAGCCTGTATGTAACAGAGGACAAGCTCCCATTGTATGTGGAATGTGTGAGGTGAGAGCATATCTTCTATCCAGGGCCAGAGAGACCAAGGTTATGAAGGGAAAACATCCCCAAAACTCTGAACAAGTAATGCTTAAGAATACCTTCTTGATACTTATCCCTGATATGAATTCAGAATACAATATTTTTTATAATAAGGTATCAAACTTGCAGGTTGTAGGTACCACGTGCGACTACCAACACATAGTTCCCTTCTATATGTACTTGGACCTCAGCTTTAAAAAAAACCTTTCCTTGACACATTGCTTCTATTGGTATACTTTCTGCTTTAAAAATATCCAATTTTGATTTGTAATCTGATGACCATTTATAAGATTCCACTGGGTACACAGTGAAACTGATTATGTTTTGGATTAGTATGAGCATGGATGCACTATCTAGAGTTCCTGCTTCACATCACTAGTGTCTAGACTAAAATTTCTGAATTCAAGTTCCTTCTAAAAGCAACCAATGCTCCTAAAAAGAATGGCTGATTCTGGTCTGAGGCAGGACATGTACAATGGGTGAACAGAAAATAGGAAGCTATCAACTATCCTGAGATCAAAGGATTCACAATTAAAGACTTAAAAATAAGTCATCTTTGTAATACTTAGGGAACCATCTCATTTTTTGAAAACTTCACTTATATCTTACTTTATATATATATAAAAGTTATTTTAGGGTAACTGAAGAGTTGAGGATGAAGTATTTTTCATTATAGAATTCTAGGTAATACAAGAAGGAATAATTAGAATATTACACTTTGCAACCCCCAGTGCAATTTATAATGCATTTAGGTAATGATTATCAATGACTAAAAGCATTCAGTTAATGACAAACTTTATAATCGGTGGATCAGACAGATAACTTCCACAGATCCACAGAATCCAGATTCATTTTAACACCTGAGAAAAACAGACATTATATACCTGGTGTGATACAAGAGAAAATATTCAGTGTTACTCACATACTTTTCTTGATTAAAAACTCAAACATATATTTCATCAAATGATCACAGTTTACAGGACACTTAGGAGATGATAAAAAGCACCAAGGAGATGCAATCAGTACAATTCAGATAGTGAGAAATTCTATAGGACAAATGATCACTTGTTAAAATGAAGAACAAGGAAAAATAGGCAGGAGAAATTGATATAGATCAAGAAACAAGACATAGCAAGTCAATATGTGAATGCTAACTAGACTAGTCTGATTATACTAAGACATATCTGAGACAACTGAAGGCATCTGTACTGATCAAGCATTTGAAACCGCAGAATAATGGTTAAAAAAAACTGATACTTTTTTTTTTTTTTTAAAAGAAAAGATGCAGGTAGGAACAAAGGTGAGTAGGCGGACAGGCAGGCAGACTGACAAAGAAAGGAGAAAGTAGCATTTATATTTTACTTAGTTGTTCATCTTGGTTGTTCCCCACCAGCAGGTTCTGATGCCAGGTCATGTCCTTGGATCATATGTGGACTATGTCCCTTACCTGCTAAGGCAACATGGAATGCCATGCGATAACAGCATTGTGGCTTTATTTCTAAAAGGTAGTCCTTTAGATATAAATGCTGAGAATTTACAGATAAAAGATTGTCTTGCAATTGTTTCATAATAATTCAGAAAGGAAATGGGGTGAAAATGTTTATAAGGAGGACACACACATACAATTTCCTGTTCTAGCATTTAAAAAACAAAATTTTACTAGCTAGGTGCTATATGATTACATGAACTCATCTCTCCAACCTGTTTTCTCCCTAAATAAAGCTAATAATCGTAGCATATATGTCACATTGTTGTTTTAAAGATCTGATGAGATAATCTCTGCTAAACATTGACTACAATACTCACATACATTGTAAATGCGCAATATGTGGTAGCTTTTAGTATCACTTCAAGCCTGGGGAGATACTTCCAGTTCATTTTCATAATGTATATATTTAAATCTGTGCAACAGATTCAACCAAGGATTGTGTCAAACTCTTCCCATCAAAAACCTAACTTACTCAAAAACCTGAAAAAAAAAAACACCCCAATTTCCATATGACAATAAGTCTGGAAAGAGAGGACTTTTTTCTCACCCAGATACAAGTCACCAAACAAGTCAGGATATATAGCCTTTTCCCTAAATTGCATCTAAGCTGTGAGTTTACAAACCTTTGGGAGGATGGCAGAATGGTTTCCTGGTAGAGCTATTGAGGCTGCTTACTGCAATTTCAAGGAAGCAGAACCCTCTCCACATACTAACTAGATGTCAGGTTCATTTCAAAGTGTACAGGGAAAAATTTCACTCCCTAAATTTCCTGTTATTATGGATCAGCAAGTGTAAACAGTGTTTCTGTGTTTCCTGGTAATGGCAAAAAGAATCTGAATTTAAATTGCATAGTACTGTCTTATTTGGAGGCAAAAAATTCAGGGAGTTTTTCTCTGAACACAAAGGCTCCAGACATATGGTATCACCAGGCCTTATCAATCTTGTTCATTCCGTGTCCCTACTGGTTTTGTTGGCCCATGATTTATTCCAATCTGTAATGGGTGGGTTCTGCCAGTGCACTGTGATCACTTTCTATTTGCTTATCCACAAGAAAAAGTCTAGAAAGCACACATTCTTGCGAGACTCCCCCTGGTAGGGCCAGGACTGCAGAGCTTTCAGAATTGGGAGGAAGTCTTGGGAAAGTCGGGACAGCCAAGGTGGGTGGGCATGGCGCTGGGGGATGGGGGGAGCGAGTGAAACAGGGGATGGAGCCTGGGGTGGCACAGCCCAACGTGAACAAACGTACAAGGTTCTGCACACATAAGGCGGTAAGGCTCTAAAACAAAAATACAGAACGATAAGGAAAAAATGGGGAGTTAAATTTCAGGAGAGAAAATTCTGGAGTCAAGTCTTGGGGGAAGATTGGCGAAAGGGACACGTCGAAGGGCTCACTGTGAGGAGAGGACGCCTGGGGCCAGTGACCAGGAGAGCGGTGAGCACAGGTCCGCGTCGGTCCCCAACCCCTCTCCTCACCAGTATTAGGGCTGCGGTCACCACTGCCACGCCGAGCATCGCCAGCTGAAGCAGAAGCGGTGCCATCCTCCGTGCCCGGGCGCCGCCTCCCGCCCTATCCAGCACCTACACACATGCGGAAGTGCGGCCGTCTAGCCCCGCCTCCGGAGGCAGAGAGGCCACGCCAGCTGGACGTCCGCCGCCCACAGCGCCCCCGCGCGGCTCTCTGGGAGAACGACAGGTAGTTCTTGGGAGCGTGAGGCTCACTGTGCAGGGAGGCTGGCGCTTTGTTCCGTGGTAGCCCTGCCAGAACTGGCAGGTAAAATTACAGGGAGGCCGCTGAACTTCATTTTCAGATAAGCAACCAATAGTTTGTTTTAAGCAGATTTTAGAAATGCAATTCGTATTACATGGCCATACAACTCACCCATTTTTAAAGCATTTGGTATATTATTGTTTTTAAAGTGGCAATGAATATGAAATTTGCCACTTTGAGACAGAAGAGTACAGCGTATTTTACCTCTTTTTCTTCAGTACCTGTTCAGCTATGACAGACCCACATTCTCATTTCAAGTTCCAGTCATCTTACTATAATTAAGCTACATACTTTGTCTTTAGCATACTGTTCCCAAGGAATTACTGTACAACCCGGTACTCTAAAGATTTATGAACAATTAAAGACCTCTGGAGAGAAATTAAAAGCGAAGGGACATTGTGGAACATGTATTTTGAGTCTCGTAAGTATTTTCTGGACCCACCAAAGAGAAAAAATACCTCTCCTCAGAAACTGCTGATCTAATCTACTCTACTAACTTAAAATCCCCACCGAGCACACAGCAAAGTGAGGTCCTATCCTTCGTGCTGACATCCTTATTCGCATAAGCCGTCCCTTTCTCCTATAACTGATCTCTGCTTTAAAGGTGTATCTGAGGAATGTTTCGAACTTTTATTTGTTCAGGGCATTCAAGAACCATGAAGAGATTATCACATCCTTCCCTGGTGTAACAATTTTAACGATATTAAATGCACAATAGGAACAGCGACAGAATTTCAAACCAACGGGATCCAGAGACAAAATAGGGCAATTTCCATCAGACTGTGAGGTATGGTAACTCTAACAATACAATAGCATTCATTATATTTATAGCACTCTTTAATCATCACCATTATCTATTTCTAAAACTTTTCCCGCTCTCCCTAGACCCTGGCAACAAGTAAATAAGGAACTCTTTGGGGCACACTTCCAGTAAAAGCCACTCTATATGGCATTCCAATTTGAGTGTCCTTTATTTTATTGAGCAACCCTGTGTAGGAGGGAGGTGGAAGCTTTCAGCCACGAGACAGCCTGCATCACAAGGTACTCTTTTGGGAGCTGGCTCAGGGGTCTGCAAAGTGTCTGCTGGTGTGGATAGGAAGCTTACAGAAAAATACGTAGTTCTCAGTTTGGAGCAGGGGGCCCTTCACTTGGGGCAGGCCCAGGGCCAAGCATGAAAAAGAAACAGGAACATTGGAATGATTTTCACATTCAATACTCCATTGTTGGCTATATGGTCGATTTTCTCAAAACTTCACCTAGCAGCCTATCCCTAAGGAAAGACGCTTGCCGCTGGTCTAATCGATAGGTCAAAACTCTAGAAGGTAAGGGCGGTAGAAGCACATCTGGCTAGGGAGGGTCGAAACTAGAGTGGGCGGGGACCACCTTCAAGGCTACACGCCTTCGGCGGCTCCAGCAGCTGATAGAACGCGCAGGCGCACAGACCAGGGCCTGCTGTTGCCAACGCGCAGGCGCGCGGACCGGAGGCTAGTGCTGCAGCGCAGGCGCGGGGGTTCGGCGGGAGCATGGCGACGGGGTTCAAGTGAGTGTCCGCGGCTGGCAGGCGGGTGCGCGCCCGTTTGTACCTTGGTGGATAGTGGTTTCCTTTTTCCGCTCGTTGAGATGTTTTTCACTTTGCCGCTTCATCACAGGTTCCCACTCTTCGCCCCGCGGAAGCAGGCGATGGGCGGGAGGACCTGGAGATGGTCATAGGTAAAGGAAAGAGGCCTTCTTTCCCCATTCGGACGGGAAATGGAGGGGACTGTAGGGTTCAGGACTCGCTGCGAGCACTGGTGGCTTGGTGAGTCGTGTACGTGCAGCCCCTGGAGACACAGCTGATGTTCTAAAAAACCAAAAACCAAACTTATGTTAGAGCCACCTGCCAGTGCTGTTCTTCCGCCCCCGTAATTTATTTGTAAAAGGAATAACCTCCCTTTTGAGAGGTTTTACTTAAAGCTTTTTTTTTGTGCCAGTCTGGTGACGCCTGTAGATTTTTCGTTATCAATTTTAAGTGGATAAAGTAGGATTACAAAGTAAACCAATTATATTGAAAGTTATCTTTCTATTTATGTAAGCTCTTGTGTTCAAGATAAGTACTATATGTATTTTAAAGTTATTCTTAAACTGCAAGATCTAATGACTAATAACTCCTAGAATTTCAAATTAATTACGAGCCTACACATACCTTCAACAGTTAAAAAGTAAAAACGAAAACGTTTAATCTCTGGTTGTTAAAGTCGCAGGTATTGATAATGTAAAGGTTTTGTGCTTATAGTCAGAATTGAAAAAAATGCCAAATTTCAGTTACAGGAAAAGTGAAAATAAAGTTGTAACTTTTTTCATGCGAAGAATCCTTGCTTCAGAGCAAGTGTGACATTTTTCCACCTGGATTAATCTTAAGATGCTTAAGGGTTTGGACCCCAATTCTATAAATGTTTAAGGCAGAGTTAAGAACAGCTCTTGAATGTGATTGCTATTGTAAGGGTGGCTCCTTTTTTATACTTATAGGTAGTAAAATAAATGTCAGAATTCATTAGTTAGCAATTATGGAGATTTATCTTGCATCACTGCCCTCAAGATTATTGCAATTTCTTGATTTATGTAAAGACTCATTAATTTACCTCTGGTATATTTTTGACATCTTTTTCAGAACTGTGGAGCCTCTGGAGTATTATAGGAGATTTTTGGTGAGTATGTACACTGTATGCCTTTTGATAATAGTATGCTTTATAAAATTTATTGAAAAGACATAGCTTTATAGTATGGGCTTGAAGTGTTCATAAATCACCATTTGTATATAATACATTAAGTCCACCACCAGCAGTCCAATTTTATCACTTACAGGATAGAATATAATTGATCATTCTGACCTAACTGACCTTTTCCCCCTTCCCTTCTGGCAACCAGTATTGGTCCTATAGACTAAAAGTATGTGTTTTGTTCATTTGTTTTGTTTGAGTGAAATCATTTGTATTTGTCTTTCTCCTTTTGACTTATTTCACTAGGCTTAATTCCTCCTAGATCCATCCATATTATTTCAAATGATAGGATTTCTTTTTTCCAATCTACTACTCAATAGCTGAGCGGTAGTCAATGTGTGTGTGTGTGTGTGTGAGAGAGACTACTCATTTGTTGATGGGCATTTAGGTTGTTTTTAGCTCTTGGTTAGATATAATGCTATAAATAATGCTGCAACAAGCATGGAGATGCATGTATCTCTTGGAATTAGTGTTTTTGTCTTTTCCAGGAAAATAACCAGAACTACGATAACAGAATTATATGAGATTTATGTTTTCACTTTCTTGAGAACTTTTCATACTACCTTCCATAATGGCTGCACCAGTTTACATACCCACAAGCTGTGTATAGGGGTTCCTTTTTCTTTATATCCTCACCAACACTTGTTTCCAGTCATTTGATTTAGCTATTCCCATAAGGTATGAGATGACAATTTATTGTTATTTTACTTTTGACCTATTTTAAGTTGAAAGGAAGTTAATCTTGACCTCATTTTAATAGGATATGTTTTTATTCTCATCCCCATTTTATATTTTTGGTGTCTACTGCTACTATACTAATTCGGGTCTTTTCATTTTATAGAAATCCCTTTATTATATCTTGCAAGCCTGGTTTAGTGGTGATAAATTCCTTTACCTTTTATATGTCTGAAAAGCTTTTTATTGCTCCTCTAATTCTAAGTGGTAACTGAGGAGAGAGTATTCTTGGTTGGGAGTCCTTTTCTTTTAGCACTTTGAATATGTCTTGCCACTCATTTCTGACCTATAAAGGTTCTGCTGAAAAATCAATGGACAGTCTTGTGGGGGCTTCCTTGAATGTGGCATGCTTTTCTCTAGCTACCTTTAACATTCTTTGTCCATAGTTTTTATCATTTAATTATAATGTATCTAGGTGTTTATCTGCTTGGAATTCTTTTGAGCTTCCTGGATCTACAAGTGTATTTCCTTCCCCAGGTTAGGGATGGTCTCAGCTATTGTTTGTGGCTCTCTTCTCTCTGTGGTGCTGGCATTGGCAGATGCCATATTAAAGTCAGGGTCAGAGGGCAGAATTCTCCACCTCTTCACCATCGTAGTGCTCATAGCCATGGGACAGTTCATTCTTGAGTTTATGGTTCGCCCAGCTACCAAAGCAGCACTTGCCTTCCACAGTGGTAAGCAGCCAAAACCTGCAGTTAGGTCCTTGCACACTTCATCTGTCAGTCCCCTTAGCTCTGCGCAAAGTCCTATTCTTTAAAGGAAAGCCCCTCTGTTTTCCACACCAAGCTGTATGTACTACTCTTGGGTACAGCTTCTAGTTGCTAGGGCACCCAATGTGGGAGTGAGTTATTCAGACCCTATAAAAACTATTACTAGTGTCCCTCCTGACCTTGGGACACAGTAACAAGGTTGCATTACTGATGAGAATGCCACAGCTTTTCTTTTGTTTTCTATCACTACCCTTCTATTTCTACAGATTTTAATGTTTTCTATCACTTTTCCTTATCAGAGATGCTGGAGTCCCAGTCCTGAGTACTTTTTGAAGGCTGTAGTTTATATTTGGGTGCAGCTTTGTTGTGTCTGGCGAGGAGGTGATCTCAAGATCTTGCTAATCTGCTATTCTTATGCTTCTTTTCAAGACAGATTTCAAGTAATTCAAATTAATTAGCTTGAATGAATGTTGATGTGCCTTCCCTGGTTTGTGTAAGATAGACTTGTAGATGTGTTCTACCTTCATATAAGTATTGTATTTCTGTAGAAAGAGAACTGCCGTCCTGATGGAAGAGAACTTGGTGAATTCAGAGCCACAACTGTTAACATAGGTGAGGATGTTTTGAATTTCAGAATAGAATTTTGAAGTTTAAAAAAATTTTTTAAAAAATAGAATTTTTATTTGTAAAGTTTATTATATTTTTCAATTTTTTGCTTTATTTTCTTTTAAAGGAAATGTGCAGACTTGGAATGAAGGCAGGCAGAAGGGAGAGGAGGAAGCACCTTATTTCTCTTTCATGTAGTTGGTCATTTTGGTTGCATCCCCTGGGCCCTAGGAAGTGAGCCTGGGTCCTGGGAATGTATGTGGACTGCACCAGCAGCCAAAGATGGCCTTATCCTCTAGGCCACTTGGGTCTGCCTATCCTTAGAGTTTGTATGTTCTTCATTTTAAATTTTGAAGTAACTGTCAAATTGTTTTTCTCCCTTACAAACCTCCAAGATACAGTTTTCTTATATTTTTTTACTCTTATTAAACCCTCTGTTGCAGAGAAAGAATATTCTAGTTTGACCTATATAACATTCTCAAGTTATAGTCTCTGAACCACTTAAACAGTTTGTTATCCAAAATATAGCATGTCTAAAGGATTTGAATGACTTTGTATCAAGAGAATTTTATCTTTACAACAGTCCTGTGACTGAATGAAAAAATTATAAACTCAAATTCAAGGACAGGTGAATTTTCTTTTTTTTAAAGGAAAGGTACAGGCAGGAATGAAGGAGAGTAGGCAGGCAGGAAGTGAGGAGGTGGACGAAACATTTATTTTATTTTGATTTAGTTTTTCACACTGATTTTTCCCCCTGGACCCAGGACAAGAATGTGGGTCCTTGAATGTATGTATACTGTCCTCTTCTGGAGGCAGCTGACGTAACTGTCTTTACCAGGATGTGCCCGGTGAATGATTTGTAACACAGTGATTTTAAATAAGTATACTGTTTTAAAATGACTAGTTAGGAATACATTTTCATAAGCAACTAAGATATATAGCAAGATAAAAGTCAAGTGTAGAAAATGAAAACTTTCTTTTTTATGGACTTTTTCATTTTGCCTAATACTAACTTTTCAGGTTCAATTAGTACTGCAAATGGGTCTGCTTTAGTGAAGCTGGGAAATACTACGGTTCTTTGTGGAATTAAAGCGGTAAGTTTGCTACGTCTTACTGAAATATAAATTACCATATTAGCTTCATATACTTATTAATTTATAATATAGACCTATAATTCTATTGATTATTGGCATTCAAGAGTTGGTTTTTCGGTAGTTTTCATTTACCAAGAGCTTTCATCTATGGTATTAGACAATATGGCCCAAGTTTAATGACTCCATTATAATTTATCAATATTTGTCAAATGTACTGGAATGAAATAATTTTAGTTCCACATTGCTTAATTTTTAAACTTATGTTATCTGACAGAGACTTTAGATGATGGCATTTAGCCTATGAAAATGTGTATATTTTTCAAATGAAAATTTTTCAAAAGAAAAGCTTGAGGGACCAATCAGTATCACTTATTGAGTACCTGCAATGTTCCACATACCTTATAGTAGGTGCATTACAGAATTATCTGGTTTAATCCTCAGATCATTTGAGGTGTATTTTTTCTTGGTCTCTTATTTTATGAGATTCAGTAACTGGGAACATAAAGCTCAAGAATTTCATCATAAGTCTGACTCCAAAGTCTATGCTTTTTTGACTGCTAACCTCTGTGAGTCACCTAACCTGGGTTCAGATTCTTTAGTAAAACAAGGCTGTATATAATAAGATTCAAGCACTTACTCTTTGCCAGGTTTTATTCTAAAGACTTAGTTCACCCTCATTAACAGTCCCTAGAAGGCCCTATTGTCTTCCCATTTTACAGATGAGGATGTTGAATGGTGAGAGATTAAAATAACTTTCCCAAAGTCTCTTAGCCATTAAACATGAATCTGCTATTTGAGCCAGGTTAGTGACCCAGAGCTTTTGATCTTGACTGCTATCCTAAATCTGGTTGTATCACTATAATCTGGGCTTTAAAGTCAGATTCCTTGCTGCTGAATGAGAAGAGAGGGTGGGGCAGAAATTGAATTAATATTTGAAAAGACGCCCAGGTAATTTTGATTAGTAGCACCATAGGATAGCCAATTAATACATACCGTCTGCTTATCTTACAGAGCTAATGTGTGGATTGGCACTAATATCCATGTGCTCCTGAAATAACTCCCCAAGCATAGTAGATGCTCACGTGATAGTTAACTAGCTAAGATAATCTTTGGTAAAGCTTCCATAACTGCAGTCTTAGCAATTTTTTAGTAGTTTTTTTCAGAGGAACCATTTGTTTGCTTCTATAGGAATTTGCAGTACCACCAGCAGATACTCCTGATAAGGGATATATTGGTAAGTTAAATGACTTTGTAGCAACTTTAATATATTGTGAAGTCCTAGTAGTTGAAGAAATTTATTGAGAATCAGAAATATATAGGAATGAAGCAGATATTCCTAAAAAAAGAAAAAAGCTTGTATATTGCATATTGCAAGGTAGTATAGCAAGATAAAGCATTTCATAGAGTTTTTGTTTATACCACTGTAATTTTTCTTGAGTTGGACCTTTTTTTTCTTATGGTAGGAACTAAAATTTTAACAATTGAGATATTTTTGAAAGAAATCTTGAAAACTTGTGAAGGATTTAGGAGGATCAAGACTTTAAATAGCCTTTATTTGCTGTGTGGGGGAAAACAAAATGTAAATTTTATATTCATCTAAGCCTAGGAGTCTTAGATGAAAAAAGAATATAATTTAATGTTAAATGTTTTTCATTTAGAAAAGCCTATTCATGGCTGGTCTCCGTCGCAGGGAATTAATACCTCTAATGCTTCTATAAACTAGGTGAAGTTTAGTTTATAATTGGAATGTTTCTTTCAGTTCCTAATGTGGATCTACCACCTCTGTGTTCGTCGAGATTTCGGGCTGGACCTCCTGGAGAAGAGGCCCAAGTGGCTAGCCAGTTCCTTGCAGATGTCATTGAAAAGTAAGATCAACATGGCCTTTGACTATCATTCAGTTTTTTAGTTTTTGACCATTCATTCATTGTACTCTTTGTCATTAAATCAAGTTCACAGATAATTCAGAAAGAGGACTTATGCATTTCTCCAGGAAAGGTAAGAGGAATACAGAAGCTATGAGCTTTTATTAATTCTGAAATGATTTTTGTGAGGTGAAGTAAACAGGGAGATTAGAAAATAATTGCATAAACCTTACATGTGGTTGTACTTTTAAATGGAATTCAGTCTTTTTTACTCTATTTAAACTATGTAGTTAATATGCAAAACAACAAATTTTGAACATTGCTTTTTTTTAATTGTAATTATTCTACACATTAAAATAATTTCCTGTGTATAGTTTTCCCATTTCTTAGATATATTTCAACACACCATGCCCTCCACCAAATCACCAGGTGTTCTTTCCCATTGTCCAGTGGGCTTAGGAGATTTTTAAACGGAGATGATTTTTTATCTTAATTTTTAGAGACTAAATTTAGCAATTTATTCCTTAGAGCAGATGTTAATTTCTGGTGATCCTATGGGGTAAATTCCAAGTCTGTTTGAAAGCTTAGAACTAGGCTGATTACAAACCAGGGTGGCTTTTCCTATTTGATTGTATACTGATTATTGGCATGGTAAGACCTCAACACTCCATATTAAGGTTTCTGTGGGAAAGTATATTTTTACTTGGTACTTTGGAAAGACATTTTCTGGTGGCCCTGACAGCTTAGGTGTTAATTAAGCCAGTGAGTATCGGGGTGTGAATCAGGTAAAGCCAAGACCTGGTTTCTGACCCAGGGCAGGGGGCAAGTCATTCTTCCTCTTTCCCCAAAAATATTTTTTCCTTTTCTCCGTTCCTTAAAAAAAAAAAAAAAAATTATTTTCTAATTTAGCAACAAGAGTGGAAATTCCTTCTATAATCTTTTGAAAGGGAAATATTTCTTACTCAATGACTTGTTTAGGTCATCAAAAGCTAGCTTTTACAAAACCATTCCATCTTTTTGATTTTCTACTTTATAGTGCTTTATTTTTGATATTTTTTGAGCTTTGGGTATTACCTTGTTTGCAAGTCAAAAACCATGCTGTACTCATTGAAAGCCATTAATTTACTTTTGTCTAAACTGTTTTAGCTTGCTTGGGTTCTATACTGTGATCTCATTTGCCTCAACTATGATGGAAACATTTTGGATGCCTCTACTTTTGCTTTGTTAGCAGCTTTAAAAAATGGTAAGCAACCTTACGAGAAAGAAGTATTCCTACTCATTTGTCAGAATGTTTTGTGAAACTTTCTCAAAAGATTTTGCTGCCATGTGTTTCTAATGAACTAAATATAGTAGGAATTTTATATTGTTTTTCAGAGTGTTGCCTTAAGTACACTCACCTTCTTGGGACACCTTCCCCATGGTAGCATTAATACAGTAGAAAGAGTAGGAACTACATCTCAGTGGTGGTTAAGATATTCAAATGTCCTGTAAAATTTGCTTTACCTGATGTTGCCAAAGACCTGTGGACTAGGTTCTGTTGTCACATTAAACTTAACTCCAAGACCACAGATGTCCCTTTTACTAGTCTACTTAAGTGGAATATTTGTATTGGATTCCAGTGACAAGTGAATATTCCATTACATTGAGCTTATAACATAGCCAATTACAGGCATATGTATTGAGCATAGAATTATTGCTTTCAAACAGTTAAAACACAGGACTTGCTGGAATCCTGACTATCATGGTGTGTTGTTTCCCTATCTGTAATAAAACTGGGATAACTACCTACTTTATAAGAATGCTTAAAAACAGTGCATGGCTTACAGAAAGTAGCAAGATATGTTTATTAATACTTCCTGATTTTTTTTTTTTTTTTAAAGGAAAGGTGCAGGCAGGAATAAAGGCAATTAGGCAGTCAGGCAGCAAGAGGAGGAAGCAGCATTCTCATTTTATTAAATTCACGGTTGTTTCCCCTTGGACCCTAGACTCAAACCTAGGGGGCATGTGTCTTGCTCCTTCAGAGGCGATTGACCTAACCACTCCTCCACCAGAGCATACTATGAATACATACATTTTTTAGTATAGATTTAGGCAGGAGTATCAGATACTCTTTGAAATTATATCCACTCTATTTGCCGTAGTTGTTCGAAGATAACTTTTAAAAAAGAATGCTCTGGACAGGGAGCAAAAAGCTAAGCGTAAGAAAGCTGTTTATTTTCATTAGAACTACTAGAAACTTAATTTACATGTATTTTCTAGTACAGTTGCCTGAAGCTACTATAAATGAAGATACTGCTTTAGCAGAAGTTAATTTAAAGAAGAAAAGTTATTTGAACATTAGAACTCATCCAGTTGCAAGTTCTTTTGCTGTGTTTGACGAGTAAGTTAATGAAATGTATAAATTATGTATATTAATGTGTGTATATATATAAATAATAGTCAATGTAATGTGCTAGTTCACCTAATTTTTCAGGATATTCCTAAGGTGATTATACATCCTTGTTTACCATGGGCACCTGAGTTTATAAATGTCGTGCCTGCACAATTATTACTACCTAAACTTTACACTTTTGAAGTATCTTATTTGGATGCTCAAGTCTGTGCTCTACTTTGCTCCTTGGTTTGCTTCTTCCTGTGTAACATAATTTTCAATTTCAAAATTTCAAAAACTTACTGTAGGTTATCTTCAGTATGTGCCAAGCACTTCATTGTATTCATAAATTGAAGGACTAAGTTTCCTAAAATAGCATTTTAGATTGCTATTAACTTTTCTGATTTCCTGCCACTTCTCATCTTGTATTTGATAGCAATAACTAAGCTAAAATGCAGACAAGGTAAGTAGTCTTGTAACCATTTGTCCATGGACTGCTAATTTACATTAAAAAGTTTTGTTTTTGTTTTTTAAAAACACAGCACTCTGCTCATAGTTGATCCCACTGAAGAGGAGGAGCATCTGGCAACTGGAACCTTAACAGTAGTAATGGATGAAGAAGGCAAACTTTGTTGTCTTCACAAACCAGGTTATGTTTCTAACATTTTAGTTCTAGACATGTAGTTGAAAACCCAGTATGAATTTCTTTGTATTGGGCAGGTCAGTGTGGACTTGTGTGCCTTAGTTATTTAACATTTCTTACACTTTTATACTGTATACCTTTGGTTCTTAAACCCACTGCATGCATTAGATCACTTAGAGGCTTTGTTAAAATGTTAATAACTTGAGATAACTTTTCAGGTGGAAGTGGGCTGACTGGAGCTAAACTTCAGGATTGTATGAGTCGAGCAGTTACAAGACACAAAGAAGTAAAAAAACTGATGGACGAAGTAATTAAGAGCATGAATCCGAAATAACCAACCACATTTTCAAAATGGTATTTATAAAAATTGTATTTGTAATACTGCACACAAACGTTTTTATACTAAATAAATATCAAACTACATTCCATGTTTCTAGTATTTTCTTAGTTTACTTCATGTGTCCTATACAGTGAAATCATTTAAAGCAATGACTTAGACAAACCAACCCTAAATGGTTAAACTGATGCTGTTTTATTTAAAAATCATAGGGTTGTGCTTCTTTATAAAGTTTGTACATATAATAATGTAAAATACTGACACATTAAAACAAAAATGAAGTAGAAACTCAGAATTCTTTTGATTTCAATGCTCTTATGCTTAAAAAAAAAAAAAAAAAAGACAATGCAAGACTCAGAACTTTGGCGTGGTTGGTGTGCTCCTCTTCATTTTACTTTTTGACTGGCTGCCTGTATGCCGATGACGATGTAGCTGAGCTGTTTGTGCTGCTGCCGCCATAGCCATTTGATGCTGTAAGAATCGCAACTGCTGCAAAATGGAGAGAAAGAAATCAAGTTATGTTTAATGTAGGCAGTTATGAATAAAGGTGCTTTTCCTGAGAGTGATGAAAACAAAAAAGGAGAAAGCACCAGGGTAACAAAAAAGGTACTATACCACATTGAGACAATGCACAGTCAAACAGCACCAGTGGCACAGAAGCCTGCTGAGGGCTCTTAAACATGGTTCTCAGTAAACTTCAGAAGCATTTGTTAACTTTGCCCTGCCAGTCTTTACTGCAGTAACTCAGCAACTTCAGTTACCATTTGTTGTATGATAGCTTATAAACTATAAAACTAACCCTACATGTTAAGATAGTCTAATGGAACGACATCTTTCTAAAACAGGTATGACATTTACTAGTAGGGAACACTGGTATACTTGCCTTTTCCTGCAATACAATATTAAACAAGTTAACCATTGGCACTTAACTGTCTTTATTTCAAAATATATTGGAAACTAGAAAAATGTATGTTAATGTGCCACCAGCACTTCATTCAAGATAATAATCAGGAAAAGTATGGCTTAAATGTACAAAATATATTCAGTGCTCCAAGCTGACTGGCTAAAATGTCAGACTTTTAAATAAAATTGTGAGTTATTTACAATGACTGTATAGTCTGAAAGGATAAATGAAACTAAAGGTACTTTTGGAGCAGAGTATCTTTAAAAATGGAATCAGAGTGAAGTTGCTGGATTACTTGTATCTGTTGCTGCTGCTGTTGAAAGGCAGAGGAGAGCTGGAATCTCTGCTGAGGAAGGCTTTGCTCAGGTCTGTTCTCGGCAGAGCCAAGCTGAGACAACACTACAGAGAGGAGAAGGGGAAAGCAGGCCAGTCAAAAAGTTTGAAGGCTACCAGGGTTAGAAAAGGGCAACACAGAAAATGAAATAGAAAAGTTATCAGTATGATTAAAGTATCAAATCACACACATTTCAGAATAAATTTAGTGTGGTCTTATGTTAGTTGAGGGTACCACTGATTATAGAACTTCTTGGACATGAAAGGGAAAGGAGCACATGTGTGCCAAAACACCTAACACTATTTTCCTGCATCCTCAATGACATTAAAATAAAACCAGTGAAGTAGGGAAATGGAAGGGGGGAGAGGGTGTAGGTGTGAGGAGAACCCAACTACCATAAGGACAAAACTGGTGGGCAAGTGTTTTAGTTAGAAGGACTCAAAAGTAATCAGTAACAGGTCTGGAATCAGGAACATCTCATGATTTTTCAGCCTAGAGTTCTTTCTGCTACATCATAGCTATTTTAGAAAATTTCTAATTTGTATGCTAAAGGTTTATAAGAACAGATTTCCATTTGGCAAGTCACTTGCTTTAAATGAGAACCTTCTGTAAAGACCTTGCTTATTCTATCTTAAAGGACTTCTAAATTCAGACACTGGGACTTGTATAGAATTGTGAAGGCATAAGGCCACAGTGATAATTCATGTTAAACATGTTCCCCTACTCCTCAGACTATCACAACTTCATTATAAATTTGCTTATTGGTTTTAATAAATGTAAAGTTAAATTACTATTTTCAGTTGACAAGGTATTAGAGGTAGATCTGGTTCACCATTTATTGCTGGAAGTGTTGAGCTTCCATTTTTAGTATAAACTTATTTTTCTACAAGTGCTAAAACTTAACAGAAGTTAATATATTGACCGCTAAGATTTCACTCGTGCAAATACAAGCCAAGAGAATGACACAAGAAATACAATCTAGAAAAAAAAGGATTCTCAAGCCAGAAAAAGTAGTTAATAGCTTGGGTAGCTTCTTAGTAAGCTGAATAATTTTATGTTTGCCAACAAACTCTTTAACACAAGGAAAAACATCTGCTATTTATATATGTAAGTCAAAGCACCTCACAGGAGTATTTACTAGTTCACATATTAAACACGTTTTCCTAATAAACTGCTTGCAAGAGAACAGAAATAATTAAAATGATGAGATCTCAAGTAGGTTAGTTACTTTTTTAGTTTCAATGCAATTTTAATATATGAAATTAGGAAGATACCAACCAGCTGCCTGCGACTGCATAAAACTTCCTACTCCGGCAAGGTTAATAACAGCAGCATGCTGAGCAGATAAGGCCTGTTCTTGACTGGCTGAACCTTGTTCAGAACCCTAGATAAAAAACATGATTTATACAAAAGGAAAGTAATTTTGAGTTGATGTAATTAGTATTTTTCCCTATATGAGAAAAAATTAGACTACATCTGGTAAAAATAACAAGCAAATGATTTAATAAGAACAGAAACAGTACATTTTTCAAAACTGTACTGGTTTGATGCTGTATTTAAAAGTTCTAAAGCTCTTATAAGACTTAATCAATACTTATTGTTTTTAAAACTTACATTCTTTGCAACATAGTACTAGAATTTCCAGTGAGCATAGTAAGTCAAGAAGTAAAGGCAAACACTGGAAAAAAACAAACTAAACTCTTGCACATAAGACTGTATACAAAAGTTTCTAGAACTAATACATTCAGTAAAATTGTAGATTACAAGATCAACATGAAAGTCACCTCGTAATACTAGCAATGAACACTAGAAATGAAAAATACCATTTGCTATTGCTAAAAAAGCCCAAAACAAAAAACCCCAGCAACTTAGGTTTGACTCCACAAAACATTTATAGGACTCAAGCTAAAACCTAGCTGATGTGGCCTAGAGAGACACCTAAAGACATTAAACTTCTCCTAAACTGACTTATAAGTTGAACTTGATTCCCTTCCCTTCCCAGTAAGATTTTTTTGTAGACAGATGATTCTAAATTTATTTGGAAAAGTAAATGATTTAGAATAGCTGTTTGAAAAAAGGAGGGGAAGAAATACCAATACTAAATAACTACAGTTTAGTGAACAGTTTGGTACTAGCAGAAGGACAGATACATTTATAAGTGGAATAGAGTAGAGAACACCGAAATAGCCAGAAAATGCAGTCAACTCATTTCTGTTAAAGTTGCAAAAGTAATTCAAATAAGGATGGCTTTTTTAACAAATGTTGCTGGAGCAATTAGACAAAGGCTGCAGCGCTTAGTCAATTTCATTCTGTTGGTTAATATGTAAGTGTTCCTTCCATCTTTCCTCTCTCCTAACCTTCGTGGTAATAGGGGACACCACTAATGTAACAGACACAAAATACTGTAAATAGGAAGATGATTTAGTAGAAAATAGGAGCAGAAAGATCTGGGTTTGAATGGTAATAGGGGACACCACTAATGTAACAGACACAAAATACTGTAAATAGGAAGATGATTTAGTAGAAAATAGGAGCAGAAAGATCTGGGTTTGAATTTCTGCTCTGCCAACTCACTATATGTGACTACTTTATTTATGCGAATCTGTTTTGTACTATGCAACATGGAAATGGCATTGTCCAGTAAGTCTGGCTGCTGTAAAAACTGAAAAACTAACTGATATACCACTGTTAAAACAAGAGTAAAACAAAAAAGTATAGAAAACGTTTGTTCAGGGTAAAGCATATGTCTGGAATGTATTTTTTAAATGTTAAATTCTGCAATACAAAGTATGTGGAAGGTGAGAAAGCACATACCTGCTCCCCATGTTGAGGACTAGAAGTTGTGGGCTGCTGAGGTGGTTGTGGTGTAAACTGAGGGAGCTGCTGTTGCTGTTGCTGCAGAGTATTAAGAATGAGTGAGCCACCTGGAAGCTATTAAGAATTTAAATAAGACATTAGATTTCCTTATCTACAAATATGTTTAGAGCATTCCCTGTGTGTCAGGCATTCTTCTAAAGAATGAACAAACAGGTGAGCAAAAACCCCAAACTAAAAAAGACTCCTGCCCTTAAAAGAAGATTTAAAAACAATTTTTAAGTGCTATTACTTTGTACTCCCAAATATGTTAACACTCCTGAACATAAATCTTTTGTTTTAAAGTTGTTCGCTACCCCAAAAAACATACTGCTTTTACTGAACTCTTTATGCATCAATAGAAAACAGCATAAATGCATTGAAGACGGTGTACCCTGGTGGTCTCATGGTCTAGCACATCCTGGGAACAGACCCACATATATCCCAAGGTCCCTGGTTCAAGAACTGGGGGCAGGAAAAACCACCAATGTGAACAACTAAATAAAGTTTCCTCTTCTTTTCCTGCCTGCCTATTTGCCTTCATTTCTGCCTTCTGACTGCACCTTTCCTTAAAAAAAAAAAAAAAAAAAAAAAAAAAAAAAAAAAAAAAAAAAAAAAAAAAAAAAAAAAAAAAAAAAAGTATAAACAAGAAGCTAGTGATAATCAAGAGAGACAGATGTATTAAAACTCGTATCTCAAAATTTGTTCTAGTTTTTCCAAAACCCAGAGGAATTCCAAAGCTGGAAACAAAGTGCACTGATATCTGTATTTAGTTTGGAGATACTACTAGCTACCATTCTGAATCTAAATTCATTAAAAAGAAGTTTTCTTAAAAGCTTTTAGAAAATTTTACATTGAAAACTAAAACTATGCTCTCCAAATGCATCAAGAAACAAATAGATGGTCTCAATTTTATTCTATAGGGATTAAGTTATAAGCACTTTAAAGTCCTTAGACTGTCCAAGCAAACACCAAGACAGAACTTTTAGAGTTTTATATATATAGTTTTAAGACAAAAAAGATGTCTATGGGTCTAAATCTTCACCCAGGATAGGACACAGAAATCTAGACATGGCAGAGATCAAATGTTCCTCAATCCATTATAGTATACGTAGCAGAAATAGTTAAATTGTTCCTATTATCAATGCTAATAAGACATTTTAGTCCTCTTAACACCGATTCCAGAATTTCCAACAGCAATGTGCAGAGTGGTTGACTCAGTAAGCCAATGAGATCTGTGGTTTATCCATATTACAGTAGACTGCTCTGCAATTTCAGTCTGTAAATTCTAGCACTGTTTGCATCTTGTATAAATTTAACATTCTGGCTCTAAGAATTCCATGATTTGTTATTTCTGAATACCAGGTTGGTTTGTTCTGTTATTGCCCAATAATCCACAGCTCTGTCATTTTGAGTCTTCAGATCTTTATAGATTCATGTATACCTTTCTAAAGTTCTCTGCAGATAATTCATTTCCCAAACTACTAGGTTAATACTAGACTTCATCCTTAAAGGACCTAGCATAACACCCAGTATACTAAATTTTTTTTTAAAGAGGAAGGCAGGCAGGCAGAAATGAAGACTGGCAGAAGTTGATAATGTACAAATATTGTTTAAAAAAGAAATCATAACTTTAACAAAGTATTTCAAGATTACCTGTAGTAGATTTAAGGGCCTGAGACTTGAAGTATTTTTTAAACCAAATGGAACACCTGTTAAATAAAACTCACGATTATACCAGGGAATAAAAATTTTATGTATACTTGAATATAATTTATACTTTAGTATATATAAATAAAACATTAAGCACATCCTGCAGAAATGCGCTTATATTCTCTACACTTTTGTAAACAAAAATCTTCAGCAATATTTACCAATACTGAGTTCTTATTCGAAAATGTTGAGCATCTGATATACATTACATTCTACATTTTAGAAACTGAGACTTCTTTTCCACTATTCTGACTGATGGCTGAAGAATCTACAGGTATGGAGGAACCATGAATGTTATGAGAATACATTTCAGGGATCTGCATCTATTTATGTTCTCAGTGTTATGTTATCGGAGAACCAGTAAGCAGTGGTATTTATTTGAGTACCAATACTACTATTAATAATGTTAAATAACACTGAGTTTTGTATATCCGGATCAAAAGTGAAAGACAAGAAACAGTGCTATTTCTTAACTTATTCCCCAAACTGTGATGCAACACAGAGCACATCTTAAAAAGTTTGGCTTATTTTTTTCACCAGGATGGGTGGGTCTCACATAGCCTCTGTCACATATTCTTCTCTATATTCTTTTTAAACGTAAAATCATTCTTAGCTTAGGCTAAACTGCAGTTTCTTGACAGTGTTCTCAAAGCAAGTGTATTATTTGCTCACTAGTAAAATATACCATTTTTAACATTAATTTAAAATGTATCTAATCCAGATAAGTTTATTATACACAGATGGGGGAAATAAACAAGGGACAGTATCAAAGCATTCATATGAAACTTTTTTGAAAAAGCATAATCAGACTAAAATGTTACAATATTGATATCCTTTCAGGAAAAATTATGTGAAAAGAAGTAACTCCTTTTGATGACTCCTGTTTAATGCTTTCTAAAATCAAGCTTGCTGAAAGCACTTTTATATCATTTAATTTATTTCTTCTAACGTAACAACTAAAGTTTTTTTATTCCTATGTAGAGCAGATGAATCTGAGGCTAAGGGAAAAAACTAAGTAACTTCCTTCAAGGCCCCAAAAGTTAGCAACAGGGGCCATAAGTAATTCATAGTTACATGTATATACAAACTTCTTAGGGTCTACGCCTGACTTTATTCCAGGGCTTCATCACGAGAGCATATTTCTACACATTGAAACAGGAATATCAATTAGAATTAAGAAATCAAAATAATGTCAATAATTTATGTGCTTTGGTTTTGCTTTATCATTAACTCATAGAAAATGTTTGATAAAATTATTAACTTTTTTGTCCTCAATAGAAAATGATTGTTACAAGAAACTATATTCTTTTAAAGAGCCTTAAAAATAGCATAAATCATTATACAACTGTTCTCTGCATATTTATTAACATCTACTACAATGACACTACCATTAATGACAGCCATATATTTCTGAATGCTCAGTTTAAGCACTTCATCTGTATTTACTCATTTTATCCTCACAACTATAAGGCATTATTACCGTCCCATTTTTTGTTAAGAAACTGAGACACAAAGGTAAATTTACCATAATTAGTCACAGTTAAACCGAACAACTGGATTCACAATCATTCTGCTCCAAAACCTTGACTTTGAAATGCCATGTTGTATTGCCTTTCCTGCACAATGCATATTTCCAAAATACCTTTCTTTTACTTAGGACTCCTAGGACAACAATAAGACTTATCAAAGTTGTTACTATTTGGAAGGCAAAGATAAAACATGCAGACTAACAGGTTTACCCAATTCTTCACAAAAGTTGAGACTCCTAGATGTCTGATTTCAAATATCACAACTTCAAAGGGTTTTGAAATAAGGATGGTCAATGTGTATACAATGTGTACACAATATTACTCTTAAAATAACATTTTTCTATTAGCATGTACTTTTTTTTTAAGAGGTAATTTCCACTGTTCTGACCTGCCTGAGAAGCTGTCTGCATTGCACTGGGCAATGCATTTGGTAGCAGACCTCCTGAGGGTAGAAGGCCACTCAGGTTTATTCCTGCAGGAGTTATGGCACCAGTGTTACAGCCCAGCATAGGATTTGAACCACTCATCAAGGCCTGAGCTCCACTGCAAAAGAGTAAGACAAAGCATTAAACTTGCAGTATAAAAGGAAAAAGCAGCCACATAATACATCCTTGAATTAAAAACTACTAAAATCTATAGTTATTTTTCTTTTAAATAAATTTCCAGGTTGTTTCATTTCCATACTATAAAATAACAGCAAAGTTGGTTAAAATTCACTATTATATATTTTGTAAGGTTTAAATGTAATATGGAATAGTAAATCAAGGGATTAAAAGATAGCAAACAGGATGCACAGGAATATCTAGTTGCTATCAATGTATAGTATCATTTAATGCACGTTAATTAGATATATTACCTAAAGTAAAAATGTATCTGTTGAGATAGTTTCTTTTCATTTAAACTATTTTCTTTCAGTTTCAGTGATAACTTGTTCTTGTTCATTCACATAAAACTTTCATCAGATTGGTGAGACTGTCTTAAGAAAAAAACCCAGGGCATCCACGCAAACTTACCAAACCGAGCCCACTACATTGATGAAGTTAAGTCCAGCAGAGTTTGCCATGACTTGGGTGGCCGTGGTTCCTGTAGTTATAGATGTTACCATGGTAGAAAGAGGAATGGTCGTTACAGGCATTGCCTGGCTCAGAGACCTTTGCTGCTGAGCAAACTGAGTTAACAAAGTGGGCTGAGGGGTGAAGCCTGAATCTTGGGGAGTAGGGGTGGCTGAAGGGGTAATAGGAGTTGAGGTCTGAGCATCAGGAGGGTGTGGGGCCGATGAAGGGGTTGGTGTAGGAGTAGATGGCTTAGGAGTTCCAGATCCTGCTCATTGAGAAAAATAAAAATTGCTAGTTTGTTATAAATGGCCAGTCCTTTTTAAAATAAGGTTAATGGAATCTTACTTAGCACTTGTCGACAACTTGTTCAGTATTTTTTAAAGCAGTTAACTGCAAGTGGTATTTCTACACATGAGACATGAGTGTTGTTACACTCAATTACAATTAAGGATGCAGTATATCACTTAAAATCCCACCAGAGATGCTCTTACAGTAACAGTGAAAATATACATTTGTAGTCTACCACAATACCCATTTAAAAGTTAAGTTTCCTACATGCTAACCCAGACCTACAAAGTTTAAAGGAATTCAAATTAAATTTTGTTATTTACTAGTTTACTAATTTAGGACTTTGTTTAAAAATATTGCTTATTTTCTGTAACAGTCTGAGATAAACTGAATATATTTAATAAATTACGTATGGTTAACAATCATATTTGGCATTAACAGTTATACATGTTTAATTCCTCACAAAAGTTTATCCTGACAAATTTATAAAACACAGTAATAAAGCAAAATATTAGATAATACTGCATCTTTAACAGTAACTGTGTACTGTTTAAATGTAGAATGTATAGAAAATCTGTTGTGAATGAAGTATGCACAGTTTATCAAATTTTTTAAAAACAAAAACAAAAAAAACAAAAATCAAAAAAATAAAACCAAAAGCTCTTGAGGTGTTTTCTTTTTTAGCTTTCATGTCCTGCAGAAAGAAAGGAAAGAAATGTGAATGTCCAGAAGCTGTCACTCAACCCTTACTTAAAAGTAACAACTGTGTGCAGTAGATTAACATAATCCATACCCACAACATAAGAAGTGTGAATAAGACTTTCAGGAAATTTATAAATTTTTCTTTGTGCAAAACAAGAAGGCAGAAAAATTACACCTTTTGAGCTATCAAGATGAAGATGTTTATATCTAATGCAAAGACCACCCTATCACTGTGCAGTGTACTAAAACGTTCAGTATGCTAGTTCTCTACAAAAAAATTGAAAAACTGAAATCCCCTTTTCTTTTTTCAAATCGGTAACTAAATATCTCAGATATTTACTAAAGTATTCCAAACTAATGCTAAAATTTTTGTATGAACTTGTTTTAAAAAAAAGTATTCAGCTGTAAAAATTACATCTAAATACCCTCAGAATAATGCTTTATAATCATCACATTTTAAGTAACTGACAACAATTTATAGAAGTGTAGGAATATTTTTAAAAATTAGTTTTCGTTTATTACATCACCACTGTGGAGCTAGTTGACTTACACATACAAAGAAAGGACTGCGGAAACAACTCTAAAATTTTTTTTCATATCATCTGCTTAAGTTTAGACAAAATGTAGAATGATCCTAGGGTAAAGTGGAATAAAAAGTATTTTGGAATCTTATTGCCCTTTAACTACTAGATTAATTTTTTAAGGCGATGTGTAGGTTGCAACTCTATTAAGAAAAGGTATACACAGAGTGCATACATAGATACAGAAAACAAAACATTTACAATAGACACATAATACATACAGTCAACAAGAGATCTGCCTGAAGCCTCTCCAAAACTTAAAACATTTTGAGTACACAGTACTTTCAAATTTCACTATTTCACTGGTCAAAAAAAGGTGTTGTAAGAAACACTAGTATAAAGTTTATAAAGAGTCAATGAAGAATTTATATTATAACTCACTTTGTGATGAGCTGGCAGGTGACAGGGCAGCCGGGGAAAGCATGCTAACTTGATTAAGATCCACAGATGACTTCCGAGAAAGACTTGGTGGCTTAGAAGCAGGAGGAGGAGTTGGAGATTTAAGAAAACTGCTAGCCTGTTGTGGTGTAAAATAGTTACCTAGAAGAATGTATGTTATTTCCTAGATTAGTAATTCAAAATTCTGTGAACTGTATAAATCAAAATAAGTAAAGTTTTAGAAAAGATTATGATCATATGATGTTTCTTACACTAGATTACAGATGATAAAAGAATTTAATACCTGTAGAACTATTCCCTGAGCTTGAAGGAAGTTTGATAGGTGGAGGACGATGTTTTACTCCTTTTCCCAGTACTGAAGACTGAATTGACACAGTCTCGGGCTGTAAAGAAAGTGACATTAAATATATTTGTTAAAATTAAGGTCAAATTAGAAATTCATCAATTAGTCTTATTATATTACCTAGATGAAAGCAACAAAATTTAAAACTCTGCAGCACACTTGCAAATATTATACAGCTGTTACAGAAGAACATAATCCAGATAAGTCATGAAATAAACTATAGAGTTAAATAAATGATAAAGGAAGATGTCTCAAATAAGGTAGGAAGGTCAGAGGACAAAGTTAACAGCAAAACTTACATCATTAAATCTTTTCCAGGAAAATAGTTAACTCTGAAGCAAGGTGATTAATAAACATAAATGTTCATTATGTTTTTCTCTTTGTGTACATCTAAAAATTTGTATTATAGAAAGTTATAATAATTAAAGTTAGAAGTAAAATGAAAATTAAACAATAGGCCCACATTCCTCGATGAGTAAAATGAAAATTAAACAATAGGCCCACATTCCTCGATGAACAGTTAGGCACAAAAAAGTGAAAGCACACACAAAAAAATAATCAAGTAAATGAAACACACTTCTGTCTCTTTCCCTGGAGAATTCTGACTCAGGCTGGCTGAGCCACTGGAGCTGTGTGACATCTTGACTGGACATTTTGCTTCACTCTGGACTAATTCTTGGTACTGATTGACTACCCTGAAATATTAGAGGGAGAATGGGTTAAGTATTAAACACAAATTTATTATATAGGGAATGAGCTACTTAATGAAAAGTAAGTTCCATCAAAAGTAACACAAAAATGAAAATTAGACGTCTGTATAAAAAGTTTGTCTTAACTTTTCCAATGAAAAGTTAATAATGCTCAAAACATGATTCTATTTCTATTCTATTAAGATTCTATTTCTAGTACAGAAATTATTTAATCAAGAAGCAGCAATGGTAATTACCTATTTTCATTTCCATTGTAATTAAACTACTCAGAAATCATTTTCCTTAACTTATGTGTCTGTTTTCTTATGTAAAAATATATTTTAAATATTATTCTTTAACTACTATTTTCCTAATTCTATTAAAAAATTCCTAGGAATGTCCTTGTGGCTCAGGTGATAAGCCACAGCTGGGTGTAGACCATAAAAAGTCCTAGAACCAAAGTATGCAACCAGAAATGGGGGGACAACTAAAATAAACTAAATAAAATTGCTTCCTCCTCCTTCCTTCCTTCAAAATGCGTCTTCCTCCTTTCCCTTCCTTCCTTTCTTAAAAAAAAAAAAAAAAAAAAAGAAATCCTACTAATACTTAAGGGGTAACTACAACCCAAGTTTGACTCCTTGTGGAGTATTTTATATCCTGTAAAGTTTTCATATCCATTTAGATCAAAAATAAAGATGCAAATATTCTTACCTCTCAGCATCAGTCTTTGATCCAATAATGAACCTGAAGTGTTTAAATGAGAGAAAAGTTTAAAAGTCATAGCAATGAGACCTGGGATTACTTTTGAAAACTTCCATTTTAATGACAATAATTTATAAATTAAGCTAAAATATTCAACATCATTCAAATTTTGATACTATAAAAACATTAAAAAACACTATAAACATAAATTTAAGCAGTGATCAAGTTTTGCATGCATTATAAAACAATCCTATAATTTAGTTAATTTAAGGGAAATTTATTTTAATACAAAACATACAGTATAACAAAATCTGGACTCAAAGTTACCAAATGCTTTACAGCTTTACCTTTACAAGTGCCTGTCCTACAGCAAAATTCACTCTACCACCATATGATGTGAAAAGTTTCAGGACTCCTCACTATAACCTTTGATTTCAGAAGTCATTATTATTGACACAGCAGGATTTTTGAATAATTTCAGACACAGAACACTGCTTACTGCTAACAATCAAGTCTTTTTAAAGAGTTTGACATTTATATGATTTCTTAACATTAAAATAGCTTATTTTTTAATTACCAATTTGAATGATCATCTGTGGAGAAGCTGAAATACAAAATGAATAAAAAACTTGGTTAACTTTAATAAAACTTCAGTTATTAAATAAATAATTTGATCTACTAATTTGACAAATATGAAAGAATGGCTGGAAGGTAATAAATTATGCATTTTTTAACTTCCTGATGCATAAAGGCAAAATGTCAGTTGGCTTCCTGAAATGACTTTTTTAAATGTGAGTATATATATATTATTCCCTTACATGTGAGAAAAGTAATCAAATTTACTTATTTGAAATGACCAATATATTTACAATTTTTAAAAATATCTGATCTTTCTTACATAATAGAAAACTGCCACTGTGAAAAAATTAGCTGTGAATTCCTGATTGTCACTATTTTCTTGTCTTTCACTTAGGTATTAATAGGTTATTCTTTAAAATGCATCTTTCTGTGTTAGTTTCAATTAGTATTCATCTAACTATAGCCTTTGTAAGTAATTTAACAAAGATCCAACCTATGCTTTTTGTTCATCTTTTTTTCACTTCTTTTTAAACCAACTTGAATTTGATTAAAAATAAGACAAAAAAACGAAATTAACTATATATATACAGTTCATTAAGTCTTTTGAAGATCAACTGTGTGTATATACACAAATTATATATATGTATATTACATGTATCATAAACTTGCCTCCCATTTAAACAACTGTCTGGAAGTACCTTATGCTCAGAGAGGTAGTCATTAAGTGGCAATACATAAATATACCAAGATGGATATCATAGGCATATGCTTCAAAATAAGTATGAAAGTAATCAGAAGTTAATTTCTTTTAAAAAGAAATTGTTATTTTAAATAACTCTTGGACAATATAGTAAGTATAAATTAAAGTTTACTGAGCTCGCTGCCAAATTTTATTTGAGCATTTAACAGATGAATCTCCAAGATAAATTTTTATTTATTAATGGTTCATCAGTAGCTGTGAAATTCTGACATCTGATTTTGTCAGTTATGTGTATGTAGAACTCACTGGGATGGAGACATCGGGCTGTCACTGTCTTCATCTTCTTTACATGGCTGTATTTTACCATAGTAAAGTGGATCGCCAAGTGACTGCAAAATGGTCAGCTTTGTTTTTCGGTACTGATTACCAGTTTCACATTCAAATACATAATCATCTTTTACATCCTGAAAAAGACAGAGCACACCCCTAAATAATCTTCTCCAATAAATACATAGTAAGAACAACAAAAATCAGGACCAGTAACACATTAACTTGTATCTGGCAAAAGAAGACACGTGGCTCTTTAGACCATGGACCTGTTTAAGACTGCCTAAGAGAAAAAGCACAGGATTCTTTATGTGGTACTGTAGGAATGAGATTTCCCATGGGATATTTAGTAAGCCAAGTCTGAATGAAAAATGGCAGAATTTATATATTAGACACATGAATTAAAAATAATATTCAAACTATAAATCTTTCAAAGTAAGATTATTAGTCTTTTTGCTGTTATACATAAAAAATCTCTTATCATTTCAATCCTAGATTCACCTAATTTGATATAATATGCTTATCTTTCCCTGTAAGAAGTTATTATTAAATTAGGGAAATTTACACAGCACATTTCTCTTAAAAATACTTCACTAATCACTACTCTGAAAAACAACTACTACTAATATACTACTACAACAAAATTAAAAATGCAGTTATACATTAAATCTGCCCTCTAAAACAGAAAACATACTTTATAAAAAACAAAAGTAAAAGTTCCTTTTTTATAATTCATTCAACCCAGAAAGTCTTCTAAAAATAAACATCCCAAGTTAAAGGCAGTTGTATTTTGTTTAATAAATTCAGTTTCCATTTTAGAAATAGCAAAATAGAAATGGAGACTGCAATGGGTACTTACATGGGCTGGCCAGACTGTTGGCTGTGAGTCATCAGATTTGATAGACTTCTCCACTTTGGCATATTTCTCCACCTAACCAATCAAATCAAAACCAGCAGATACATGGAATCAGTATTATAACCAAAGAGAAAAACTTCATTTAACACAAAATATAATCTAAGAAGAATTACTAACATTACCACTACTTATTTATACTTAAGTAATTTACCACTCTCCTGATATGATCAATTAAACTAACTGGTTTCAAAAAGAAAATCAAAGTATCTTTTGCCATTAAGTAAAAGTAATAAACACAGGCTTTTTCATGTCCCTTCTTCGATCTATTCTGTAAGATGGTATCATATTTGTCTTTCAACTAGAATGTCAGAGATGATTAGGACCTGGGGAGAAAACTGGAAAGAGATTAGGGAAGCTATTTTATGTGAACCTTTTCCATTTTTTCGTCAAGACTTAGGACAATACAACATATATTTACTAGTCTGTATGAATCAAATTTTTCTCATATTCCTAATAGCCATGAACTTAAGAGTAACTTAGATGGACCAGGGTACTTAGCTAAATATTCAGATTTCCATGCCCTTTCCTTAACTTTAGGTAGGTCTGAAATGGGTTGTAAATATATCTGGGGACGGGGGGTGGGGGACCTCAAATCTGTATGTTTAACTGGTAATTCAGATGATGCTTTTGACTACATCAGACTGAAAAACTTTTGAGAGCTTTGCAGTACATGTAACCTAGGAACTTATTTCAGTATTTCAGACCATAGCTTAGACTCGCTGAATTCAAATGTGCAATTTAACAATGTGTTTTGCACACAAATTTGGGGGAGCAGTTTTTTAGGTATCTAGCAGGTCTTTTGGTATTTACACTAAACATATTTTCTCAGGCTATGTTCATCAAGTAGAACATAACCTACCAGAAGATACTGTGGTTTTACTCCCTTGGAGTTGTGTATTTTCTACTTCTGATGTTTTGGACTTTTTGCTTTCCATAATTTTCTAGAATCAGATAATAAATACATGTGCTAACCTAGGAAGGATGCATAAACACAAACATCTGTTAAAATAGCTCATCATGTTTAAAGAACTCAGAAGGTACTCAGGAAAGCATAGGACTTCTCAACAAAAGATCTCCTTCCTGTTTTTGATAATTTATAGTTCATGTATATTATGGCAGCAAAGTACACCACTCGAGGTTCCTAAATCTTGTCCACAGCTCCATTATTAATTCCTTGGTTATTATTCCTGCTTTAAACACCAACATATGTTAAGGTCTATGTTCTTTAAAACAAAAGAATACATTTACTAAAAATGAGCCGTTGATTTAAAAAATCACTTTGTTTTTAAAAGAATATTCTATTTTCCCCAAATGTAAGTTACTATTAGTTAAACTTAGGAAATATATAGGAAAACAAATATAACTCATGAATCGACTTACATCTACTTCAGAAGGTATGGCCAAATTACAGGGACTTCGTTTCCACATATCTACACACTGAAAAGCATAAACAGTGTAAGTCTACTGAAAATTCAAAATAATGCAAGGCTTGGGCATAATAAAAACACATACTTACATTTCCTGCTTTAGAAATTTTGAGGTCATAATGCTGACCTGCTTTTCTTTCCTTTCTTTTTTGTAAGAAGTCAAGTAATTTTAGCTGAGGCGGAGGTGGACAATGAGACAGATCCTGCTGCCGATTAAGTGAGGATCTGGAATACCTCTTGAAACACCTAAAATATTGAGATTTGAAAAAACAAAGTAAAGACAATTCAATAGACAGATTTATTAGTAAGCATTAAATATCATTTCAATCACAAATATTTGTAGACATCATCATATGTCAAGCAATGTCCTGGTGAAATGAAACAAACAAAATTGCTACTATGGAACTGACAGTCTAGAGACAGACATAAAAGGTTCATCATTTTGGGTAGCAACAAGCAGAGCACTGTGGTAAGTGACAGATGGCAACATTAGATAAAAAAAAGAAAAAGGGCAGAATTCTTTGGGAAAAAAAAATGTGTGAGCTGAGACATGAATGATAAGAAGGAACCAGATATGAACAGACCAGGAAGTAAGTATTAAAACCAAAGAGAAGAATTTAAAAAGATGCTGAGAAAGAAACAAATTTGATTTGCTTTTACAAGAAAAAAATGACAGGTGTGACTACAGTACTAGGGTGTACACTACAGGAGCTGAGGTCAGAGGATAAGACAGCGGTCTTGCAGATTAATGATAATGTGTTTAGACTTAATTTGAAGTGCAATGGGATGCTTTTAGGGGGAATTTAACCAAGTGTTGCATTATCTGCTTTGTGGTTTTAAAGAAAGGCAGGAATGAAGGAATGTAGGCAAGCAGAGAGAAGAGAAAGAAATATTTTTTTTAGTTGTTCATCTTGATTGCTTCCTCTGGTCCTGTGTCTTAAACAAAGGTCCTTGGAATGTGTACGGAACTGCATCCAGTGGACTTAAACAACTAAGTCACTAGGGCACTACTGTTTTGAGGTTTTTAAAATATGACTCTGGTTCCCTTACATGACGAACAAACTGGAAAGGAGCCAAGGTGGAAATAAGAAGAGCACTTAGGTGGCATTTATTACAGAAGATGAAGACAATGACGGCAGTGGGTGCGGAAAAATGAGATCAGATCAAGAAGACTTTATGGGACTATAGGCAGATGCTATATGTAGTTATTATATTATTTCCAAAACAGTGCCTATTTTTCAGAAGCACGCTATTTTACAGTGAATTAGGGAATTTAGAAACTGCCTAGGTTTTTTTGAGGCCCATCGAACTGGAAGATTCAAAGTGAACAACTCAAGTCTGTTAAGCTTACTTGATGATGAGCCAACTATAATTATAGTCTAAATCAAGGCACTTTCATTTTACTACGGAAAAGAGATAACCAAACCATTTAAAGACAAATTACTACTATCAAAAAAGGCAGAACACTGATTTAAATAATGCACACCTGAAACTTAGATAATGTTATGAGGCAATGTTACTTCAATAGCATTTTTAAAAGGCAATATTAATAAAACTTCAACTGATTACTGGTTATTAGGAATAAGATCTTTTTTTTATTCATCCTTGTCTGTCTTCAGTCTCTGTTGTCTAAACTTCTTATTTCTTAAAAGGCATCACTTAATTATAAGCAAAAGGTATTAAAAATAAAAACACAAGAAAGCCAACAAAAACCCACTGAAAATCCTACCAGCCAAAAAAAGTCAGAGCAGTTATACTATTCAGAGGTAAAAAAAGAACACAAACAGCAAAATTAAAAGCTACTTGTCTAGAAACATCCTTTGGTTTACAAATCCACAAAGGCAAGTACCTTTTCATTGGGCGTGTGTTCATCTTTTGCTTGTTGTAGAGCAGTCTGTTTGCAGTGCAGGTGACTGCTATAGACGGATCGAGGCATAGTGGTTCAGCTGTAGCTAGAATCAGCTGGCTCTCAAGCAAAAGTTTATCTTCCTGAAATGTATAAGAACATAAGGTCTGTAAGATTTTAAAATACTCATATCATTTATCTAGAAATATTTCTTGGAACTCTTCCAAGGATTACAGTGAAACAAAGATATTTCAAGTTCCAACTTTAGTGTATAAACCATAAAAATGTGATCACATAACGAAATAATGAATTCAGTAATTTGTACACTGTACAAAATGGTCAAAATATAAGTGCCAATTTGTTATCTCAACCAATATTTACTGAGCACCTACTATGTGTCAGGTATAGTTCTACAGTTTGGGATAAAGCAGTAATAAGCAAAGCAGATAAAAATTCTCTGCTCTCATAAAGCTTAAGAGGATCAGGATGAAGCACAACTCTTTTAGTAACAGTGATAATGGACCCATTGTATTATCATCTTAACTTTAGTATTAGAAAAAAAAGTGTAAATGCTATATATCCATCCAAACGGAATAGAGGTTTTTTACTCCTATTATATAACTTACTTTTCTGAACTGTTTATTTGCTTAATGTCTGAAATAATCTTAATAGCTGCAACAGAAATTTTTAGTCGAGTCCACTGATAACAAGATTTTTTACAAAAACAAAATGAAAAAAACCCCAATCTACCCACAATGCTTCTTTCTTTCAACAGGTTCATTAAGCTTTTATTATAAAGTATTTCAAACATACACAAAAAACATAAGTCTAATAACACCCATGTGCCAGTACACAAATTTATTTTCATTTAACAACTGTTCGACAGTTTGTTTTTGCTTTGCAGGAGTAATTCTAACACTGCATTATTTCATTTGAAAATACTTTAGCATACATGGATAACATGAAAAGGGGCTTTAATATCCAATGTAATAGGAAGTAACATTTCCATTATTTCAGGAGCTGGTTTAAATATGAACTCAAACAAGGACTATACATTGCATTTGGTTTTTATTTTTAAACATCTTTTTTAATTCTGTAAATGATCACCTCTCCTCCATCCTTTTTTCTTTTCTCATGTTATTGATTTGTTGGATTTGAGACATTTGCTTCCTCACAGTATCCTTTAACTTAATGTGCTAGTGGCTTCTCCTCACTGTGTTGCTTGATGTTTTATACCTAAATTCTGCATAAACTATGAGTTAGAACTAGAGGCTTGATTTAATTCAGGTTCTATTTCTTCAAAGAGTTCTACACCTGTAATATTATGTACTTCCTCTTTTATCACACCTGTAGACACACAATGACCAATTTTTCCACTTTTAGACCGAAGAGGTTTGTCAGTTCTTACATTATAAAAATGACGTTTTTTTTCACATCTATGAATTTCAGTTGTCTCTACATTCATTAATTCGCTAAGAGTTTCAAAATGATGGTATTTTTAAAAGTCTATCATTTCTTTTGTATCTAACTAGCTGGAATTTTTCTGAAGAATTTTCCCTTAGTTACTATGTGGTTTCCTAATGTACAATTAGACACTACACACAGAAGAAAGTTAAAATACCCTATTAGTTTCTCTATCGATAATACCTCTTCAGAGTGAGAATTGATGCCTTGGCAACCTCCAACAGTGATCAATAAGGTTTTTGTTTGCTACTGAATATTCAATAATTGATTTTAATTGAGCTTCTTTTAGACAGATTATAGCTAAAACTAAAACACAGAAAGGAATAGTCATTGTTGAACTTGAATCTTACTTTATAATCATGTTTCACATGTGGAATAATTTTCATACCATGTTTCACAAATGGAATATTTTCATTATTGCTATTTTTCTGAGTTTAGTAACTATTTTAGTAGCAGAGAATGAAGTAAACACTTTTAAGTGAGCACTTCGTATATACTGTGTTAGCAGTGGAGCATTAACTGGTTATTCTCAAGTTTCTAAGAGATATACCCTAGTATAGCAACTAATATGAATGCAGAATGCCAAGGGAGGCCCTCTTTAGATTCCCAGCTGATAGAAAATTATCTATTGTTTCCATGGCACAAACAAAATATTCTTTTTCTACTTATAAGAGGATGAAAAACTATGTTTCACACAGGGTAGATCAAGTCAACCTGGTCTTATTTCACTGTGGTCCTAAAGCAACTAGGGCTGAGTTGTTTTAATTCCTTGAGGGATGACTGTATTATGGAAAGATGATTGACTTCTAAAGTTCATAAAGGAATCCCAAACTTTATTAAAAAAAAAGAGCAGCAGAAAATTGCCTTTGCATAAATTTAACGATAGTATTGCTTTATCCTTGATTTTGTTTGTTTGGGGTGAAAAAACAACTAACCTGCGTCCATTTATGGTTATCACTTGTAATTGAATGTACATCACAGACTAAAGTCTAGAAGAAATAAAAATTAAAAAAAGAGATTAATGTATAGGCATATAGGGCTATGAAGTAATTTAATAAATAAAAGTCTATAAATAAAAATTAAATTCGTACTTAAAATATCCCTTACCTGCATTGTTGGACGTAAGAGAATGTGCCTACTTTGGTAACCGGGTTTCATATTACTAGACTGTCTGTAGTCACGTATTTCTGCTATGACACATCCACAGTGAAAAATATTAACCTGTTTTGAGTGAATACATTTAAGTAAATAAGTAAATAATAAGTGAGTAAATATAAGTGAGTAATAATAAGTAAATTAAGTAAAGTGAGTTCATATCGAAAATTTTAGATTCTATACACTCTCATGCAGTATTTCTAATTCCCTTGGCGGACTTACTAACACAGAACCTTTTAAAATAGTTTTATGCTAATGTCTCTTGCACCACAAGAAGCAGTTTTAAATTACTTAATGGTTTCTAGTTATAGACTGACTTTTAGCATTTATATACTATTAATATTTATAGATCTTTGGGACTGCTATTCCCCTTGATGCTCTCTGGCTCACTGCTACCCTTTGCTAACAATAAAATGGCCTTTATCCTATTCTCTTCCTACCGGCCCCTTTCCTTTAAAACAAAACAAAACAAAACGAAATGAAACAAACAAGAATAGGGGGCCTAGGACTGAATTCTAAAACTTGAACACAATTAGAGGTGGGACTGATGGTAGAAAGATGACTGAAGGAACAGAGCGGGAAGAGAAAAACCAGTGATATCTCAGAAGCCAAAAGGTGTTTCAAGGAGGAAGTAATCATTGGCATAGAATTTTGCTAAGAGACCAATTAAGATGAGAACAGAAAAGTGGCCAGTTGATTCCGTGCCAGGGACATTAAAATAATGTCACAGTGCTGAAAAGAGATGAGTGGAACAAGCAATGGGATATCAGAAGAAGGAGATGATTATTCTGGATAACTTTGTGAGTAGCTTTGCAGTAAAAGGAGAATTAACAGTTTTGTAGAGGGAGAAGGACATGGGGTCAAGACAGGGTTTTTCTTTTTTTTAATATGCTTGTATTCTATTATAGAGGGAAAAATGGATGACAGAAGAGAGTTACAGCTGTAAGTTCTCGAGAAGGAAGATGAAGAGCCAAATACAAACGGAGGATACTTGAGGAACAGCAAACTTCTTCCATTTTAACAGAAAGGCAAGGCAGAAAGTGTGATCAGAGATGTGGGGACACGGGATGACAGGTGCTAGGAGGTAAAAGGAATTCTCTTTTGATGGCTTTTTTTTCTTTCAGTGAAGTACATAGCATGACTGGCGTGAAACCAAGAAGTTTCTAACAAAATTTCTACATTGCAATCACGGGGATTTCTAATGAAAGAGTTACAGTCATTTTAGGAGAATCAAATCATATCCTATCCTGTGATTTTCAGTACAGTTTAAAGGATATTCAAAAGTTTATTTTCATAAAGCTATTACATATCTCAATTTATTGTCTAAGCACTGCTGACATATCACTAAACAACAAATAGTTGACAAATTTAAGGACAATTAAAAGAGAAAAGACTTGTACCTGAGATTTTTCTAGAAGATCAACCAAAATAGGAGGCAATTCTTCTGCATCCAAATATTCAAGCAATTCCCCTTCTTCATAAGGCAGTCGAATAGTCTCAGAATCTTAATTTTAAAACAAAGTTTCTGAAAATGATGAGGCTCGCCGAAAAGCCTCAGTGCAATTTAAATGACTTTTCATTAAAAAATAAAATAAAATACTCTTTCAGTCTTAGAAATGAGTAACTTTATAGATATAGCTAAAAGACTTGACAAACTATACAATTTGGACCAAAAATGAAAAAGCATTTTGGAAAAACACCTAGAATAACATCATAGTACAAATCAGTTAGCAGTACAAACAGAATATGCTAAAATTTCAGTATTGGAAGTTCCTTAAAAATTCCTTAATATAATTTGGAAATCATAGTGATAATCTGGTACTTCACTGAAAAATGGTCATTTAAAGAACAAAATCCTCCTGGTATTAAATTTTATTAATTATGAGAAATACAAGACAACTTTTTGAGCTCTCTGGAGGACCATATCCAATTTTCGGATGGCTCTGTAGTGAAATCTAAGAGCATTTATATTTTAAAACTATTTTCATATTCATGTTAATAGAAATAAAATATTACAAGAAAATTATTAAAAAGGCAGCAAGTCTGCTTTATTTTAATAAATCCAAAATGCAGAAGAAAACATAAAAGACCTATGCTATCTTAAAATCAAAATAGCAATAGAACAAAAGGGAATTTTGACAATTATTTTAAAAAGATTACACTTTTAACAATTTAACTTCGAAGGCCTATCTCAGTGTATTTTTCAAATGCTTATTTATAGGAAGGCTAATCATATGAGAGAAAATTTCTAATATTCCAATAAAACATCATGAAGAGGAAAAAATTGGGATCAAAGTTTTACCAAGTCATTGATCTGAAGGACAAACTACTTAGCAGGTTAAGAAACTATTCGAAAACACATTACACCTTGTCTGGCAGAAGAATTGTTGTGGTCACTGCTCTCTAGAGGTTCTTACCTGACCCATTTTTTCCTCTGAGCATCAGAGAATATCCTTCATTTCCTGGGTATAGGTTGACCACTAAACATGACAATGTCTCCTGCATAACAAGCTTCTCTAACAAGTTCACATTTCTTCTTAATTTCTGCTTTAAAGAGAGGTAGATGCTCATGAAAATAATCCAGTATAACCTTAATATGTAAACACAATTATTAAAGAAAAACCAAACCTGAACTAATCTTTTGGTACACTATCCACATTATGACCCTGAATATATGGGAGAAGTTTTCTAAAACTATAGATACCAAGTACAGCACATCTGTGCAGGTTTAATTTTGATTGATGTCTCATATGAATTAAAACACAAAGAAAACCTAGTGATTTATAAAACAATAAAAATACTTATATATAAAATATTTACCTGAAATACATAAGTATCAAATACTAAAAATATTTAGGATGGAAACTATACAACTGATCAACATAATGCTGTGTATAGAGTTGCTGACTTACAATGCTATATACCTGAAATGTTATAAACCCGTTACTTCAAAAAATAAAAGTAAAATGTAAAACCATCAAATATAGATATATGACAGATAGTATATAATCAGTTTCTATAAATCTATAAAAATAAATGAAGGGGCACTCTCTCTGGTTGTACTGTTACAGATATCAAATCCTGTATCACACAAATTAGATCTAAGTAAGTTTAAGAGCTGTAATTAGTTTAAATGTTAAACCTTGAAACTTCTGACTTCTAACTAGTAACAGGTTACAAGCAAACAATTTTCTATAAATCAAATTTAACAATTCCTTAGAAATCACTTTGTTTTGGGCAAAAATTCATCAGGAAATAAAGTTCTCATATGGAAATTCATTACTTTAGAAATCCATGATTTAAAATGAAACCCACTTAAAGATTTAAGAATTCTCTTCATTATAATTTACCAGTCAACTGAATATTTATTTTTGCAGGATCTTAAAAAAAAACAAATGTTTGGGTATCTTATACATAAACATGCACAAATAGTTATATTCAGAGAGAGGTCAACGATTCCTCATCTAATGTCACTACAGAATTTTAAAAATGCATTTTGAAAACTAAAAAATGGCAAAACAACTTTTATTCACTTTATAACTAGAGTAAAGACTAAAATTTTAAAGTTGCTTTCAAGTGTAGAGAAAACCTTGTCATATGACACATGAGTTTAGATAAGTGCCTTTTATAAGAAAAAAAAAAAGGAGCAGGCAGGAATGAAGGTGAGTAGGCACACAGTCAGGGAGAGAGGAGGAAAAAGCATTTTATTTTTATTTAGTTATTCATAATGGTTATTTCCCCCACCTCAAAAAGTATGGGGCATGTGGCTTGTGTCCTTTGGAGATGATGTCCTAAAAGCTGTTCTACCAGGGCATTCCAGTTTAGATAAATTCTGATAAGACTGACTAGGTAAGGCTTTGGATTAGCTGCAGAATTCACCACAGTCTGAATGGAACAGCTGTTAATTCACTTACAATAACATTATCTACTTCGAATATAACTCCTTCAAATTTCCCTCTTCCTCTATATTTCAAAAGTCAGTATACAAAAAAGTTATGCTTACCTTAACCTCGGGCTCTTTTTCACATTCTTCAATATACAAGTCATAAAGTTTTTGAAAAACAGATTTTCTAAAATTCAATAAAACAAACACAATAGGAAAAAATGTGAATATACCATAAAATGTTATTTTGAATTTCCCATATTTTTCAATTATCCAGGAATGGGGGGTGAAGTTGGGTTAAATGTGGAAGCTAACATTAACTTAGAAATTTATAATATATGCAAAATATCTGTACTATAACATTTAGCTCAGTAGTAAGAATGCAATAAATGGTGGCTATCCTATTCAATGAATCTAAGGTACAATCAATTAATTAATATTCATACCTTCCACTAGATACGTATTTCCTTTTAGGAGGCCTCTGTCGGGCACTTTCAATGATATACTAAAAAAGAAAAGCACATGAAAACAGCCTGCCTTTTGCTTAGTGTATGAACAACTATATTTAAAAAATACCTAAGGTGAAAAAAGATAAACAACTATCTGATTCATATTAATCATATCTTGTTGGAAAAATGACAACTTTTAAATATATGTATTATAAACAAGTGAAATTCAAACTGTGCTAGCACAATATTTCACTGCTATATGGAAAACCAGTTTCATAGTTGTGATTTCATAGATCAGAAATATTTTCAATATATTCTGTTTGCTCAGAATAAGTACTGCAAATTCAACTGCAACTCTGTATTTTTGGGCTATTTTCCCCTTAGTTGAGCAATTAGAAGAAAACTTGTCAAAAAAGGAAAACATAATTTTAGAAAATCCATGTCCTTCCTTCAAATAATATTTATTCTACATTATTTTAATTTGTATTCCACAGCAATATAATCTGAGGTCAAGTAACAGATAATCCAAGTATTACCTGGTATTCTTATATATTTACAGTAAAATTATTTGCATACTTGTTTTACATTATTGTACTTTTTTGACAGTCATATACAAAAATAATCTCTTAAAAACAGAGATTTGTAATTAAAGACATAAATCAGCCTCACCTCAGCACGATCCAAAGCTAGTTCTAAAGCTTGTTGCTGTAAAAAATAGTGTATTTGGTAATATTAGTTATTTTTCACACACATAAAAATTTAATATACATATAACATTTCTAATTGTGTGTCTTTCTTCCACCCAACCCAGTATACTCAAGATATTTTACAAAGAAAAAAAAAATTAGGCAGTCTTGGGCACCTGAATATGAAAAGTTAAGAAATACTAAAATTTTCTCGGGCCAAGGCTTGTGAGGTTGATACAGGGCCAAGGGTCGGATATGGTTGCTTCAATATTTTATAACCTTTAATTTCTTTAACATTTTAAGAGCACCATTCTGAAAAAGACACTGGCTGTCAATTATGTAATTAAAGTGAAGCAAAGTTTTAACTCTCCTAATCTGCTAGAATTCTGAAAATTGGAATGCTGTTATATTAGTACCTAACATCAATTTAGAAATTACTAACATATTAGTGCAGAGAACTTGTACTAAAATGTTTCTAGGTCAGTATCTAGTAGAAATGCAATAAATGATGGCTATTATTACTATGTTTCACTGAATATGAGTTTATCAATTTCAATCATATATAATTTTAGGTTACTAGTATGAAGAAAATCTGCCAATTACATCACTGATTGCAGACTCATGTATTCAGTAATATTAAAATAAAAATGCATCTTAGAATGATGAAAGATAGTATCACTACATATATGGTTTGAGATTTACTAGGAGATCCATATCCTTCATCTATTTCTTAGAGACCCTTATTTTAAGGCAAGAGGGAGGAAAAAAGTAAGCTCTGTCTTCCTCATTTGCAAAGATGTCTTTTATAATACCACCTAAGAATAAAAAGTACTAGGTTATAAACAAAAACACCAGTGATGTATTTTTCTAACTTTGTGGTCTGTGTATCACACAGGATTATAGTGTTTTTGATTCAAAATGATAGTCTTCTTTTATTCCATTGAGAAGTACAAAACTTTCATTTTTTATTTTATAGGGATCTAAACCTTTTATTTTGCAGACTCCCAAATAATTCAACCTACCAAACTGCATGAATAAAATTCCTAGCATCCACCAAAATAGATGGTGTAGGTTGGGGGTAGGGGTGGGGTTGGGGAATAAAATATTGCTAGACTCTGGAAAACATGGAACGGTAAGTGACCCTGCCACCCCAGTCCTAAGGATGGAGAATTCATAATTATAAGTTAGCCTTTTTGGGCTACAGTCAAAAAGCCCACATCATCAAACATCTCAATTGTGATGAAGCAAAAAAGAAATCTGAAATATGTCATCCCTTCAAAAAGTGTAGTTAAAATTTATAACAATTTGGCATACCCTGGTGACCTAGTGGATGAAGTCACTGGACATATATCCTAAGGACCCAGGTTCAAGACTCAAGGCTGGAGAGGCACAAGTAAGATGAACAACTAAATAAAATAAATGGGATTCTTCTTCCTCTTTTCTTTTCCTGACTGCCTATTTGCCTTCATTCCTACCTGCATCTTTTTCCTTAAACACGCCCCCCTCCCCTCCAATTTAATCCTTTTAAGGAAATGATTACCAGTGAAACTGGTTCTGGGGATCCTCAATTAGATTGCATATATAAACTATTTTCCAGCACAAAAAACATAATTCTGGATATACATTCTTGACAAATACATCTTTTTCTTTGCATTATTTTGGTTATAACTCCTTAAGTTTTATATAAAATTACATTAAACACAATACAGATATTTTAGGACAATTTTAAATAGTTGATCATCTCAGCTAAACATTCCATCTTCTGAAATCAAAACTTCAAAAGATCTTGTGAACTATACCTGCATATGTAAACAAAAGCATTATTTATTCACTACTTCCTTCAAACACTAAACTATAGGGCAAAGTCAGACCCTGATACAACGGCCTGTTTTCTCAAATGTGGCTGGAAATAGACAAGCAACATCCCAAGAGAATGAAGTTAAATGTTTGCTGAACACTGTGGTCATCAGTGTTCAATTAATCTCTCACTGTTAACTGCTGCTCTTCTTTAAGGCATTAGAAAATTATTTTTCCCCTTTCTCTCATTTTAATTGCAAAAGTGCTGAACACTATGTTTAGAGACTGCAAGTCGGTGAACAGAAATGTGCCATTAGAGGGTTGAAAATGATGCTGCTTAAAATGTTATTTGCAATATGTAGGTTACAACTGTTTTAATTTAAAAAAATCTAAATAAAGCTTTAAAATATGAGAAACCTATGCTCCTCCCTTCAAACTAACTGTATTTTTACCTATTCTTGCCAATTATTTCCACTATGGCAAAGAGACATATATTTGTAATATTTAACACATATCTATATAACTTGGACATAATAACTATAATATTAAGTTGAGAGATGAGCCCCATAATCTGAAGACAAGATTTTGCGTGTGATTGCTAAGCAATTTCCCAGTTAGGGTATCTTGGGCAGCTTACGATGTATTTCTGTATCTATTATACAAGTAGTATTAACAGGTAGGAGATAAAGAAAATGTTCTAAAACACAAATATGAACACATACTGAGCAGTACCTTACCATTGTGGTATAAAATGGGCATCCAAGAAGAGGGGAAATCTTATGTGCGTTGATGAAGTAGGGTGAAAATCCTGTCTTTAATAATACCAATTTTATAGTACTGTAAAAGCAAAAACAACAAACTCTCTATATTAACATAGAGCTATAAAGAGAAATGAGATTTTAGCAATTAAAGAAAATTATAAGGCATATATATTTAACACACCTTTTAATATCTACTCATTGTTCAAAAATACAATTTTAACTAGGCAGAACAAAATACAGTCTGCAAGTTAAATTCATTACTTTCTTCAAAAATAACTAACACCCAGGAGAAAAGAATAAATGTTCCAAATTTCATCTATTACCACTGTGGCTGTTCTCATTATTCCTCCATTATTCTAACAGTTTACTCACTGGTCTTGGACATTGCACAGCCTAGTATACAAATCACAGATTGCATCACAACTGCTGATAAAAAAATCTTCTAATGCTGTATCACCAAATCCCCCTGGCTGCGTTTTCCAAATGTAAAACCAGTTCTTTACCTTCTTAAGCAAATGAGGTACTCTTAAAGAAGCTCATTCCTCTAACTTATGGGCTCTCATCTCAATCAGGGGAACTTAAAAAGGTGGGGTCAGTGTTGCAGTTCACTGCTATATTCTTTCTGCCTGACACAGAGATGGTATGTTTGCTCTGTTATGCCAAATAAGGATATTTTAAATCTAATTCTTTACCTAATTCCTTGTAAATAGCCCTGTGTGTTTATACATGCTGATCTAAATCTCATCTCCAAGTGACAGGAACAGTATTTTCCATAAAAATTATTTTGGTTTGTTTTTCAGTGAACCCAAAGCTTATGTTTTGCCAGTTTAGGTTCAAAACAAAACAAAACACGCCAAAAATGAAAGGCATCTTCTAAATTCCAGGAACAGTCATTTAAAAAAAAGTAAGACAACAATCCTACTCTCAAAGAGCTCATAGACATGTCAGATGAATTTGAGTTAAGCTGAAAAATTTCTGAGCACCTTAATCTAAGGATGAAAATACATTACCGTATAGGTAAAATGTGATGGTTCTAAAATTAGATTTCTAGTCAATAAATTAAGGAGAATAGGGAGTACAGTGTGGCTTTAAGTACTATGGAAAAAACAAACAATAATTAACAGACTAAACATTCTGACTGTATATAGAATTTAGTAGAATCATGTGAGAAACGATTACCAAGCATTGTCTCTATTTTAAATAAAGCCCTCAGAATAAGTGATACAAAACTAGACTGGAATTCGAAACTCTCTAAATTTTTAATTTTAGATTCTATTATATCTTACACGTTAGACCACTCAATCCAGCACTTTGAAAGTAAAGTATTTAAAATAAACATCTGATTGCTCAGATAAATGTATTTTTCCTTAATTTTGATATAATTACATCACTGGACATTGTTTACTCTAACCCCGAATATCATCACTTTACAGTTGAGGGACTTGAATATACTTAGGAAAATGCAGCTCCTCCCTCGGCCGTGGCTGGAGGAGAGGGGGTTGCCATTAGCCAGGTTCAATGCTGAACTCCAGGTAACCACGGCGAAGACCAGTAATTAATTTTAATTCTAAATACTGCAATCAATGCCACTGACCCAGTCTCTTGCAACTGTTCGAGCTTTAGCAACAGCTTAGGCTTCACCTGCAAGACGCCGCAATTCCATAGCGGAGCCAACAGCCTTTATTCAATATGGATGCCAAGAAATCCTCCCCCAAGGAAGCGCTGTTCTGTGAGTTCTGGGAAATACCTGTAACTGGAACCCAAAATTAAAAAAAAAACAAAAAAAAACGGTGAGTCTTGGCAAGGCCAAGGTAATGCAGGAGTCGCCCCCAGGGTGGCCGCCTCGGTCGAGTCGTGGGAACAACGACGTCTTCTCGCGAGCTCGCCAAAAAACCACTCGGGAAGTCGTCTTTACCTCAGACCCTGGGCGGATCTCGCGCGCGCCTAACTCGCCCGCCCCGGCCCCACCTCTAGTGACCGCCGCCGCCCACCTGTGCGGCTCCCAGGACCGCGCCACCGGCTCGGGTGAGAAACGTTACGCTCGGTTCAGGGAAGAGTTAAGGTGTAGACGGCCGCTAGCGTCGACGCAACCCTAGACCCCAAGCAGCACAGCGGAAAGCCAGTTCGGCGCCCGCACTTCCGGTGGGCTGCTGGGCGGGGCGAACGTGGGCGGAAGGGGAGGAGCTAGGAGGGACGGGTCGCGGCTGGAATGCCTTCTCCGGCCGTTGGTGCCGGCCAATCACCTTGTGACCCAGGCCTAGCTGGGGGCGTACTCAAACTTCTTGCAACCCCGCCTTCCAAATTCGTGAAAAATACAAGCAAACAACCCCCCCCCACCTCCCAAACCGAAACGATATGGGGGTGTGTCTATTTGGGGATGGGGGATATGCAATTCAATTTCTAAAGTGTAAGACTTTGGAACTAGGTTTCTTTGGTGCCCAGTCCATCCAGTGGGATAGGGAACAACATCATTCTTACAATTAATAGTTACAACGTTTTATATTAAGTGGCTATAAATTTATTGTTAGACAATCACACACCAATAAAACCGAAAACCTCCCTGAAAATTCTAACAGTTCAGAAACGGAGTAACTAACACGCACTGCAATATCTGTAATTCTGAACCTTTAAATAACTGGTTTATAAACTTGGCTGTTCGGTTATAAACTTTAAAAAATATTAATATTGAGGTGAAATTAACAGAACACGATATGAAACATTTTGAAGTGACAATTCAGTATCACTTAAGATACTTATATGTGCAACCGCCAAAAAAGTCAACTCCAAAATGTATTCATCATGTCCATTAAACTATTACTTTCCATTCTTTCCTCTCCCAGACGCTAGCAGACTTCAGTTGCTTACAGATAATGGCTTTACTTAATATGGACGGTTCGTATAAATAGAATATGTGACTGTCATTTGTCAGTGTTTTCCAGGTTCATCTATTGTGTAGCAAGTATCAGTACTTACATATCTTTTTATGACTGATATTTCTTTTTTTATTGTTTGTATATAAGCAATTTCATCCACCCATTGATGGACATTTGGGTTGTTTATGCTTTTGGGTTATTTTAAGTAGTGCTAGTATAAATATTTTGTGTAAGTATTTGAGTTCCTGTTTTCAAGTATTTGGGGTGTATACACTGTTAAGGAAAACTAGAACCTGATAATAGTTCAAGTGTTACAAACAGATTTTATTTAGGACCTATTGTAATAGGACTCAATTCCAAATAGAGCATGAACAAGTGGAAATTTGTAGCTAGGGATCAGGGTGAGAAGAATCCGTGGATGGAAATTTCCTTGAAGGAAATATCAGGAATAACGGAGTGGTGTAGAGGTGGTTCTGGCTAAATAATCTGAGAGGATTTTTAGGAAAGGCAGACCAGGTTGGTTAGATTAGTTTAGACCAGGGTACAGGAGGAATTTGAATCAGATATAAAAAGTGATTAGATTCCAGTTGGAGATTCACTCTATATGGACTTAGCAGAATTTTTACTGTAACTGACTGATTCAGATCCCAAAGGCAGATGCTAAGTTAAAAGGCTAGCGGGCTTAGGGGGTTTACTAAAGTTTAGTTAAGGAGTGAGTTCTGTGAATACTTAAGAGCAGTATTGCTAGATCAAATGATAATTCTATGCTTAAGACTTGAAGAGTTGATAAACTTTACCACAGTGACATTTTATATACTAATAGCAATTGAATGGCAATTCCAATTTCTCTATATTCTCACCAAGACTTCTTTTTTTAAAAAAAATTGTTATAGCCATCCTAGTAGGTATGAAAGTTGGTTTCTTGTTGTGGTTTTAATTTGCATTTTCCTAATGAGTAGTAATGTTGAGTACCTTTTTATGTCCTTGTCAGTCATTTGTATATCTTCTTTGGTGAACTGTCTATTCAAGTCCTTTACCTATTTTTTACTTGGGTTCTTTGTTTCTTTTGTTGCTTAAGTTATGCATTCTTTACATATTCTTGATACTAGGTCCTTATCAGATATATGATTTGCAAAAAACTGACTCATTCTGTACGTAATCTTTTTGCTTAATTGGTAATAGTCTTTGATGCATAAACTTAAAAAATTTTTTAAAGGAAAAGTACAGGCAGGAATGAAGAAGAGTAGACAGTCAGGCAGACAGGAAGAGGAAGAAGCAAGAAGTATTTTATTTTATTTTTACTTAGTTATTCACACAGGTTGTTTCCCCCAGGACCTGGGACTTGAACCCAGGGATATATGGTCTTGAGTTCCTTTGGAGGTGACTGGCCTAACTGCTACTCCTCCATGGCATGTTTTGATGTTACAGTTAAGAATGCCAAAGACTTGTCATAAGAATTTATGCTTTTGTTTTCTTCTATGAGTTTTTAGCTACTGTATTTAAACCACTGATTCATTTTGAGTTAAGTTTTGCATGTTGTATGAAGTAGGGGTTTCATTTCATTTTTTCCATGTTGTTTCAGGACCATTTATGGAAGAAACTATGCCTTCCCTTATACATGATATTGACATTGTTATAAAAAACAAAACAAAATCATATAGTGAAAGGAAATATGGCTCAAGTGACTTTCAACATGCTTATTCCCACTTAATGTAGTGACGTTTCACTTATGACTCAGGCCAATCACATATAATTAAAATATGACTTTATTGGAGGAAAAATACATTATATGCAAATAAAACTATGCAGTTCAATTGACAGTAAAAAGGAGGAAGATTATAAACCACTAAGATAGGACTCTGGAGATGAGCATGGAAGTGACAGCATTCCAGGTCTGAAATTTCCCTTGTGTCATCAACTTTCTAGAAGGGGAAAGCTGCTTCTTTGGCAGAATTTCAATATCAAGAGATGGTTTCAGAATCCTTATGGACATGGATTTGGCTTGATTCGGTTCCTATGTTTATACTGCTTCAAGGGTAGTATTATCAAAGTCACTGGTTTTAATTTATGCAGTGGGTTCCTTGACCCCAGCTAGGCTTTTTTTCATCAATTAGTTTGGGGGTGGAGGGTCTCTGGCAAGAGGGGCTTTTATCAGTGTTTGCCGATAATGTTGGTTATCAATATTCTTATAAGCAAGTTGTTTTGTTACCGAAGTTTCTATGTTCTTTTTCCCATAGGCTAAAAGATCCATGTCAGTAGCACAAAAAGCTTTATTAAAAAAACTGTTTATTCACTGTCCAAGCAAGGAAAAGAGAGCTCATGCTCTAAAGTCCTTCTCAACCTCAAAGGAAAGGAAGTTTATGTAGACTTTCAAGTGAGGGAGATAGAGGGGCTGCATTTCAGGTCTCTGATATCTACAAGATTATGGCAAAGAGTCCCAGAAACATAGGTTCATGGCTAGATAAAATTTGCTTGTTATCTTCTATAGCACAGGGAAAGTCCTGATGGCCATGTTCCCATGGTTGTGGTAATCTGTTGATTTGTCACTAATTATATTATTCTCTGCTGATCATGTAATGAATTATTCCATATTGAACAAGCATAGCTAGAACATGGCATTAGTTTAATTGATGAAAAGCAAGCAGCAGGATTTGCCTGATTGGAATTATTACTTTTTTCCAGATTATTCACTTCTGGTGTATAAAAACACAATTGATATTTGAGTGTTGATCTTGTACTCTGCAAATTTGTGGAATTTGTTTATCAGCTCTAATAGCTAATGTATAGGTGATGTGTGTGTGTGTGTGTGTGTGTGTGTGTGTGCACTAGTTAGGATTTCTAGATAGAGGATAATATCCTTTATTAATTGAGATAGTTTTACTTCTTACACATTAGGTGCCTTTTATTTAGCTTATCTGCCTAATTTCTCTGGTTAGAACCCTTCCTTCGTTTTAAACAATTGACTCACGCAGTTGTGGAGGCTGGCAAGTCAAGGGCAGGTTGGTAGGCTAGAAACCAAGCAGGAATTGATGCTGCAGTCTTGGGGCAGAATTTCTTCTCTGAGAAACTTATGACAATAGTTTTAAGATCTTCACTAGATGAAAATAACAGTCTACCCACATTATCAAGTGTAATTTCCTTTACTTAAAGCCAAACAATTGTAGATGAATAAAGTATTTACAAATTGCCTTCACAGCAACACCTAGATTAATGTTTGATTGGATAAGTGGCTATTATACCCTTGCAAAATTGACATGTAAAACCAACCATCACATTTAGTGTCATAGGTAGTAAGTACTAATAGCTAAAATTATTTAAAAAATCTCCTCCTCTTCTCATGACTTCAATTTAGAGAGAGCATATTCTCCCACCTTTGTATGTAAAAAAGAAAAGAAAAGAAACAGCCAGCCCAAAATGCTGTCATTTATTGCAAGCACCGCCAAGACTTTACACCTAAACTAATTTAATTTCAGCCTGTCACAGAAGTGGAATTTAATACCACTCTGGAATTTCCTAGGCAGCCCTGGTGAGCATTCCGCAAGGTTAAGACATTCTTGCCTTCCCCTAAGGGAAGGTGATTTTGTTTGGAGGAATCCTTTTGTTGTCCCACCTTCTTTTCTGACTATAAAAACCTTCCATTTTGTATGCCTTCTTGAAGTGCCATTCTGTTTGCTAGATTGGGTGCTGCTCAATTAATACATCATTTAATAAAGCCAATTAGATCTTTGAATTTATTCAGAGTATTGACAAACTGGAACCTATCTCCCTGGTCCAGAAAAACTGGCATAAGTGGAAGTCAAAACAACACAGGCCTAATTCTATGAAGAAATTATATTAAAAATGCACTCATTAAAGGAAGTAGGCAACTCTTAGCCCACCTGCTAGATAGAAACTTCAGGATAGAAGCCTCTCTGGATACTCCCTAAGGCTTCTGTAACATTAATATTTTTAATTTTCCTTTACTTGCCTCTCTTAATCTCCAGATAATATTCAGAGCCAAAGGAACTGACTACAAAACTCTTATGAAATTTCTGTAACTTAGATGCAAATCAGAGGATCTACTCAAGGGCTGTTATTCTGAAAAGCCCACTCAGGACTGGAAGGGTGGACAGTATATACAGAGAAATCTGTATAGCAATCCCAGGTTTGAATCCTAAGATTAATTTGCTAATAAGCTCTGTTAAACTTCATAATATCTAGGGTATTTTCATTCCATTTGTTACCAGCAGAAGGTCTAGTCATTCCCCACCTGAAAGCCAACACACGGCAAGTGAGTGTTGGTGCAGGAAGGAACTGGCTCTCTTTAGGGCTTGATCAACCACTTGAGAATGGTATACTACCATCCCCAGGCCCTCTCAAAATGTTGGGCAAGTTAGGCTTTTTTAAGGAGGAAGGAGTGGGAGTATAGTATACAAAGATATGGTGGGAGTGTAAGGGTCCACTGTCAATATTTGGTTAATCGTCCTGCTTTTCTGGTAGCAATGCCCTACTCCACTTTCTTGTCCCAACAGGTGCCAGTTCCTGCCTGGGTTCCCACTGGCCAGGAGCTGGGAAGTTGCTGTTCTTAAGATCTTTATCCCATGCAGGTTCTGTGTCAGCAACAAAGCTTATTAACAAGCTACATCCAAAGAAAGAGTGTGTGTTAGTGATTCTTTAACTGCTTTGTGACTTCAAGCTTTGGCCTCCTTCAGTTATTAGGATAAATTGTTTTAACACTAGTGACTTTGTATTTTACCTTATGACTTGCTCTGATCAGTGGAGGATGAGCAGATATATGTCCATTAGCTGAGAAACTAAATGGAATCTTAGAGAGAAGGAGAAGGCATATGTAGCCTGAATACTTAGGTATTGTGTACACATATATGTTTGCATATATGTGTTACTGCAGGCAATGGTATAGTGTCCAGCTTGAAAGGTAAAAGAAGTAATTTGAGCCAAGCAGAATTAAAAAGGTTTTTGGCTGCAGTAAACTGAAACACATCAAATATATTAAAAATATGTTGCTGGTGGGCTCAGGGTATGGAGTCAGTCCAAGAAAAAATTCAAGGAGACACTCGATGACAGCATTTGGAAAGTTCAATCAAAGAAGCACAGAGACAGACCTCTCTGGGCATTCAGGCTACAAATGTAAGCTGAGGGAGGGTCTTATACACCCAGAGAATTTTCTGCTTGTGTGGTTGTTGCTAGGGGTTGCTAAGGTCTGCTAGCCCATCCCAAGCATTCCTGGACCTTGGGTGGTACTAGCTTATTTGCAGCCTGCCTGTAGCTTGGGAAGTTATGTGATCTCCTGCTGATTTATACATTTGCAATCCTGCTTCCTTGTTCTTAAGGTGCCCTCCTTTTCCCTCTGCTATCTCTCATCAAATGCATGAATTCTTTCATATACTTTAAAACATCCCTCACTGGTCTCTTTGCAGATTTGTAGGACACCTAATCATTATTCTGAAATTGGTAAATAAAATTAAAAAAAAAAATAATCTTCCTTTTCCTACACAAACTGAAATTTAAAGTAACCAAATTATTGACAAGGGGAAATTCTTTGTAGAAAAATTCTGGTGAATAAATGGAGGAGAAATGAAGGAACAATCATTTTGCAACACCCTGGAAAATAATGCTTCTAGGAAATTGTCTGTTTTCACATGTAAAGAGCTTGGAAGTTACCACTCCTTTCTAATAAGTAAATGAACAAGCTGAAAAAATCAATAATTCTTCTTAGATCCATAAAGGAAATGAGGTCACAGGACAACCTGCTACCCCTAATTTAGAGAGACTGACAGATCTGAGCACACAGAATTACGACTTATTGGAGCAGTGACCTCCATGGGAACCAGTGCTGGGGTAGGGACTGAAGTCTGTTGACAAACTGCTGGATGCTCAGCATGGATAACTCTGAGAATTAAAAACTCCAGGAAAGGCATGCCCTGGTGGAGCAAGGGTTGCTTTAGTTCCCTTCAAAGGGCACAGGCCACATATCCTTGAGTTCAAGTCCCAGGTCTGGAGGGAAACAACCAATGTGAACAACTAAATAAAAATAAAATAATAAAATACTTCTTCCTCTTCGCTTCTTGCCTGTCTGCCTGCTCATCTCCATTCCTACCTGTATCTTTCCTTTAAAAAAAAAAAAAACTCCAGGAAAACCCAGTCATAATGTGATCATTTTTGTTTTTTCCTTTGGGGAAAGGTTCTCACAGTAGATATAGGAGAAATATTCTCTTTGATTCAGTCAATAGGTGAAAAGGAGCCATTTAAAAATATGCCTGAGTACTCTACTTTTTAAAAGGTCTGACCTTAGGGGAAACTGTCTGCATGCTAATCTGTTGGGATTTTATCTAAGTCTTGCTGATCTGGGGGAAAGGAAATACCGAACTTCAGCTCACTCTAGCCATTGTTTTCCACCTATGGGTAGGGAGGGCTGAAAGCACTTGTGAAGTTACAGTTTTGAAACACGGGCTCATTAAACTACTGAGACCTAAGTATAGGACTGTAGAATGCTTTTGCTTCCCTTGGCCTTATCATAGCGTAACTAAAGGCCTGTTTGCAGCAGTTCATTTTCCTTAGTACATGATGTTTGCCTACCAGGAAATAATTATAAGGCATACTAAAGGAAAGCAAAGATACAGTTTAAAGAGACAGAACAAGCATCAAAACCAGGCATGTATGGATGTTGGAATTATCAGACCAGAAATTTAAAACCATAGTTATTTATGCTAAGGGATTTAGTGAATAAAGCAGAGAGCATACAAGAACAGATGGGTAATGTAAGTGAAAGATGAAAATCTTAAGAAAAAAGCAACAATAAATACTAGAGATTAAAATTCCTATAACAGAAATGAATGCCTTTGACAGGTCCATCAATAGATTGGACATGGCTGAGGGACAAATATCTAATGGTTGCATTAGATAAAAGATTGAAAGAGAGCATTATAAGGAATGGATAAGCCATTACATTATGAACAGTCAATACTATAAGTAAGATGATCAAATGTTTGTTTTCTGATGTAATATATTTCATGTTACTATGAAATATTTTTGTAAAAATATTGAATATGAATGTAATCGATTCTCTAGATCTAACTACCAGTTTGTCTGACAAAAAAAAAAAGATACAGAGTAACATATTAAGTAATACCATGATCAGTCAATCCACTCATTTCCTAATGTGATAGATACTGGTAAGACAAATTGAATGTGAACTGGCTACATGATATTAGGAATTTACTGTTACCTGTTATGGGCTGAATTGTGTCTTCCCCAATGCACACATTAAAGCTCTAATCGCCCAGCGTTAGAATGTTACTATAAATGGAGATAAGGCCTTGGTAGAGGTGATTAAATGAAGGAGGCTGTTTGGCTAGGCCCTGATTCAATCTGATTGATATCCTTGTAAGAAGAGATTAGGACACAAATTGAGACCATAGGGATATGAGGACACAGAGAGAAGACCTTGTGAGGATATAGCAAGAAAGTGACTATTTGCAAGTCAAGGAGCAAGTCCTCAGAGGAAACTAATATTGCTCTCACCTTAACCTTAGACCTCTACTATCCAAAACTGTGAGAAAATAAGTTAATGTTTTTAAGTTACCAGTCTATGGTATTTCATTATGGCAGCTCTATCAAAGTAATAAAAAAATTTCAGGTGGGTGAGTAATTTTTTTGGTTATGAGAATATGAAAAATGGACTTGATCTATTAGAGACACAAAATGTAGTATTTTCTGGTGAAATTATGGGAAATTTTATCTTATGTATATTTTATCATGATAGAAAAATATTTACCTCCTCCACGCCCAGAAACTCTCCTGTCCTTTTTTTTTTTTTAAGCAGTCAGACTGCATTCTTTATCACCTATTTCAAAAACCTTGAATAAAATCTTCCTTACCTTTTAAACTTTGGGCGATTTTTGTTTTGATAGTTTGCATTCCTAGCATTGCATTGTATATACTCTACATTATATTTAGTTACTTGAGACATGTCTGTTCCTCTGTGATATTTTCAATCCCTTGAGGTTGGGAACTATGTTATGTTCATACCTTTATCACCCAGAATGCATATTATCCTGGAGTCCTCACACATTAGGTCCTTAACAATGTGTGCTGAAAAAATATTAAAATTACTATTATTTTATAAAATGTTAAAGTTTCTAGTATATATGGAGAATTTCCTTATCTATAAGTGATATCTTGTGGCACCAAATGGAATAGCCAGTACTATATTATTTTCTTTGAACAAATTGTTTTGTTTTTAAAAATCCAGATTCTATTTATCTTCTTCAAAGTTTACCCAAAATAATCATTTTTGCAATCAGAAAGTCGACAGGCTAACGGTATTGCTTAAGGATGCTTTTGTATCTGGGACAATTCCTTGCAGGATCATTACAGTTTCCACCAGATCTGGGAACTCAACACACTTCCAAGTTATTTCCTAGATTTAAATGATTAATTTCTTAACAGTTGGCATAAAGATGATAGTTGGAATGACAGAAAAGGAGACATGTGTATTTTGGTTGTAAAGGTAAGAGAGGATTTGCAGGTAAGCCCTGGTGCACGGTTACAGCAATCACGTCCAAAGGATGAAGGCCACATATCTCTGGGTCTGAGTCCTGGGCCCAGGGGAAACAACCAGTGTGAACAACTAAATGAAAAATAAATAAAGTGCTTCTTCCTCCTCTCTTTTCTACCTGCTTGCCCACTACTGCCTTCATTTCTACCTGCACCTTTCCTTTTAAAAAAAAAAAAAGAAAAGAGAATTTGCAGAGAACCCTGAGAATTGTCAGTTTTGTTGCTAATTGTCTTGACGAAGATTTTAAACTTTACAAAAGTATATACTATTGCCATAGTCATGATGAATATTGTTTATTAAAATTGTGAACTTATAAATCTTTCAAGCCTTTAAGCTTGAAGTACTAATTTCACTATAAATATAGTAAATTTTGTTCCTATTGAACACTGTTTCTTTGTCTATCCCTTGAGGGATTCTTAAGTAACCTGAAGTGTGAGAATCATAAGAGGAATTTTTAAATTACAGAGAATGAATCTCTGTTTCTTGGCTTATTGTCCCAGTGAGACTATCAAGGCAAAGTTTTATAGGTTTGGTGTGAGATTCCATAACATGTCCAGTTCTTGCTGGCACAGGCTAACTCCAAGTTTCCTTTAGCCAGTACTGATTTTGGGAGAGTTTCTGACATACTCCCAAAGATGATCCTGATAAAGAGAGCAAAGGAAAATAAAGCAAATTATAAAATAATAATAGAGTAATACAGTGGTTCCCAATGAGGACTTTGATTTTCTGTCTATCCTTTCCTTGCTTTAATTGGGGAAATGGATCATTACTTTGTGACTAGCTCAAGGACTTGATTTGGCTCATGTTTTCATCTCTAATGCTACTGCAATCTGGGTGCTTAATGCTCTTTAATTTATTAGACAACTATTTATTGAGAGTCTGCAATAAACATATCAGGTATGCTTCTAACTGCTGAGGATGTTAGCAGTGACCAGACAAAAATTCATATCCTCAAAGACATGCATCCCAGTAGAAGAAAGATAATGAACAAAAAGAACACATACTGTGTTAGTGGTATCAGTGCCCTTCAGGCAAAAACTACCAAGAACACATCTGTCGTTGATCAAAACTTGGATTTATTGTCACAATGAGAACCATCAAGATGGGGAGCTGTGGGCTGGCCCAATAAGAAAGTGCTAGAAAGAAACTATTATTGGATTCGGGTTTTGGCTGGGTAATTTTTGGTGGGGCCTAATGAAGTGGAGATTTAATATCAGAAATTGGAGTCATTTTAACTAGAGTCCTTTTCTGTTGCTGACATTCTGAGAGGTTGTTAATGTCCAACAGTACAACACATGGACCTTCCTGTGTTAGGCCAATTTCTGACTTGCTTTCTCAGATGATAGTATGAGTTATGAGGAAAAATAAATCAACAACAAAAAAAAAGGTAAGGAGTATTATATGGAGATATGCATGAGTCGTTTTGATATCAAAAAGGATAGTTAATAAAGGACCCATGAATAACATAGGTGCAAAGATCTGAAATAGGTGAGGGAGATTAACTGACCACAAGAGAAAAAGTGGGGAAATGAATAAGGGGAATGAGAGCATCCTCGATACATTCTAGGAACACTAAGGAAGCTGTGGGACTAAATGTTAGTTAGCAAAGATTAAAAAAAAAACCCAAAACTCCTAAATTAATATATTACTGCTCGATGTAGACACAAACCCAGTTACCAAACTGACTTTAGCAGGCTCTAGGTCAAGATCGGACTACTTTTTGGTACACTATTTAGAAATATTGATCCAAGATTGGCTAACCTAGGCTGTAAGTCATATTTTAGACTGAAAGTCAAAGACTGTAATAACCAAGAAGGTTATTTCATAAGGATAAAGGCGTCAACCCAATTTTTACACTTTACATACAAGAAACTAAATGTATAAAGCAGACATTACCAGAACTGAAAGGAGATATAGATAGCCATACAATTCCAGACTCCTCCATCCTTTTTTATAGCTAAGTGGTATTCCATTTCATAGCTAGATAGCATTCCATTCCAGTTAAACATAGTAAAAACTGAACTTTTATCCACTCATCTGTGGATAGGCAGTTTGGTTGTTTCTAGCTCTTGGCTATTGAAAATAATGCTGCAATACACATAAGGGTGCTTTTATGTTTTGCTTGTTAAATTCCCAGAAGTGACATAACTGGATCATATAGAATTTTAATTTTTAATTTACATATGATTACAACAATTAGCACTCTCCCCAACAGTATGCAAGAGTTCTGTTTTCTACACGTCCTTAGCAACACTCATCTACAGTCTTTTGGAGAACAGATTTTCTCACAGGTGTGAGGTGGTATCTTACTATTTTGATTTGCATTTCCTTGATAATATGAGGTGATAGATAAACATTCCTTTCATATGCCTGTTGGCCATCTCTGTGTCTTTGGATAAGTGTTTAGTTAGAGCCCCTGCCCATTTTTGTTTTTTATTGTTAAGTTATTTATATAGCTTGGATATTAACCCTTTGGGGTGTGTATGATTTGCTAATATCTTCTCCCATTCAGTAGGAGGATGTCTTTTTATTTTGATAGTCTCTTGCTAGCCAAATTTTTTTAGTTGACTGTAGTCCCATTTGTTTATTTCACTTTTTTTTCCTATGCCATTGGAGTTGAATTCTCAAAGACATCTTTAAGGCAAAGTCAAGGAGTGTATTCCCTATGGTTTTTTAAAAATGTATTTTATGGTTTCAGGCCTTACATACTAATCTTTAATCCATTTCGAATTAATTTCATATATGGTATTAGATAGTGTTCTACTTCCCTTCTTTTGCATGTGAATATCCAGTTTTCCCATTACCGTTTATTGAAGATTATTCTTGCTCTCTTGTATACTCTTGATCCCATGGTTGTAAGTGTAAGCCGGTTCGACAATAAGAGGCAGAGACAAGGGAGCCAGATGGGCTCTAAGCAAGACTCCATTGTGTCAAGTGCAGTCTGGGAAAGTTCGTTTCAGAGAAGAGGGTGGAAAAATCTGTCCTATGCTTGGGGAGAGAGGTTTTTAAGGGGAATTTTCAGCAAGCTTGGTGGGGTGGGGGTAGAGTCCTGATAAGGCCACCTGGTGAGCTGTTGATAGCAGGGTAGGGAATTGGGATGTCTTAACAGGAGAATCTGTCCTTGACTTCGATAAACAAGAGGGTTGAACAAGATCTGGTCTTGTTTCAAACTGCAAAACATTCCATTTTTCATGCTTAGCTGGAAAGTGACCACTTTCAGTTTTTTGTTTTCTTTTGTCTCCTGTCTTAACAAATTAGTGACTCATATATATGAATTTATTTCTGGGTTCTCAATTCTGTCCATTGATTTGTATGTGTTTTATTCCATACTGTATTTTATATTTCAAAGTTGCTAAAAGGGAGAATCTTAAAAATTCTCATCACAAGAAAAATTATAAGTCTTTGAGATGATGGATGTTAACTTATTGTAGTAATCATTTTGCAATATCGACATATCAAAATATATGTTGTATGCCTTAAACTCATGCAGTATTATATGTCAATTATATCTCAAAAAGTGGGGGTGAAAAGCATAGCAAAAATTGAATTTTTTAATTCCCCACTAAATTCTCTCCTAACATCTTTCTCATCTTAGTTAATGACAACTCCATCTTCTCATAAGCTCAAGCCCAAAAATGTGGTCATTTTTGACTTCTCTCTTTTTCTCACATTCACATTGAGCCAGCTCATCAGCTCTACTTTTGAAATGTAATAATAAATTGACCACTTTTTACCATGATGTCTAGACCACCATCTTCTCTGTTCTGTATTATTATAGTAACTTCTTAACTGGTTACTATCTGTTTACAACTACCTGCAGAGACTATGTTACATGCAGAATGACCTTTTAAATGTCAAATCTTATTATATCACTCCTTTGCTAAAAACACTCTTATGGCTACCCATTCCACATATCAAAAATCACGAAAAAGCCTATAAAATTCTGTTACCTCATGCCCATGATTTTTTTGATCTCATCTTCTCAAACACATTTCTGTCTCAGTCTTATGCATCTATAGTTTACTTGTAATTTTCTAATATTTACAAAATTCCACTTGTAAGTACTTCACAGTATATCTCTAAGAGATTATTTTGGGAATGATCATAAAATTAGTATCATACTTTAAAGTATAATTCCATAATCACATCTGATATATTGTCAGTTTATGTTTTCCAGATTTTTTTTTTTTTTTTTAAGGAAAGGTGCAAGCAGGAATGAAAGCAAACAGAGGCAGGCAGTTAGGAATCGAGAGGAGGATGAGGCACTATTTCATTGTTCATCTTGGCTGTTCAACCTGGCCCAGGGGATGCAAAGCAGTATTTTTGGGATGTATGTGACTTGTGCTCTTGGTCTAAGGTGGTTGGTCAAACCATTATTCCAATGGGGTGCTCCAGTTTTCAGAATTTAAAAGAAAATTTGCTTGTTCTGATCAGGACCTAAACAAGTTCCACATACTGCATTTGCTTAATATTTCTCCTAAAGTGCTTTAAATCTATAACAGTTCTTTCTGCTGCCATTTTTTTTTCCTGTTCTTTTAAAAACCAACAATAGCAGAACTGGGTCTTTGCGTTGAGATTTTCTCACATCTAGATAGGTGTTATTTCATTTGGTTATCTACTTTATTTCCCCTTATCTTGCTGTTATGTTACACCTGGAGGCTAGATTAGATTGAAGTTGGATTTTTTTCCCTGAAATAATCCTTATGTGCATCTTTATATTGCTTTTGGCATTGTTTTAGCATGAGTATAATGTCTGATTATCTCTTTTTTTTGTGATGTTAAGATTGTTTACTACACTAACGTAATGAATTGATTTAACTTAGCCACTAGAGGGCAGTACTTTATTTTAAAAATGAGAACAGCCTGAAGAATCTAGACTTGTTTTGTAAAGGTGAAACAATCTTTATTAATGAGGTGAAATTATTAGGAATTTCTGTATGAGTTTTTTGACTTTTATATCCAAGTACTGGTGTTTTAAAAGACTAAATATGATTTTTCTATTTTTAACCATTATCTTTATGCAGAAATTATTTCCTAGATCTAAACATTTATGTTCTAGAACTTCACGTCAGTATGTATGTTACTTTAACAATATGCAGTACTCTGGTTAAAATGATAAAACAGGCAAAGTACAAAAGTAGGAAAAATATTGGTGAAAGCAAACATGGAAAAAGGGACTGAACAGAAGTAGAGAGGAAGAAGTAAGATATATTTCTACATCAGAGGCTGCAGCGAAAGCCTGAAGTTCTGCTTCCTGCCTGGGACTATCTTTAGACTACTTCCCAGTGTTATCTCCAGAACTTTATATAAAACACACCTTTGTTTTGGCTAGGCAACCCGGTATGTCCAAAGTTCCTTATATCAATCATATTAAGAGTTTCAAACTGCCATGATGTTAAGTGTGTATTCTTTGTAAGATAGTAGAAATTTAACTGTGTAATATAACTATTATATTCCTCGTTGAAATGCTAATGCAAAAACAATAGATGAATATGATATAGCAATAATACATGCGTTTTTAGATTCATCTCTTTTCTTTCATTATACTATTACAGGGGTAGAAAAAAATGAATGAAACCTAGACAATCCACAACTCAAATCCTTGTAGTGTGATCATTTTGAGCTTCTGTTTGCCTGTATATAAGATGGCCTAGAGTTTCCAGATTGGATTTTCATCTTTATTTTTTTCCCTGCAGGCCTCACATCTCGAATTTGGGTCCATGGTTTTCATATTCTGCATCTTAGCTGCGTAAGCTATAGAGGGAGGGGGAGCTCACATTTTTTATTTCATTGGTTGCTTCTATTTAGTCTCCCTTGCTGGGTCCTCTGCACAGTCCCATACTCATTTCTTTTTATTGTTGAAGAATATTGCATTGTATAGATAGGTCACATTTTATTTATTAATCAGTTAAAAGACATTTGATTTGTTTCTACTTTTGATTATTTTTATTAATGCTGTTACATAAGTATTTATGTAAGAATTTTAGTTTGTTCCTATGTTTTCACTTCTTGGGTATTTACTCAGGAGTGGCTTTACTACATCATAAAGTAACTATATTTAGTCTTTTGAGAAAGTGCCAGATTGTTTTCCAAAGTGACTGTAATATTTTATATTCCCACCAACAGTGTATCAGGAGGCTCCAGTTTCTCCAAATCTTTGCCAGCATTTGCTATTAGAGGTCTTTTTTGTTAGAGTGATATTAGTGGGTATAAAGTGGCATCTTATTGTGATTTTGATTTGTATCTCACACTCCTGGCTAACAATGTTGTATGGCCTGTTGTGTGCTTATTGGTCATTTATTTATGTATCTTCTTGAATAAATGTGTATCCAGATCTGTTGTTTATCTTTTAATTGCATTATGTTTTTTGTTGAATTGTAACAGTAATTTACATATTTTGAATACTAGTCCTTTGCTGAACATGATATGTAAACATTTTTACCCATTTTGTGGGTGAACTTTTCAGTTTCTTGATAGAGTAATTTGAAGCATAAATTTTGGTGTCATATGTAAGAAGGGCTTGCCTAATCTAAGTCACAAAGATTTTTGCCTCTTTTTTTCTGCTAGGTGTTTTATAGCCTCTGGTTTTCTCTATTTTTTTTCCCCCATGGAAACTATATCTAATACAAGAAAAACTACATGTGTATATGTAATTATGTGTTATGATACATTTTATCATTTAAATGTACCATGCAATTAACAAATACAAATATGCAATATTGTATATTACAGTTTCATATATGAATTGATATCAAAATGCCTTCATTGATCTTCACCAACTTTTTATGTTCATTACTAACCTAAAGTTGCAATTTGATCATTAAGTTGCATCTCACTGTGTTGACTCTTTCTTTTTTTTCTTTTCTTATTTTTAAAGAGGAAGGCAGGTAAGTGGGAATGAAGTCTGGCAGGCAAGCAGGAAGGAAGAGAGAGAAGGAAGAAGCACTTTTATTTATTTAATTAGTTCATTTGGGTTCACCTGAGCCCTTGGTCTATACATGGTCTAAATCCCAGTCTGGCTTAGCAAGCAACCCACCAGGTCATGCCAATCTGTTAGCGCTTTCTCAACATATTTGTTATTAATAAATTTGGCATGTGATAAACTATTATGTGATTATTCACTTGAATGAACTATTGAGCTAAAATATGTTTCAATTTTAACAGCAGATCAATTCTTTATTTATAGCATTGGCCAATTTCCATAAAAATTACAACCCTCAGTCAGAAGGCCTGAATTTGAATGTAATCTTCAGTACTTGCTAGCCGTATGACCTTGCTCTTTATCATCTTGAGTCTTAATTTTGTTGCTTGTGAAAAGGAGATAACCATCATCACCACCACCACCAGCACCACCAATGCCGTCATCATCCTCAGCAGTATCATCATCATCATCAATCATCATCAATTTAGGGTGATTAGTACAGAAAATAAGATAATGTGTGTGAAAGTGTGTTGTAAATAGTAAAGCTCTCAGTAAGTATGCTGTTGGTGGCTAACTGAAAGAAAGCTTTTATATCAAGAGCTTCTCTTCTTAGTTCTAAACTAACTTTCTACTCCTATAGGTGATTTGTAACCAGAGCAGGGGATAAGATGGCTCTACCATCTCAACATCTGGTGAATGACTGTAACTACTTGTAGGCAGTAATCTAGCGGGCAGAAGCAAAGGACCTAAATCAGCTAATATCAATACCTAACCCCTACAAAAATAATGACGTGATCCTGAGGCAGGAGTTGTGAGACAGAATAGGATAAGAATGGAATGTAAAAGAATGGAAAGAAAATAGCATTTCTGGAGATAGGAAGGACTATGAAGGGCAGGAAGTTGCCCTGAGGATTTTTAAACGTAGATTCTAGTCTCTGGAACCAAAGAATCAGGTTGCTAGATCTTCTATCATGGGAAAACAGCTCTGCCCAAAAATATCTTCTCCATATTCCCTGGCATTTTTTGATTACTGACAGGTGACCTGAAATCTAGACATTTGTTGGGAAAATTACTTTGTTTTAAAATAAAAACAGCTCCTAAAATATTGAATGTCGGGAGATAGCAAATCACTGGTGCCTCAATGTGTACAAACTCTACTTCTGCTGGATTTTTAGTTCCCTAAAAGTAAGATTCAATTGACATTTTCTCCTTCAAGTAACCATTTTCACAAAACTGCTAAAAATTCTAGCGATGACTTATTTTGTTAACAACTATAAGAAATTTGGCATACCATGATAAAGAAGTAGTTGGGCACCGACCACATACATCCCAAGGTCCCGGGTTCATGTCTGGGGCCAGCAGAAACAACCAAGATGAACAACTAAATAAAATCAATGTAGTGCTTCTTCCTCTTCTCTCTCCCTGACTGACTGCCTCTGCTCGTCTTCATTCCTGCCTGCCCCTTTCCCTATAAAACAAAAACCAAAAATATTATATGAAATTTACAAAATACTGAGTTTTGTCTTTTAACATTGGTATCCTTTATTTAAAATCATATTAGCGTACTATAATTCCAAACATTTTATTTCTATAATTCATTTTACCAATAACTATTTAGGCAGCCTATTATATACTAGAAATTGTGTTGTTGAATGAAAAGTGGGGCTTTTGTCTTAAAGGATCAACTGTGATATAATTCTGTATTGGTAGACTGTATGACGGTAAAGTGCCCCCAAAAGACACTTGCCTCAGAAAGTATGGGAAAGTCCTTTTGCTGAGCATGTGAAAACCAGGAATGTGAGTACCCTAAAACTTAAATATATATATATATATATATACCAAGTCTGTTAACAAGAAGTTTGGAGGAGACTGTGTCTTAAGCAGGAAGATTATCTTAAAGCATGTTTGTATTCTGCTGATAACAAGAGAGAGATTCCATATACCAGAAAGAGAAAATATTTGCTATTATCTAATAGAGTCTCTGAGTATGTTGTAGAGAAGGGATTACAAAGGGTAAACTGCAGTGGGAAGTAACATAGTCTTTGAGGAGTGCTTGGAATGACTGATGAATAAACATTCTGCTATGTTTATATTTGGATTGAGGCATATTTTAAGCACCTGGATTTTAGTTAATCCTGTTTCCCAAAGCAATAATGCTCTCCATATTTGTAGAGCAACCAAGAAGTCAAACAGATACAGACTGCCAGCACTGAAGCTAAATCGGGTATTCTTTGGTATCAAAGTTATAGAGTTAAGGTTGCCTTTGAATTTAAGCAATGCGTCTTTCCCCCTTTAATTTCCCCATATCGAAAGCTTTAATATGAATGTGGTAAACTTTAAACTGGAAGTTGTAAAATGCGCCATGTTCAGTTTCATAAGAAGAGAGGTATTAACATGGTAAGTAAAGAAGAAAAAAAGCTGTTGCATAGAATGAATTATCAAAGTAGGTTGTAGAATTTTCTTATTGTAAAAAGTTTAAGCTTAGACTAGAAATCCATTTAAGATAACATTTTAGAACAATATCTGGCTTTGTGTATGTGATTATCTTAATGTACTTTCCATGACCCAATTCAGTCACTACCTTCACTAAGAAGTCTTTCCTTAGTTATCTATGTAGAGTTGACTGTTTCTTCCTTTATATCCTCATGTCACACTATCACAACTCCTATTACATTTTAGGACAACTCTTTGTTCATATACCCCTTTAATTCTCTGAGAGCAGAGACTCTCTTATCAGTTATATTTTCAGTTTTCAGTTGGGTTTTGACAAAAAGTAGACAATTAGTATTAAATAAATCCCCTCTTCTTCTATCAAAATTGGTCATTTTATGTTTCTAGGAACTGGCCATGAGCATTCAATTTCCTAAGTTAATACTATTTCCTTTATGTTGGAATTCCGTTTCCTCCTCTGATTAAGTCTTATGTATATATTCTTATAGGTACAGCACAAGTCTCATTTCCTTCATAGGGCCCCCAGGATATTAAGCCTTGAGTGACTTTTCTTTCCTTGGAAGTAATAAAGCTTTATTTACAGGTTTGGATTTAAAAAAGTACATGTCCCATTACACCTCAACTAGTTTATGAGTCTTTCAAAGACAAGATCATGCCTTATTCATTGCCCACTGTTTAGCACAGTGCTCTCTTCCCAGTAGCTGGTCAAAAATAAATAACACTTGGTAATGAGGGAAGTCAGAAAATGACTAATCTGATCATTTAGGGAACTTTGTGTTGAAGATTATTATTTTTTCTGAAAGAAAAAAATAGCCTACTGGAATTGTATAAACTGCAATGCAATCTCTTCCTCATTCAAAAGATGTCATTTTCTAATCATGTGCTTTGAGACATTTAACACTATTTCAGTTACACAGAAGAAATAATTTAATTCCTTTATTTGATAAATGATACTGAACTTCAGAGATCCGTTAAAACTGCTGCTGGAATGGGGATCTTTTCTAAATGTGTTGTTCCCTCTCTTCAAACAGCTGTAATTGTACATAGATGGAAAATTATTTGGACAGCAAGCAGTAAATTTGTGCTTTTCAGGACAGAATCAAGCTCCTGCAGCATCTGCATTTCCATTTGTCTGGATTTTATTTCTTTTTTGCGTTGACATTTTTGCAGACCCAGTTCATGCCATCTTTAGGGCATTTGTCAGCTTGAGGCTGGTAATGGCCAAGAAGCCTGGAGGAGAAGAGTCATGAGCAGTGAATGAATGCTGAGGTGGGGAAGTGGTGTCCTGAGACACTAATGTCAAATCTCATTTCTGAATTCTACACACATTGGAGAAACAGGACCAACTTTTCCAACATTTTAAAACAATGGTGCAGGTCCCGGTTGTTTTGGAATTTAAATTTTTCCTTGTGCACTGGCATAGCAATTCCCATTAATCTTTCAGAATAAGTGAGTAAATAAAGATAATAAATTATAAACATCCTCACATTAGTTCCAATAAGGTTTTAGTTAATAAAGTGAACCTTTGTCATCTGAATTGTGTAGACTGTGAAGCCAAATTGTTTGCCTGATGATTAATCTACAAGCCAGAGTACTGACCTTATCAATTTGTCAGAAATTTAGCTTTTGCAGTTCATTTAGTACTCTTTTTACTTTCATTGGGGAGATACTATGCTAATCTAAATGTTAATATAAATGTCACAAGGAGACTATCAATCAGGATCACAATATTTTGCAAATAATCATTTTTAGGGTTTGGTTGACCCATAAATATAGGATAATTTTATGTATCTTAGTCAATTTTTGGTGTGAATTTTGGCAAGAGGTTTTAAAGCTTCCTGTTCATAATAAACTACCTGTTCAGACAGAGTGAGCTTGAAAAACAATGCACTTCTAAATGTGGAAAATAAACTCCTGGTTGATTTATTCTCTCAGGAGCACACTGATGCTTTTCTATTTTCTAATGTTTAAAGAGTATTTAGAAATGAACTGTGTTTCCATTTGACCTGAACTATATGCAGTATTTTTATTTCCAGTTTCTACTGTTCTTGGCTAGAGTTTAATTATATTTTCTAGTCCAACATTCATGGATTTAGTTGAGCAACCTCTCTTGGCCTGTATTTAGGTCGGTTTATTTGTTTACAGAAATGAAGTCACTGTCATATGGAAGCATTTAATGTATTATTTAACTAGCAAATTGGCAAAAAGAAACCTAGAAAACATTTTTATCACTTTAAAATATCAAACCACACAGTTTCCTCATTTTCATTCTTACTATAAAATTGCTCCCAGGAATTGTACTGTAGTACAACATCTGCTTTTTTTCAAAGATGAATATTTTATTTTTAAAAATAAAACATAAATGCACAGGTTGGACATAGGATAACACTTAACTGAACTTATTAAGAAACAACTTAAAACACAATCATCTGAGAGAATGGAGGAGAGATGTTGGAGGTGGTATGTAAGGAAGAGGAGGGAGTACTGAGTGGTCTGGATGAATACAGCGGTCAGTGTATTTGGGAGCACATTTCCCAATGCATTATCAAGGTTCTATCTAATTGGTAAACTAGAAAGAAAGCCTTTGATAGGAATGAAGAAATTAGAAGAGATAATTGTTGGTAGAATAGGTTACGTCTCCATATAACCTTCAGGCCACTTACAATAATACTTAGTGTTTTTTGTTTTGTTTATTTTGTTTAAGGAAAAGTGCAAGAAAGAATAAAGGTGAGCGGGCAGGCAGCCAGGAAGGAAGGAAGGAAGGAAGGAAAGAAGGAAGAGAAAGGAAGAAGCACTTTACTTTTTAAAGGTGTTCACCTTGGTTGTTACCCCCAAACCCAGAATATAAACCAGGGACCTTGGGATGTATGTGGTCTGTGCTCAATTGCTACTCTACCAGGGTGTACCCAATATTTAGGTTTTTTGCATATACTGTGGCCAAACTGGATCATATTGACAAGCACTGGGTGGCCTTATCTCAGTACTGGGACCAGACCAGTATTTTTGCACACTTGTGTAGTTACAACTCTCTGAAAGGTAACAATATATAAAATAAAATAGGCCTATGAAGTGTTGACTAATTTAGCTGGTTGGGACTGGAAAATTAAAGGACATAATTTCTGTGCTACTCTCAAGTATATGAGTATGTAAAATATTTTCCCTTTCCTAAACATGACTATGGAATTGCTGTGTGGGAATACAGGTGAATTGGAGAGGATTATTTTCCTTACAAGTGACAGAAACCTAATATGAACCAGCTTGGGCAAAAGAAGATAATTTTCTGGTTCTTAAAACCTGAAAATTTAGGGATTCACTATTCCACATATGATTGCCTTCAGGTGCTCAGATGATGTTGCCAGCCATATGTTTCTTTTTCCATCTCTTTACTGTGTTGTCTTTTCTGCTGGCTTTATCTCTATGTCAGGTTTTCTGTCAAATTATAGGAAAGATGATCCCAAGTATATGCAGCCAAAATTGTCCTTAAAAACTCTTCTCTAATGTTTTCTGTTTTGTATCCATATCATTCTCTCAAAAAGGCCACTGAAAGGAGTGGATGTGAAGCTAAAATCGACTACTTTAAGTCTTTAAGGAGGACTTAATGTTCTATTGGTAGTAAAGACACATTAAAAGTAAAATTAACAAATAATATTGCTATCTGGGAAAGGGGGTTTTCTTCTCTGTGAAGTGAGAATAATATCTTCTATTTAGAGGATTGGCTGACTTGCACATGTAGTACTATGCTTGGCATACAGACACTCATAATTTATGAGTACTTGTGTAGTACTTATATAGTTCTTGGTACTATGAACAATTTCTCTGTGTTGAAACTCTTACAGTCAGATCTGAGACACTAGCCTTGTTTCTCCTCCTTTTCCAGCTACCTCTTACTCTTGCTGACTTTTATTTCTTCACTTACCTCTTGATTTTCCTCAAAATTCCATAACTGGTTGCCTCGTCCCTTTCTCATACTCTTCCATAACAATATCTCTAGGGGAGTCACAACTTTCCCCGGCCCCTGCCACCTACTTTCTGCTTGGTTATAAAATAAGAACATCCAAGAATGCTTTCACCCATTTGGAAGTATTCACTTGGAAGCAAGCTTTCATTTTTTTTTTTCCTACATCTCTAACCTGATTTTCTATCCAGATGTGGGATAACTTGACTTTTAAGTGATATTGGGAAAATGGTCTTTGTGTACAATCCTAACTCTTCTGGTTTGTTAAAATTCTCGATGACAATGATGGATAGATATATAGATATTTTTCTCTCTCTTCCCTTTCAATTCCCTTCATCTCACTCTTGACCATCTGTCTTCAAGACTAATGTGTTTTTCTCTCTTGAAGGCAAGCATATCAAGCAAGCCTGGAATTGTCTGAATTGGGTAGATAAGTTCGTCGTTGTTTAAAATGGAAGATATATAAAGTCAGAAAAAAGATTATTGACACAAGTGAATTTGAAAGTTCAAAGTGTGAGACAATGGCATTTACCATTTCATTTTAGAAAAAAAAGAATAAGGAAAGACAGAGTTTTATTTTTAATCTAATGTTGAAACATATATTAAGACTATGTTAATTTCAAGGCTTTTTCAAATGTTTGTTGTAGAAAATTGTATTGGCTCACTATAGTTAAAGGTTATATTTGTTCTAGGAAATTGAATTTGTTCACCCACCTTGTGATAATTAACCCACTGACTGTAACCTCGCTAATGTTATTAAAATTGACCTTACTTATATATAATTTCTGTAAATTATATTTAGATAGAAACTTTTTGTCTAGACTCTTCTTCTTGCTGGTCGTATAGTTAAAATGTAAAATCTCAGTCTTACACAGTACCACATGAGATCCCAATATAGTTTTTCCAACAAAAAATACTGTATTTTAATTCCTATGTGACTTTTTTCATATTTCTTGATGTATTTTGGTTTTTTATGAACCACAACATAAGTGAGATTCACTTGGAAACTTGTTTTCATTGTATCGTACCACTGGCAGTAGTGTAATTATAACATGAGAAGCTACTTTTTTTTTTTTTTTAAGGAAAGATGGCAGCAGGAATGAAAGTGAATAGGCAGAGAGGCAGGAAGAGAGAGGAGGAAGAAGAATTTTCATTTTTACTTAGTTGTTCAAACTAGTGGTTTGCCTTTGGACTTATGGGTGTGTGACTTGCTCCAGCAGAGGTGACTGACTTAACTGTTGCTTCAGCAGGGTGCACCAGCTACCAATATTTAAAAAAAGACTTTCCAGGACATAATTAAGGTGGCAGTATACGTGTTTCTTTGTTTTCCATAGACACATAAAATATACAACTAACTACCCATGGATTACTTCTTTCTGAGAAGTATCCAGAACTAATTGAATAATCCCTACACATCAAGACTGAGAAAATACCCACATCAAAATGGGTAGGAAAGACTGAGGCAGACTCTCCATAAATGTCACCCCTGAATGCCATCCCTGGCATAGTGCCTTACAATGGGGAGGGAACTGTTGAGAGTAGAAAGTACAGCAAAGATGAAGTGGGAGTTGGCAAAACATCAGGAACACCTTGTCTGGAAAACCAGGCGAAGGCTACAGTGGAAAACCATTGGGGCAATGTTCCAGTAACTGTTCACTCCCAAGAGCAAGGAGATATATTTATGTAGCAAAAGAACAAAAGACTGAATAAGCAAATCTAATGTAAAAATAAAGTTGCTCAAGGTGTAAGCTGCCTAAGGCCATTCGGTGTATGACTTCAATAAATAAGTGAAAGGCAGGGTATTCAAGTCTATCAGTCTGTGAGGCTATTAGCCCCCTGACCCCACCTTTCTATCTCTCTCTGTGTTTCTTAATCTCCTACTACAACCCCTCTTCTCCCCTGTTCACCAGGAGCGGATCCTGGCAGGGAACTCCCAAACTCAAATTTCCCCTAAGGAGTTAAGAATGTGAACCACACATATAGCATCCTGACTTTCATCAAGAAACAGGCCCTCAAATTTCCTATCTCTGGGACACAATGTGGAGCTTGTATTCAAGAGTCCCACAGGTTGAACTAAACAAAGAAACAGTTGTTAATGGGCATGTAAGCACTCCAGGTGGCTATCATACCTTGGGCTTAGCACTGAGGGAGCAAACAAAAATGCTCATTTCCCAGTTCTTCTTTGATCACTCTACCTTGCCTTCAGCAAGAATCCTGTTAAGTCCATTTAGCAAGAATCCCCCTGCCATAATCTCCTCTAAGTCGTTTCCCATCGCACTTCTTCATCCCACTTTTTGGCTCTAAATTCTCATTTGTCGTTCTTGTATTCAGAATTGAGGGCAATTCTACACTGAAGTCTCTTTTTGCTGATTGCAAAGTTTCTATCTGTACTATGTTGATCAGAGTCTGGTATGGATCTCTTTGACAGTTTAAGAGATCTCATTTATACTCTGCTCCAGGCTCCAAAAAAAAAATTTCAATACAACTGAAGTTACCAATAGGGAATGGGATGGGGGTGGGGGAAGTGGTGTTGGAGCCCACTGGATGCTGGTGAAGAGCACTGGTGATTTGGTGGAGGGATGGGGAAACTGCACATATGGGGAACCTACACATATGAGTTTATTTTAATTTATAAAATAAAGTTACTGCAATACAATATTTTAAAAGGTAAAAAAAAAAAAAAAATCAGTTTCCAGTCACAGTACCATGTCAGTTATCATTTGATCCATGCAACAGTCAATTGACAGGTCCTGTTGAAGATGGTGCTCTGCCCTCAGAGATTGTGCTCTTAGCCACTATATCCTACTATATAGGGTTGTTAAAATGGCAGTCAAAATTCTTATGCATTTTGAAGGAAATAAAACATATACTCATTAACTACAAAAAGTGAGGTTGTCTGGAGACAATAATCATTTGGAATTCAGTGACAAATTGTTTAGATGCCAAGATTTACTCTTTCAGGCATGAAGTTAATTATAAAAACCGTTTGCAATTAATTCTGCCTTGAACAGTGTAACTGTACACTGGAAAGAATGAGTTATCTTGTTCAGATGGAGTTTCCTCAAATAAAGGAGCAGAAGAATTGAAGTAACCTACTTGAAACTGGAAAAAGATAGCTCCCTATCGTTTTCTAAGAAGTACTAAAAGATGCGAGGAAGCTATCCCTTTCCTTATCTGGAGTTGTATGACAGTGCTCAAGAATTCCATAAACATATATGCATTTTTCTTTCTCAAACTTAGAATGAGAATTCCTACTTGCTGGAAGAATCCACATGGTGTGTCTTTAAGTCCTGACCATTAGAATCATTCTTTACCCATACACATGATGGAATTGTCATCTAATTTTATAAGTGTTCTTCCCTTGCTCCTACTGGAGCTTGGCCTTAGTGGAAATTTTACAGATCTACAGGCAAGGCTAGGTGGTGGCTTGCTTCTTTGTTCATCATATTTATGTTTTTTTTAGTAAGATCAGTTTTCAATTTGGAGAATGACATCTTTTTTGGCTGTTTCCAAGGCCACGAATGTCCAAAGCTCCTGGTAATTTGTAAACCACAAATACAAACAGCAGCTGAAATGCATTAGTTTAATAATAAATCAGAGAACAGTTGATCTTATAAAATACCAATAATGCAAATATCTCACACCAGATAGTGGTCTTAATATTGGCAATATTTCAGCAGCAACTGATTTCCCAATGTACTTCCCAAAAGATTTTCTGCACATGACATAAAAATACCAAATTATCACCAGGATAATTTAATCTCTTTAAGAATTTTTTTAAACCTTTCCTTTTATCATGCTTTAGCTTTCCTGGGATTGCAGAATAATAACTAAGCAAAACATGGAGGGAAATCTTGATTGAATCAGCGATGGAATTATCGGTGTTATCTAAGGAAGAAAGGTGGAAATATTTCAGATGGACTGAAGGGCAAAGGTGACCCTCAAAAGAAATTAGACAAAGCCAAGTGTAGTTTTAGAGGGAGAGTCAACTGAATTGACTGTATCTATTGGGCCTCCTCATAGGTATTTTCATTAGGAGTCCACATCTCATAGTCATCTCAAAATTAACACTTGCAGAACTGATCTTGCCTTGCTCAACACAGACCCTGCCAATGTCTTCCCCTTCTCAGTTTAAGGTAAAATGCTTCTGCTAGTTACTCAACCCAAATATCAAGATGTCATCTTTGAGCGGTCTAATTTTTTGTTTTTGCTTTTATTTATGCACACAGGGGCAAACACCCCAGAACCCAGTTGACTCTACCTTTTAAATATATTTAGTTAACATCTTCTTTCTCAGCTTAATTCTAACCATGATCATCTAAGTCCCTAAGTATATCATGACAGAGACTAAATGTGCTTTCTGTTTCCAACCTTCCCATCCTTCCTTCAGTCTTTTCCACACAGAAGTCGGTGATTCTATCAAATCTTAATCAAGTGATGCCACTCTTTTGCCTAAAACCCTGTATAGTTCCTCATCTCATTCAGAATAAAACCAAAGTTTCTCTTCCACCTCCAGTTCTCTGACCCAGTCTTCTACTGCTACATCCCCCAGGCTTGTGGGCCCTCTTGCCATTCCTCAAATACTGTAGGTGTCTTTCTGCTTCAGAACCTTTGGTATTGTTGAAATGCTCTTTCAATCCTGTGACTTTGTTTAAATGGCTTGTTCTAAGTGAGGCATTCCCTGACTAGTTTGTTTATATTTGTGAATGCATACAGCACTCGTTATGCCTTTCACTGTGTTGTTTTTCATCACAATGATCATCTTCTAAGTAATTTACCTATTTCTTTGATTTATTTATCCCTACTAGAGTATGGATTCCATGACAGTTGCTCACTGACTCAATCCCAGCAACTAGAATGATATTTAGCATGAAGCAGTTGCTCAATAAGTAAATGTTGAATGAATTTAATGAAGACATGAATAAACTGGGACTTCTTTTCTTTATTATTTAATTCTGAAACTATTGCCCCAAGTACATAGAACAATAGTTATGTCTAGGTGGGTTTTTATGTATTAGAACACGTCTAAAGTTCAGTGTTAGTAAGGGCAGTTGAAAATTATTTTGTATGATTTGATCAATTTTTCCTATTTTATTACTCTTCTTTTTTCTGTAATGGGGATATTTGAGAATGACCAATAGGGATTTTATAGGTAAAAATTAAATTTGTAGGTAAAAATTATTTTATCTAGAATTTTTGAATCAACTCTCAGATCACTCATCAGCAACTGGGTTCAGAGACATGCTGTGGGAAGGCTTCAGAGAAAAATTTTCAGGGCATATAAGGAAGTTCTATATGTGCAAATATTGTAGGTGGTGGTGATGGCACTATTGGATTGGAGTGAAAAAAAATGTGTACTGTGTTTTCAAACTTCTCTGACCATCTCTGACTGGAAAAGAAAGGAGCACCATACTTTATTGCTCAGCCTCATAGTAGATCTCATAATGGTTCCATTGGTGCTGAAAATGCCTGATGAAGGGGAAGAATGTGGGGAACCTGGGAAGGTGCCATTCAATTTGTACATTAATAAAATGTCATTCTTCCTTCTTTTCCCTGTTTGGTCTAAAAAAGTTCAATTTCTTTTTGTCTTTTAGTTTATAATAATTTAGGTCTTGTTTGGATTTTCCACTAAAATTTGCAGTTGAGGGACACTGTTTTAAATCCTATGATTGTCCTGTGCCTGCACTAAGTTCCTAAATTACATCATACTCAGGAACTGTAGCCAGGAGTTAAAACCTGGCAATCACGGACTTGGATTTAGTAGAGATTTTCTACTGTTCCTTGGAATTACTCAGTTTGACCTTTTGATAGGGGTGTGTGTGTGTATGTGTGTGTGTGTGTGTGTGTGATTCTCTCTGTCCTCTCTCTCCTTGTTCAAAGTTGGAAGTCAGAGATACTGAGCTGAGGATGTGGCTTTATGTGGAAAACATGTGTTTTATTTCTGTATTTCTGTATTTCAGATGTGTGCTTTTTATGGGTGTGACCAGTGTAAAGCTATAAATATATTAATAAAAGTATATATAAGTATATGCATATTTAAAAAAGCAGTTTTAAAACATGAAATAACTTATTGGCTCTGTCTTTAGGAGGTAGATTAGATTAATTTTTGTTATTTTACAGGCAGTTTCCAACTTGGGAACTAAAGCACTTGCACATTATTATTAAAGACTAGTTGAGAATATGGAGAGAAAAGTTAATAGCAATGAATGAGACCTTATTGGGAAAGTATTCTATTCCAAGTACTGCGTTAGGTGCTCCAGTCACTTTAATTCATTTAATACTTACAGCAATCCTGGCATTTCCCCTAATTTACTGCCTAAAGAAAGTGTCAAATATCAAATGGTGCAGCAGGTCTAAAGTTGTGCAGAGATTGTAGCTGAGGTAGGATTTAAGCTTAAATAAAGCTTACATTTAAGCTTTATTTGTACAACACCAAAGCTCATGTTCTTTCAACTTTATCATGCAGGCATTGAGTCTTAGGGCCTTGAATAACAAAAATTTTCTTGTGTTCAGGTTCAGTTGTTGACTTACTTGCTTTTCTTGCCGTCATCTTTACTTGGTATGTTGAGAATCAGGGGCATCTCCCAGGTTTCTTCTCTGCTATGTTACTTCTTTATGGAGCTTAGTTGAAATTAAAAAAAAAAGTTAGTTACATTGAAATGTCTTTTAAAGCTATCATTTAAATTTTTTCTTCATGGAATCCTTTAATATAAACAGGATTTTGCATAGAAGTTCTGGTAAAACATCTGTCTAAACAAAGAATTCAAGTAAGATTTAACCAAGATACAAAGTGGAACCAGGCTTAAGTGATTCTGAGCATTGTCTCTGAATAGGACAAACACTGGAATAAAAACCTATATCATTTAAAACATATTTTACTCATTTAATATTCTCATGAGGATTAACATCACAAATAACAAAAGCTTCAAGATAATTTTGTTTTATGAAGCTTGTTTAAGGGGTGAGCTAGGAACTGAGTATACTGCTAATAGGACAGCAGTATTGAATCTGGGGTGGCAAAGGCAGATGGGCAGGACAGGTGGTGCAGCTTTGACAGGTGGTATTCTTATTTTTTCTTATGCTCTTACATCACAAATTCTGCTCCAAAATCTTCTGATCTGTAACAACCTGAGGTGAGAGAAGGAGTTAGTATAAGGTGTGGGTGAACAGGGAAAGTTATAAGATGCTTTAAAATACATTTTATTCCATTTCATAACAAATGTGGGAGGGAGGGAGGCCAGTGTACAACTTGGTTCTGCAGCATCAACAAACCCAGTCTCTGTGACTTACACTTACAAAGTTTGTCATTTGCATTTTACATAGACTGGTAATAACTGCATCTCTGCTTCCCACGCCCTCTTCTAGAAGGGCACCTTGAGAGCAGTTTCCTTACAGGTATGCTTTTGTAATAGCAAAGGGTTGGGGTTATGGTCACATTCCATTGGACAGAACATGTCATGTGACTAGCAGGTACAAAGACAGTAGGGAGAGTAAGTATAGTTCCCGCACTGGCAGATAGTAATGCAATATACCACTGAATAGTTTTATTACTGTGATTGTGTTTCTTATTTTCTAGAAGTGGAAATGTAGGCAGAGGGAGGTTAAATGAATTGCCTACGTTCACACTGCTGACAAATGGCATAGCCCCGTATGAAATTCAAGTCTGACCCAAGGCTATTACTTTTTATATTTTTTGTACAAGAATGGCATTTCCTTATTTTACCCATCCATTTCTGTTGTCATTTACCTTGAGAACAGTTTTCCTCCTAGTCACCTAACAGATTATTTATGTTGTTGACCCAGTGCTCATTATGCTTCCTTCCCTTCCAATTCTCCAAGGGATGGCTTTGACAAAAACCTGAAATTCACATGATTTCTGTGTGAGAAAAGTCTTTAGAAAGTTAGAGATAGTCCATTCTTGAATGAAGACTTGGAACAAAGTAAAATCCCTTTTCAAATGCTTGAAGTAGAGTAACTTACAGTTTAATAAAACTGTAATTTGTCTTAAGTCCCATATTTCTTTGTGTCAGTTAAAGGCATTTTTTATTTTACACATGGTTTGAGGTAACTGATTTACAAAATAATAAAAGTGCATATGTGTAGGTTCACCATTTGTCAAATGTATGACAACACACCACGCCCACCACCAAATTACTGAAAGTCCTGCACCAGTCTCCATTAGCGCCTCATCACTACTATCTCCCTCACCCACTTCCCCACTGGTAACCTCAGTTCTATTGTCGATATCCAAGGGCTGGCTTTTGTTTTGTCTGTTTCTTTGTTTTGTGTCTTTATATTCATATATGAGTGAGATCATTTTCTCCTTCTGACTTATTTCATTTAGCATAATCCCCTCTAGTTCCATCCACGTTGTCGCAAATGACAGGATTTTATCTTTTTTAGGACTTTGTAGTATTCCATTGTGTATAAATACACCATGTCTTCTTTATATATTCATCTGCCAATGGGCATTTAGGTAGCTTCCAGTTCTTGGCTATTGTAAATAATGGTGAAATAAACATGGGAGTGCAATACATCTCTGTGAATTAGTGTCTTTGTGTCTGTTGGGTAAATATCCAGAAGTAGGATGATGGGATCCTATGGAATTTCCATTCTCAATTTTTGAGGAATATCCATACTGTATACCGTAAAGTTTGCATCAATTTGCACTCCCATCAACAGTGTATCCTCAACTTTTGTTGTTTTCAGACTTTTGGATAATAACCATTCTCATTGGTGTGAGTTGGTGTCTGATTTTTTGTTTTGATTTGCACTTCCCTAGTAACAGGCAAGGAAGAGCAGAATATCTTTTCAAGTGCCTTTTGTATGTCTTCTTTGGAGAAATATGTGTCTGTCATTTAAAAAAAATTGGTTTGTTTGCTTTTCTGTTGTTGAATTTTACAAGTTCTTTATGTATTTTGGATGCTAAACCTGAAGACATTATCTTTAAAAGAAAGCCAAATATAAATTATAGTGGTGGTTGTGTGAACCTTCACTGATAAGGCATTTTGCAAGCATCTCCAGGATGGGGAGCATTATTAAGTGAAGTGGTGATATAACCCCGATTTGTTTCCAATATAATCTCTCAAAAGTTCTTTAAAACCTAGGCCCATAGGACTGCTCACTTTTCTCAGAACACTTAAATTTCTCCACTTTTTTGTTTTTGGGACTTGGCTCAGTTTATCGATCCCTTAGCCTGAAATGCTTCCAGCCTGCTCCTCCTTCACCATCACCCAGGTCTAATCCTAATAATCTTTCAGGGCCCCATCCTTAAATGCTTTGGGTCCAGGACATGTTTTTCAGTCTCATCAAATGCAAATGTAAATCCTCAATGTTTTGCTTAAACTCCAGCAAACTTTCCCCCTCTTTTGCACATTACTTTTCCTCTAGTATAGAAACAAATAATTTATTGAAATAAATCAAGTTACTATATTTGCTTAATTCAAAATTTTCTAGACTTCGTGTCTGTGGAGTTGACGCATGTATTTACCTATTTATTTTTTTGGCAAGTAGTTATTGAAGGTTCATTTATAAGATGCAGTTGACTTGTCAAAGGTGACATAGTTACATGGTGATGTGTTCAGGAATGAGATCCAGCATTGCCTGACTCCATAGCCAGTACTTTTGAGACCAGACATATTATCAAGACCTAGATATTTAGGTAGCTAGATTCTTAGAATGCCAGGTAACGTCACAGGAGGGAGATAGTTCTCCCTCTTTCCTTTAAATATTGTATGAAGTATTTCACCAATGTCTTTTAAGTAGCCATTTAATCTTGGCTTCAAAATTGCCATTTAAACCATATCTTTCAATTAATAAAAGAAGATCTTATTAAAAGTAAAATAGCATTTTCTGGGTAGACTCTAAATTGTACTGCCAAAGGGCAGATTCAGGTTTTGCGCATTCCGAGTTTACACGTGTCTGGCCCCCTTTAATAAAACAACGATAAAACTGCAAATATGAAAACAAAAATAACATTCAGTATAGGAAAAGAAATCATGGAAATTTTTTTGCACCTTGGAGATTCAGGTCTTTTTTTTTTTTTTTTTTTTTTTTTCCCCTAAGCTACCCTGAGATAATTTACTAGAAATGTTTACCCAGAAATACATCCTCATTGACACCTGGCTTCTGTTTTCTACATAGATAGACTTCCTCATAACTCGCGGCTACTCCCAACACTTACAGACACGTTGCATGTGAGGCTTTATTTATTTCCTACTAATTTCACCTCTACCATGCCAATTAAAATATTATGATAAAATGACATTTATTTTAGTCTCATATAAATTTGTGAGTTAATTTTCTGAACTTGCTGCCTTTTGCCAAGAAGTGGAGATTCTTATTTTATTTTGATTATGTCTTTTGAGACTCAAGAATTTCTTTCTGATAAAGAATTTTTTTGTTGACAATAAAGGCTTTTGTCATTGTAGAAACCATTTGGCATGAATATAATCTTTTGGAAATATTTAGTAGAATACAAAATAAATGATGAAGATTGTTCTTAAATAAATAACGCTGTCACTAAGGGATTTAGCTGATGTTTATGTGGCTCAGACACTATGTTCAGAATTCGATGACAGAAAATGAATGACTAAACTTCGTTGCGGGATTTAAGTCACTTTTTCCTTAAAAGTTTGTTGAAGTATTGGCCCTTCAAAGACAATCAGACACCACTGGAAACTGGGTGTGTTTTTTGGTGTAGTATCAAAAAATGTCAGCAGAGGGCCTCATTGCAATGTGTTGAATTTTTCTTTCTTGAAAGAACATTAACTCTCCATTATCTCTGCATCTGTTTTCTCATTTTGAGACTTGTAATATGTTTATTTGAATAAAAAGTCTTTTACTATATTGAGAATGTAGGGTGAAAATTATGTCTTAAAATCCATTACTTTATTTTCTTGGTTCCTGTGAAGCTGTTGAAATTTTGACATATTACTTCACTTCCACAACAGTAAGAAACTGTATATTCTTTTTTGCTTTTTATTGCAGGCTGTTACTTTCTTTATTAAGACTAACTTGTTGGAAGATTATTATGAGAGCACATTCATATAAATTCAAAGATTATGAAGTTTATGTGGCATCAGCTCATAGCATAATCTCATGCTTACTACATTTTCTTGTTGCCTTCCAGCCGATTGTGCTCAAGTTCTAATTAATCTCCTATAATGACGACGATGATGATGATGATGAGGATGGTGATAAAAGTTGTAGGTTGCAGCCAAGTCAAATGTCCAATTTATTAATTACGGCTGCCTTAATTATTCTGTTGGCTAATTTTGTGATTAGTTTGACCTGTGATCGGGATGAATTATGGCATAGAAAATAAAGATTGAGCTACAGTTTAGTGTACACTGAATGTATAGACACATTTGCACTTAATCCCAGTGAGTTTCTTTTTAACACTTTTCTAAGAAAGGCTATCTGTAACAGATTCTAAATATTTCTGATAACTCTGAGTTCTGTGAGAATGGCAATTGGTAGTTCTTTGTTTAAGCTTTATCCTACCACACCATCTCAGGTTACAACAACCCAATGGGTACTCACTTCTTGTCTAGCATGGTAGAGTCTAAACCTGCTGTCTTAAAATTATGCTCACAAAGACTTTTTGTTTTATTCAACCATCATTCATGCTCACTAAAATTATATTTATAAAATCCTGCTTAAACAAGATTCTAATCATCCTTTAGAAAGGGCTTATTTTGGTATGAAAAGGAGTTCCAGAATAAGATTTATTACTTTAGATAACCTCAGAATCCTTGTTTCTTAGACAAGTTTGAATAATTTAACTCTACATTGTAAACATTACATAGAAAAAAGCAAATGTTTTATTGAGGTTAGATGAACACTATGTTGGAATATAACATTATATAGACTCATATAAACAACATATGAAAACATAGCATAAACATATAAAGATTATATAGAAACATTGTATTAAAAAGTTTTCTCTATAAACTTTATATAGAAAATACATAAATCTTATATAGAAAAGGCCAATATTTTATATAGCTAGATGAACATTTTATTTTGCATATATTTGTTGTGATCCACAGTACAAAATACTAATAATAAATGCTGCCAGTTATACAATTTAGAAAGCATGCTACTATTTACCTTTTGTGATAAAACATTGTATATTCTGATTATGTTTTCTGATAAAGCATTTTACAACAATGAAACTGGGCAAAATTGCTCAGGAACAACCATTTCAGGGTTCTTGAAATAAATCAAAGGCACATGACAAATTTAGAAGCAATTATTTAATTAAAAAAATCCTGAATGTCAGATAAGAACGATGGGAGTCTATGGCTGTTTTCCTGGGCCTTCTCTTATCCATCTCAAGCTGGCTTTGTGCAGAAATTTTCTTGGGCTCTGTAGAACAAGAAAACCAGCAGGAGTCTCATTTGGTTTAGAGTAGAATGTAGACAAAGCTCGTATCTGTCAGTGAATCAGGCAAAATTTGGTGAAACATGAATGAGGAAGAGCAATGGCTAGGAAACTTAGTCCACAGAACTAGTTGGGGCCAGCAGTAGGCTAGCAGAGCAGCCTGAAATTTAACAGGGAAATCTGGGAAATGAGATAACCATGCACAGCACCCATTAGTTTTTCACATATCCATACAGAACACACTGAAGAGGAGGGCCAAATGACCCACATATCTCAGACTTAGCATGAGACTTTACCCCTGGGCAGAGGAGATGTTGGAAGGCATGGTGGGAAGTAAGCCAGGGAAGTTTTGAAAACTGATTACTATAATGACAAAACTGTCATTAGGTTATTTAATTAAGGGTTAAAGTTCATGGTAGGATTACAGATTTTTTTTTTCACATTTTTCATAGTTTATTTGAATCTAGATACAAATGAGGTCCATACATTGCATTTGGTGACCGGTTTTCTTAAAAAATAGTCATATTTATTATTTATTTAGTTCACATGCTAAATTCCACTTAGGATATTGAAATTGCATCTCAGTCTATATTTCACACCACACCTACCACCAGAGTTCCCGTGTCCCTTACTGCTACATTTTCCCCTCATTCTCCCTCCTCTACATAACCAGTCCTTAATCCTTTTATTTTTGTTTCATTAATTATACTTAATTTTTTAATTAATTCCTTAATTATACTTCACATATGAGTAAACCCATCCTATATTTCTCTTTTTCTTTATGACTTATTTCACTTAACATGATCTCTTTCAGTTCCATCCACGTTGTAACAAAGAGCACAGTTTCATTTTTCTTAATAGCAGCATAGATTTCCGTTGAGTATATACCACGGTTTCTTTACCCAGTCATCTGTTAATTGGCATTTAAGTTGTTTCCAAGTCTTAGCTATGGTGAAGTGTGCTGCTATGAACATAGTTGTGCCGATGTTTTTCTTGATTAGAGATTTTGTATCCTTTAAAAATTGTATGAAGTATTTCACCAATGCCTTTTAAGTAGCCATTTAATCTTGGCTTCAAAATTGCCATTTAAACCATATCTTTCAATTAATAAAAGAAGATCTTATTAAAAGTAAAATAGCATTTTCTGGGTAGACTCTAAATTGTACTGCCAAAGGGCAGATTCAGGTTTTGGGCATTCCGTGTTTACACGTGTCTGGCCCCCTTTAAGAAAACAACGATAAAACTGCAAATATGAAAACAAAAATAACATTCAGTATAGGAAAAGAAATCATGGAAATTTTTTTGCACCTTGGAGATTCAGGTCTTTTTTTTTGACTAATTTTTGTAGGACAATGCTAATAAATTTGTAAGTCAAATGTTCAATAATGTGTTCAACTAATTCATTAAGTTGATACATCCTTTTGAAATGGAAGCACTATAATGTTTTAAAAAATGTAACAATGTAAATAACATGATGAACTGGAGGAGCAGGGAAGTGGAAATATTTGGTGACTATTTTGGCATAATGGAGCCAACAGCTACAATATAGCAGGATGAAGCTATGGAGTTTGGTTTGCTCATTCTCTGTTTCTTCAAGGCATTGTCTATAGGCTCTGTGGTCATCAAGTGACCCATGTGCATCTTAATTTTTTAAGACTATTAAAAAAAAGTGATTGTATGTTCACAGCAAAAGAATTGAGTGGAAATTATAGAGTTCTTCTGAAACCTCCCATATATCCACTGATCCATGCTTACTGCCTTGCCCAGTATCAACCACTCACCAGAGTGGCTCATTTGTTAAACTTGATCAGCCTACACTGACAGATAGTTATCATCCAAAGTCCATAATTTACAGTAGCCTTCATTCTTAGTGTTGTATATTCTATTAGGTTTTGACAAATGACATGCATCCACCATTAAATAGATAGAGTAGTGTAACAGGGCTAGTCTTTTCTCTCCTATACACAACAGCATTGTACTTTCTTGTATGTCTAATAACCATGTCATGGCTTTTAACAACTTTTGCATAGAGTAGGGCTGGCTTCCTCAAGAGGTTACATGCTGTGCATATTCAGACTGTTTTCTTTCTATTTGACAAATTGTTTGCATTAAATGAATTTAGACTAATTTAGGTTACTAATATTTGACTTGCTTCTCTTCTGAGTATCTGGACTCTGGTTTTTGCCTAAGCATCTTAGAAACTGCATTTTGATAGTTCCCATGATTTCTTTACCAGATTATAAACTTGGTCCTTCAAAATATTTTTAAAAATGTATCTTTCTTTTGCTTTTCAGGAAAACTCAAAATCATGTTAGTCTATCTCTTTTGATTTCTTAGATCTGGATTGGGTGAGCCTACTGCTTAGAAGAGAGTTCAGATACTCCTTTTGTGCTCTACAATTGAGGTTCCCCTGTACACAGTGGATAGAACCTAAAGATTAAAAAAATTCTGTTGAACTAGTTACTGCTGTTCAACTAAGTGCATTACTTTGTTTTAATGTAATGTACAGTTTGCTTTTTTATATAATTTGTGAAACTGTCAGCTAATTTCAAATAGAATATTTTTCTTTTAAAGAACTTAGAAAAGATAGTGTTTAACATCATATAGAGTTCATTTCTGAGACTAGAAGTTCAAATACTAGCTCTATCACTAGTCAAGTGTTCATATGAAAAGTTAGCTTTCTTCTCCCTTTTTATATACATAAAGTAGAAAATAATACCACACTCACAAAGTTGTAGCTAAGATTAATTGAAATAGCATACACACAGTCCATAATCTGGTCTGGTAGACATTGAATCCTCATCATTTCCTAGAAGAATAAAAATGGTAGCAATTTGTACTTAAACTTTTTTTACTACAAACACCACCACCACCATCACCATCATCATCATCATCATCATCATCATCACTATCATGTCAGTTCTCTCCATTGTTATTCTTTGGGTTCACTATTAACTGCTGGAAATACAAAGAGGTTAAAAGACAAGATTCTTCCCTGCAGGGAATTATGGTCAACTTATATTGTCTAGGCATGGCAAAAATCAAATAAAAATGAATTATGAAACAAATAATTTGCAGCAGAACATGTTAAGTGTCAAGAAAAAATATAGGTAATAACTGCCAGTAGTATTTGCTTAAATAATGAAAAGCACAGGTCGTGCAACCTTATAGTCTTATTTTATTTAAAAAAATACAGAAACAACATTGTACCATCATATAATCTTTGTGTTCAATCATCAATTTTATGTGTGCTTTGGGCCAAAATATTTAATTTTTTTTATTCTCTGCTACTGAATTTTAAAAAATAGGCATTATAATCAGTCAATAAATTGTACTCAACATTTCTGTTGAGATGGTCACCTGTGAGAGCTGGAGAAGATTTCATAGAAGGGGAAAATATACAATAAAGACAGGATTAAAAATGACTTCTTTACATATTAGTTAATTTTTCTGGAATCATTTTTGAAGTAATATCTGTGAGAAGTATAAAGTGAGGCAGAATATGTGGTATATTAACTAAATACCAGGTATAGAATTATATTCTCACTCATTGAAATTTTTGATTAATGTACCTTAATTAATATTGTATAGTTTTTATCTATTAGCTTTCTGATGTCTGAATTGCTATGCATATGCTTTATTGCTAAAGAAGTAACCAATATAACAAATGAAAATCTGCTAAGTAGACCAATATTATGAAATGTCATTGCAATCAAAGTTCTTCAAATCAATACCTTTGTGATTACTATAATATCTCCCTGGAAAGCAAGTGTTTTGACTTCCATTCTGAACATTATTTGTAGTTAAGCTGAAAGAAAAGATCCATCATTAATGTTTTTATTTATTGGACCAGATAACTACACATATTAAACAGTCATACAGTGAAAAGCAGTCTACAATAAAAAATAAGCCTTTTTTTCTACTCCTTATTTTAGTTCTCAGGTTCTTCTCAGAGCAGATCCTTGATGTCTGTTTCTTGCACAGATATTTCACATATCTCTGCATATATACCTCTTTTTTTAAAAGCAAAAATGATCTATAGTGTACATTCTTGCATTTTCCTGAAATATGGCATTTAGAAATGGAATTTCTCTAATAAGATGCTATAATGACAACAACTAGAACTTATTGAGGATCTATTATGTTCCATGAATTTACATAGATTTTTTTTTAAGGAAAGGTTCAGGCAGGAATGAAGGGGAGCAGAGGCAGATAGGGAGAAGAGCAAGAAGCGTTTTATTTATTTTATTTAGTTGTTCATCTTGGTCACTTCCATTGGTCCCTGAGACATGAACTCAGGACCTTGGAATTCTTTTGGACGGTGTCCAATCATTACTCCACCAGAGAATGCCTAATTTTAATTTTTAATGTTAAGTATTTTGTTGTGGTCACACAGTTAACAGGTTGTGGAGTTTGTATTAAAATCAAGGCAATTTGACTTAGAGTCCATATATTTAATAGTCTATTTTCACTGATACCTCATACTTTTTCAAATTTTTTTGGTAGATACCTGAAAGCCAATTGCAATTACTGCAACATTTGTCTAATGGTAGGGAACTTATGTAACTTGTGTTTTTGGAAGGAATTAGTAGTATCATCATACTAGGCCACCTACAGAAATATTTTGTATTGTAAAGAGCATTTAACTGCTTTATTTGAAGCTTTCTTGAACAGAATGTGTTATTTTTAACCATATGCTTCTGCAATAGTTCTTAAATTCTCAGTGTCAAATCTAATTTACAATAACTCTGACTCTTGACAGAAATCATTTTATAGTTCTGCCTCTCCTTTGGCCTCATATTTCTGTCCCACATTTCAGTAGTGGATGCCATTTGGTAAAGCTTTGATTTATTTCTGGAAAAGTCTTCACTGATACCTCATACTTTTTCAAAGAAATAACTAGGCATGTCATTGTATGAAAAAAAAATAGAAGACAACATAAAAATAACAATATGGTGGTGCTGAATGTTTGAAGCTTTTGTCAGTGTTGAAGGGTTACCTGTGTCCTTCTGGTAGACCAGGCAGCTGTAGGGGCTGAAGAGGGTGGATGGGGTTAATATAAGTGCCCAGGCAGACAAACTGGTGTTTGCAAGTGCTAATGGCTGTGAAGCTGCAGAGTGAGAGGATCCCACAAAATCTGTGGAATCTATGATGATGGATACTGGCCTATAATGGTTCGTGATATTTTTATAACAATCCCATGAAGAGGATGTTAGTTCTGGATGAAAAACTGAGGCTCAGGTACATTGCCCTATGTCTCACATAGCTGGGAAGTAATGGGGCCCAGAATCAAAGCCAGACTCCAAGGTCCTCTCAGAAAGGAGGCTGAGGCGATGGTACCATCCTGCTCACAGTGTCTTACAGGTAACCAGCCTGAAAATCACACATTTATATCACTCGTGGGTTTCAAATCCCCCTCACCTGAAGTTTAACATATTTTAAGTGAAAATTTATAAGAAAGTCTTGTATGAAATTGAAGTAGGTGTGGTTATATTCCTCTCAAACCCTTAACAAGTATATCTTCTCCCCTGCTTCTGGCGTAACCCAAGAGATTGAGAATTCATTTCCACTTTTGTGATGAAAATTCTGTCTGAGAACAAAGGATGCTGTTGGAAGACCTCCTATTTATTAATTACTAGTCTCATTAATATGGTTTGGTCAGATTCCTTGAAAACTTCTGCACTCAATTTCTCTTTGGTGAGGTTAATTTGGATTATACTGTTGTTTCAAAGGACATAATACGGAACCAGATAAATATGCTGCTGCCTCTATTCAGAATGTGGTTGAGTGTTCTAACCATTATGAGAATGTAAGACAATTCTCAAGGTGAGAATGGCATTCAGTAGACCTTTATATTTTATCCTACCACACAATCTCAAGTTATATTAACACAAAGAATACTCTTTGCTCTGTTTAGCATGGTGGATGCTAGAATAGAGAGTCCCGATGCTAATTTTTAATTTCAGAAGTCTTTTGCACAAATGTTCTCTCATCTGCTATTGTAATGTACTTATGAACATGCAACATTTTACTCTAGGACCTCTGGATTTGGTCCTAGCAGTCTGGAGGCTATTAGGAATGTGTACTGCCAGGTATATCATAGTCATGCCTATACAACTGAGCAGAAAGACAGACACGTGTGGAACCAGAAAAAATAAAGGGCTCCTGCAAGTCTCAATGATTCCATCAAAATTCTTGGATGGAATTACTTATCCTTGGAAAATGGAAGTACAGCTGCATTTTCCATGATTTTAAGAAATACTCATTAAAATGTTGGCAATAGCAGAGCAAATTAAAATTTTAATATCATTTTTGGTTGGATAATATTTTTATGGAAACCCATAGCCCTTTCCTATAATTGATTCAGTGAAAGGAACCTTAATTGTAGGTTGAGAACTGAGTACTCAATTCAAACACTAGCTTCTTTACTTAATAAAAATGTAATCTTGGACCAAATAATTTTCCTAACATCTGAGTGTGCAATCATTGGGATAGGTTGAGAGCAAAAGGGGAATCAGGACTGAGATTTGAGGAAATCCAACATTTAAAGTCTGGTAGATGAAGAGAAGTCTGGAACTGAGTTAGAAAATGACTGGTGAGAGGTAAAAGGATGAATTCGTGAAAGCAAGGGGAGAGAGAAATGGTCAGCAATTAAAATTCTTCAGAAAACTGATGTTTCTTGGAAAAGGAAGTAAACTGATGATCTTCAGGAGGGTGGTTTTGGTGGAAATGGAAACCAGATTGGAGTGAATTGAGGAGTGAATGAGGGGTGAAGAAATGGAGGCAAGAATGTGTACAATGCTTCTGAGATGTATCTTTGAAGATGAGGACAGAAGTAGGAGTTAGCTGGAGGAAAATAAGATTGTTTTGAGATGGGGTTTGAAGAAATGAGCCTGGGGAGGATGATAGGGGAAGAGAAATAGGCACAAGCTTTATACATCAATGTTTTATTATTCTCTTTCACTTTTAAGTGGTCTGAACTATATTCTGAAATGAGATGTGCAAAATTAAAGGTGTTAGCACTTTATTAAAAACAAACCAAATATAAACAAATACTTGAATCACAGACAACATAGATTGTACAGCTAAGATTAAAGTGAAGAATATAAGGTAAGAGGTTTTCTCCTTGAATTATTCAGTGCAGTGTTTTATGTACTCATTTTTCTTTTAACTAAGAAAATCTTGTCTATCAAGCTATTTAATTTATAATTTCAAAAGTCTTTTAAGTGTCTTGCTTATTATCTAGCTATCACAGATTCTTTATGTGACTCTGATACTCTACTTCTAAAAACAGCTTTCCTTATATATGGGGCAGGAAGAAAAGTGTGTTTTTTATTCAGAGAAATATTTTACAGATTTTATTTTGAACACATTATATCATGAATTACTCTGGCCCTCACCCCATCTGCTCAGGGGAAGCACTCAAGACCTACAGAATTTTTTCTAGGCATTTCTGTGACCACCCCAGGGATGGTTTCTAGACAGTTGTGTCACTCCACTGAATGATTAGGTGCGTCTGTGACATGACATGGTATTTATGTGGAACTGGCTTGCTGACGATGTGTCTCACTACAGGTAGAAGCTGTTTCAGAGCCCAGGTTTGCCATTGACTCTGGCCCGAAGCCTTCAGAGTATGATGATGAATGATGTTGTGAGGGAATGGGAGTGTAAGACCTCTTTCCTTTTGTGTTAATATATGTTAGCTGACTCATGAAGCAAACTATCTCAGGCCCCAATGTGTTCTGTGGGAAACAGCTTTTTCTTACTGCTATGGTTCTTAGAGTCAGGTGCATGTGATCAGGGGCGGGAGCAGAGACAAAGATCCTGGCCCCCACCAAACACCTCTCATATTTATTTTGACCAGAAGTGTTATCAGAATCAGTAGATTCTCACTAAATCACTATTTTCATAGGATTTTATGTCCTAGGTTTTGCATTTTTAGTAAGTTTCAGAGAAGGTCGTATTTTATCTCTGTGTCACCTATGTATCTCTGGTTAAAACTACTGACTTGAATATTTATCTTTTAACTCAAAAAATAGAGACAAGCATCACCCTCTCTTCATATGGTTTCTGTACTATCACACATTTCTTTGCTAAGTTCTCCCAAATTTGCTATCTTCACCAATCAACATTTTTAAGTTTAGGTTATAAGGCTAGATCTTAGTGATTTGTCTATAAATTTAGAATTTTAACATTCCCAATGTTTACTATTACTAAAAATAGTGCAATAAAGCAAATCACATTGGTGTCTCAGTGATTAGAAAGGTTATGTTTACTCTATATTTTAGTCTATTACATATGAAATAGCATTATGCCTAAAAAATGTACATACCTTAGTTAAAAAGCACTTCATCACTAAAAACTGCTATGTATCATTTGAGTTTTGAGTGAATTGGAATATTTTTTTGCTTTCAGAAGGTCTTGCCTTGATGTTGATCACTGTTTGTTGATCAGGGTGGTGATAATAACCAGGTTGGGTGATTGTAGCAATTTTTTAAATAAGACAGCAATGAATTTTGTTATAATGATCGACTTTTTTCTTTTAAAACAAGGATACAGGCAGGAATGAAGGAGAGTAGGCAGAGAGAGAGAGAGAGAGAGAGAGAGAGAGAGAGAGAGGAATTTATTTATTTTATTTAGTTTTTCATCCTGGATATTTCCTACTGGCCATGGGTTATAAACCCAGGTCCTTGGGTTGTATGTGGACTGTGCCAGTTGGAGACAGTGGAATTAACCTCTAGGTCACCAGGGCACACCTGACTCTCAGGAAATCTTGATTGCATCCCAAGCAACTTTTTTTTTTTTTTGCTTATATTTAAGAGACACCTTTTTTGTTAAAGTTTTATTATAAAATTTCAGCAATTCAGTCACATTTAAGACTTCACTTCTTCTATTTCTACCGCGTTGGCAATGACTTCCTCTACCCATGCTTGAGTTCTTCAAAATCATCCATGAGGGTTGATCAGTTTCCTCCAAACTCCTGTTTGTATTGATTTTTTGACTCCCTTCCATGAATATCAAATATTCTTAATGATATCTAGTAAGTAAATCCTTTCCAGAGGTTTTCAACTGATTTCGTCCAGATCCATCAAAGGAATTTTTATCTATAGTAGCTACTAGCTTACAAAATATGTTTCTTAAGTAACAAGACTTGAAAGTCAAAATTACTCCTTAATCCATGGGCTGAGAATGAATGCTATACTAGCAGGGTTGAAAATAGCATTAGTTTCTCTAATTAAAAGAGCATGATATTGAGTTCCGCAATGTCCTCCAAGGAAGCGAGACTTACTTTTAGGTCTGGGTGGGAGCGCAAAGTGCACGCCCCGGGATCCCACAAGTATTCGGTGCGCTCACCCACCTGCAAAGAGCACGAGAACCTACCTCTCATGGTGTGGTTGCTGTGAGAAGTTTCTCCGAGAGTGGAATCAACTATGAAATTATAATCATAGATGACGGCAGCCCAGATGGAACAAGGGATGTTGTGGAGCAGTTGGAGAAGCTCTGTGGGTCAGAGAAAATTCTCCTGAGACCACAGGAGAAGAAGTTGGGCTAGGAACTGCATATGTTCATGGAATGAAACATGCCCCAGGAAACCACATAATTATTATGGATGCTGATCTCTCACAGCATCCAAAATTTATTTCTCAATTCATTAAGAAACAAAAGGAGGGTAATTTTTGACATTGTCTCCGGAACTCCTTACAAAGGAAATGGAGGTGTATATGGTTGGGATTTGAAAATAAATAGATTCAGCCCTGGGGCCAATTTTATAACTCAGATTTTGTTGAGACCAGGAGCATCTGACTTAACAGGAAGTTTCAGGTTATACCGAAAAGAAGTTCTACAGAAATTAATAGAAAAATGTGTTTCTAAAGGTTAGGTCCTCCGCTTGTCCCTGGGTTCAATTCTCAGGTCCCGGGGGGAAAAAACCAGTGTGAACAACAAAATAAAATAAAATGCTTCTTCCTCCTCTCTCTTCCTGTCTGCCTGCCTATTCACTTTCATTCCTGCCTGCACCTTTCCTTTAAAAAAAAGAAAAAGAAAGAAATTTCCCTCTCAACTAGTAATTCAGTGTTGACTCTGCTTCTTTAGAATTAGACTTACTTAGATTTCACCTACAGTAGTGTATTAATTCCTAGAAGAATATATCTAGGACCCTTTTTAAAAAGGATAGTACAAAGTTGTGATCGAGATTGGAAGCAATGTGTTTCGATGTTTGTTTTTCAAATGATCTGTTATCAAAATGGGGAAAAAGCCATGTTTTACAGAAAGAAAATATGGAATTATATTTTCTCCATATATTTCTATTAGGCCGGAGAACTGACTGAAATTGAAAAGTGCTTTATTAAAATGAGTAAAAATTTCGAATCATTCATTCTGCATAATCAATCGATCAATATAATATTGTAAGGGACAAAAACAAACTGAATTACACAATAAAGCAGATTTTTTACTTTGGGAAACAAAATGTAGACATGATAGTCACTACAAATGGAACTTCTGTACACATTTTGCAGATGAGAATATGTAATGGAAGAAATAGAGATTTTTAAGGAATTTTAGGTGTTTTTTTCTTTTCTTTCTGACAGATGACTCATCATGATTTTGGGGGACTAATACAAATTAAAGAAATAGATTAAATTTTAGCAATTTCTATCACAAAAGGAAAATAGTTCATAGGACAGAAAATATCTTGGAAGTGCAGATTTAGGAAAGAATGTGATCAAGACTCAGGTTGGACCTCTAAATAGCACAGATTCATGTAAGAATAGTAGATGAGAGTGTTCCTTATAAGAATACAAATTCTAAAAGTGAAAATATACTCTGATAGCCAAGAATTCTCATCAAAATCCTTAATAGTGTGATTTCTGCTTATTTTCCTTAAACATCAATATGTATTTCTATATGTGTGTGTCTGATTCTTTCACCCCTTCAGAGAATAGTGAAATTTTAAATACATGGTTTGAATGCAACATCTTTGCTATATGTAGTGTGTGTACTTTTTTCTAGTACACATAAAATTTAATCACCCAGTCATCTTTCCTATAACTTAAAGTCATGAAATTGAATGGCTTTTCATTCTCAATGCATTCAGTTCTCATAGAAAGACTTATTTTCCTATTTGTGGAAATTTCTTGCTGTTACATTTGGCATTCTTCCACACAATATGCAATTATGTAGTACTGGCAAATGTTCATGAGTCCAGCTCTAAAGAAATGTACTCTTCACTGTATATCTCTCATTTCCTCTTGACCTGACCTTCTTTTTGACCTGGTTTGGCTTATTTGAGTGTGCCGGTGGTGCCAAGTTTCTTCTGCTTATGAGCCAACACATACACATACACATACACATAGATCCCTGCGGAGAGTTACGTGGACTTTTGGGGGAGAGGTGGACAGTTATAAAGGTGGATTGTGCATGTTGGAGAGTAATGACAGGAATCCATCACATACTCATGGAGTCAAATGGTGAGCTCTTCAGATTCCGAGTAGATGATGTAATGTATTCATTTCTTTCCATTTCACATGTCAAATGGCTACTCACATACACAGGAGAGAATAATTCACATCTGCTCTGTTTCCTGTCCTATGATTCAGGCTATTTTATATTGCCAAGATCCAGAAAAGGATAGAGCTGTTGTTTGCTGACCTAGTCCATAGAGTTCAACTGGGAATAGGGGTAACCAAAGCTCTCAAAAAGTGGAGGTGTTCAGTTTATGTGAGTCCACCAATATCAGCCAACCTTGTTTAAATTTACTTACCTACTCAGAACTGCAGATGAATTGTAGTCCTTTCCAATTTAAGTCTTCCCATCTCCAAACAGCAAAGCTTTTTTTTTTTTTTTTTTTTTTTTTTTTTTTTTTTTAAGTAACTCAGCACTGTATTATTTTTTGTCAGGTAGAATAATTCTCTAGCCTTATTGAAGATCTTTTTTCTCTACAGTCAATTACTTTTTTTAGAGTTCAGCCTGGAATATCACTGATCTATGATGAATTTAATTTTATTCATAACATGTTTCTTCTTTCCTCCCTCCCTCCGCACCTCACTCCCTCCTTCCCTCATTCCCTTTTTCCCTCTATTGTGTCATTCCTTACTGCTTTCCTCCTTTCTTTCTTCCATTTCTTTCTTTTATTCAATGCATATTTAGTATGTGTTTGCTTAATACTAGGCCAAGTACCAAGTATACAGTTCTGAAAATGTAAGAGAAGGTTACAATATGGAATGGAAGAAAAATATTTAGCTGTGATATTTGATACAAGGGGGAAGTCAAGATAATATAAACATTACTAACATGATGAATTAGCACACTTGTGGAAACGATACTTAAAAGGAGAACCAAAGAGTAGGTAGAAATTATGAAGGCAATGTATGTGAAAAGCTCCTTGGGAGTGTTTTCAGACAGAGGGAATGGAATGTATAAAAGCCCTGAGACTTAAGAACAGGATTGATAAAGAGATCCCAAAAAGGTCTGTGAGTCCTGAATTCAGAGTGAATGAAATAAGTCTGGGATGTTATACAGAGGCCATATGGACCAGGTTAAGAGTCATAGGTAAAGAGTTTAAGCTTCACACTATTGTAATAGGGTAACCTTTTAGCATTTATCCTATTACAGTAGGTTGTCTATGAAACAGAACAAAAGAAAACACCCAATGCACACAGGCAGGGTTCTAATGTCAGTAGTTTTATTTCTAAAGGTGAAACAATTTATCTTTGTTCTGAGAAGAATTGCTTTAGTGTCTCAATCATGATTATATAAGTTGAAATTTATTCTTCCAGGAAAAGTTTAAAAACGTAATGGGGATATCTTTGCAGAGGAAATTGCCTATTCTTGCTTGTAACTAGTCATGCTGCTTCTTCCCAAAAACCTCAGTCTCATGAATTTAAAGACAAGAGGATGAAGAGTAGACTCACCTTCATTGGAGCCCTGGGGCTTTCGGAAGAAAGAGGATTATGATTTGAACTCTTAGAGTTCAAAGTAATTATACCCTATCTGATAGACTAGGGAAGTCCTGAATGAGACCATTTATTGTGAAAGAGTCAAGCTCCTCTTCCCAATTTTTCACAAGGAATATAATCAGTGATGTATAGTCTGGGTCTGGTCAGAACACAGAAGGCATTGTGTGCATTCTGAATAAGAAGGATTTACTACAGGGAAATGAAGGCTGATTTAACTGTGGAAAGCCCTTCAGAGAGCAAAGGGCAGGAAAGCCGCAGTGATGATCTCATCCTGCAGCAGTGATCTCAGTGATTCTCAAAGAAGGTCAAGTTACTTGAGGTCTTTGTCTGATCTGTCTGCAGTTGCCTCCAGAGGGTTGACAGCCTTTTCTTTCCTTCTGCCTTTTCTATCTCAGGCAAGTGCCTCTCCTTGACAGACTCTAACCTGTAACCACACAAAGAAGGCAATTCTGGAAATGCAGTTCCTAGATTTTCTTCTGTGATTCATAGTAGATGTCAAGTTGACAGGAACAATGCAGCACAGGTGATGGCACCGACCAAAGAGCCTTGGTTGTTCAAGGGAAGGGTTGAACAGTATGGCATGCTGAGGATGTGAATTTACCTCATATTTCCTTGTAATAGGATTCTCTGGAGAAAAATAACCAATAACGTATGCATGCTTGTGCAAAGAGAGGGGGTGGGGGGTGCCAGTGCGTGTAGGCATCCGTGAGGCTCAGAGACTTCCAGAAAGAACTCAAGGAGATGCCTGATTAAAGAACAATGTGGCAAGCTTATTAGAAACAGCACAGAGAGATAAGCTCTGTAGGTTGTAAAGCTACAGAAAATGAAGAGAACAAGTGTATGTTTAGGGAATCCCTTTTCTTGGTGAGTGTAACTAAGGGTATGGTTATGAGTTACTTCAAGTCCCTTCCCAGAAAGACTGGCTTTTAAGTGGGTATTATTAGGGGTGTGGCTTGGGACTAAGGAAATGTGTTCTCTGTAAAACCATTTCCACTACGCCTGGGATTATAGGTGGTCTTTGGTCTACCTGGGCGGTACTGGCTTATTTTCAACAAGCCTTAGGCTTTGCCAGTTAATTAATTCATTGCTTATTTAGTTTTCTTGCTTTATAGTTTCAAGATGCCCCCATTTTTCCTGTGCGGTCCCGCACTAAGAGGGAGGGAGGCGTTTAAGGAATTGGCCCATGTGTGACCATGGAGACTGACAAGTGCAAAATCTGCTGGGTGGCAACTCAGGGACTAGTTGACACCCAGTCCAAGTCAGAAGGCTGTCTGCAGAATTCCCTTTTCCTCGGGGAAAGACAGTTTTCTGTTCTATTCAAATCTTCATTATGCGGGGCGGAGTGCTTCATTCAGAGTCCACCCATAGACAATTTAATCTTATACTACAACACTCTTGTTTGACCGAGTATCTGGGCACTGTGGCCCAGTCAAAATGACACATCAAATTAACCATCACACTTCTCCTTTCTCACTGATACCTGAGAAGTTACTCCACTGATAGATGCTGTTATGGAACAAAGTTTGGAATCACTATGCCCAAGATTGAAAATGTATTATCTTTTTTATGTGTATATAGTTTGGTTCAACCCTTTTAAAACAAAGTGTGTGATAATAATTTTTTCCTTTATCTTAGATTTAGGAAAGAGTAGAAATATCTCTTTATGTTGTAGTCTTCCAATATTCACTCTTCCTTGATTCATTTATTTATTTAGTCTTTCATCAAGTATTTGTTGAAGATGTGGGCACTGAGGATAACTCAATGATGTGAATAAAAGAACAAGTGTGGGAAAAGGGTGTTAACCTAGGAAGTAACATATATATTTTAGCTGTAACTTTTGAAAACAGATAAAGGGAAACGCAAGTGTAAAAGGTATTTGACTTATAAACCCACAAGAGCTAATTGAAAGACATTTTTAAAAGAGCAGAAATTTTACAAGCAAATTAAACAAATCAAAATAATAAAGTATTAACAAGTTGTTACATTATGTGTGGATATAATGAGTCAGGACAATTTTTTATTCAAACAATTTAATGTCAAAGCAGCAGAGGCATACTGCTGCTGGCATTGAAGAAATAAATGCCATGTTATAGAATGGGTCCCTTGGCAGAAAAGAGTGGAAGGGCTCTAGGAACTGAGGATTTCTTGATTTGCAGCAGTAAAAAGAATTTAGGACCCCAGTCATAAAACCTTCAGGAACTAAATTCTGTCAGTGATTAGAATGAGACTGTAAGTGTTTTTTGTTTTTGTTTTCTTAGAGCCTCCAGATGAAAACTCAACTCAGCCAACATCTTGATTTCTGCCTTGTAATGATCTCAATTGGGTGGATCCAGACATATTATGCCAGACATCTGACTTATAGGATTGTAAATGAATTAGTAGTTGTTGCTTTAAGTTGCTAAATTTGGGTAATTTGTCATGTAGCAAAAGAAAACTAAGACCAAAACAAAAACTAACCACCTTTTATTTTCTTTGGAGGCTATGTTGTACTGTGATTGTTCTTGAGGTGCTTATCACTTTATTAAGGTGCTACAAAGATGTACATGTGTATACATATATATTAAGGTACATGTAGCTATCAATGACATGTATGTAAAGGATATATCTGTATCTATAATCTGTATCTATATGCACACACACACACATATATATATATAAAAGTATGATCTTCATTGGTGATAAAACATAACTGGGAGTAGATTTCCCATGATGGGAAGAGTTTTGACTCACTTCAGATCTTGCCATATCTAGTAACAATAAACTTAAAGAAGGTTATTTCCTTTATATACTTTCTGAATGTGGTTGGGTATATTTAAGTTCACTAATTTTATCATTAACATTTCTTTGAATGTGGGTTTAGAATAGTCAGCTAATTTATTAGTAATTTCAGGATTTGGTACTTGTTTTGAGCAAAATTAATTCAAACATGACAGGTACGTAATATTTACATTAGATTGCTAAGAACTCTCTCTCTCTCTCTCTCTCTCTCTCTCTCTCTCTCTCTCTCTCTCTCTCTCTCTTTCAATATGTTCACTTTCTAACTAGTAAGCCAAAAATAATTTTCAGAATCTTTTAGCAAGTTCAATATAATGCTTGGAATAAACAGAATTATAATACATTTGTTTCAGGAGTTATGTTGAATAAAGAATCTAAATATGTAATATTAAAGACTTCATGATAAAAATATCTTAAAAAGTTTAATTTTATATATTTTTAGTTTTTGTTTCCTATTATACAATATTCAAATATTTAATTCCTTGAAATTCTAAACTAATATCTACATAATTTTTTCAAGTCTGCTGTCATATATTATATTTTTAGGGTAATTGCCTATCACTTCAAGACAAAATAAGTCAATACTGTTCTTTAATTACTAGGAAGATAGAGCCACAACTGTGGTTTCTCTTACATTTTTCTTTTCCCCGTGATTTAGATTCCTTATGTTAAAAGCTTCTCTCACACCCCTTATCTAGGCCTCTTCATGTCCAATCCTCTATTCCCTTTAATTCTTATTTTTGACCCTTCTTAATCTTTGTTTTCCATGAGAACCTCTCTTCTTTTTTTAACAATCATTTTACTTACCTTTCCAACATCTTCTCTTACAGATTATTTCTTGTCACTACCTGCCTCCCACCTTAATTGTTTTCCTTTTCTGCTTCACTTTTTAGTAGATAATTACTTAATTCTAAAAATTTATAAATTCTACCAAGAGATTGGGCCAGGCTGTAAATGATTCATGCATGATCAAAAATCTCTTTTCTTACTCCCCTCTTGTTAAGAAATTTCTCACACAATACAAATGGCAAATACCCTTTGTTTATTAGCTAAAATAATTCTGTTTATAAATTCTGTCTTCTCGCTCAGCTTCTACTCTCTACTTCATCAATATTAATTGTGAAACTTATGTATATAATTCCAGGCCTAAATTATACTCATACTGGGACATACGGGATGTTACTTTGGAATCCCACCTGCAATTTCTGAGTTCTTATCAGAGATCTGTTGAAAAGCACTGGAGGAAAATAAATTTATGTTAGACTTTTTTTACTCATGAGAACAAGCAACCATGGAGGTGTGAAGCTTGGTGAGCACAAGAGAGTTTCACGTAATTTAAACTGAAGATGCCCTTTTCTCTGGAGTGATATCTGCAGGATTCTATCTGGCTGAACTGGGGAAGTGCAACTTGAGTAAATGTAAAGTAAGTGTAAATCTTATGAAAATTAACATTAACTCCCATTTCCTTGGAAAGAACTACAGTCTAGTAAAAGTCATTTCCTAGTAAAAGTCATTTCCAATTGAAATAGTGAAAGCATGAGAAATAATTATCAGGGTTTATAATAAATAAGGTTTTTATAACATGTATTGCTGTGAGAAGTGAGTTAACTTGGAAGAGTAAAGATAAGTTATCTAACTGAAGATAGATAACTGGGGTAGAGAATAGCATTTGGGGGGTACAAGAAAGGTTTATTAGAAAATAAGAGCGTGGGTCTGGGCATAGTTTAAAGAAGGAAGGCAAGAAAGTGCACAGGAGACATGCATGCTTGTGGGTGTGCTGAGAGAGAAAGAGGGCAGGGGAAGGGCATGCTGGCTGGTTTTTGGGGGCAATTGATTGTATCAGACTGATTAATATTCTTAAATTCCTGTGAAAAGAGTGGAACTTTCTTAGTGGAGAAAGGCAACAATTAGGCTTTAAGGAAAGACCTTATCTTTTCCCATGGGAAAAAAATCAGAATCCAAGTGTATTTCTCATTTTTTACATATCTGAATGTTGTTCCAGAGCGTAAATACAAAGATATTTTTTGCTCTTTAGGGGCAAATTCAAATCTTGAAAATATTTACATTTTTCTTCTTTTTTTTTCTTTTTCTGTTCCCAAGATGAACATAGGCTGTTTCAGCAACATTTACTGAAACTGTGTGGAATCAGTGAGAGCAGATGGTTTATCGAGCAACTGGACAGCTAGTCCTTTGTGTGTCATGCAGAGAAAAGAATTCCTTTGCCCTATCAACCCTCCCAGATTGTTTTGTTATAGTCTACAACCTCTTTTTTCACCAAGGGGGTACAATGTATGAGGAGTCCACACAACTTTTTTGGTTTCTTTAGAAGTGAGGCCAGCTGGAATATTCACTGTAATATACTTATCATGACAGTTATATTCTAGTGAAAATCGGCACTTCAGAGGCAGTTTTAGATTCTGATTGTCATTTACTACTGTTAGAAAGAAGTTAAACAAATTCTTTTGGGGGCCAGATTTCAATGAAAACAAATCTCTTTCCTTCATAATGCATGTACAAAAATAAAGTTCAAATTTATAAGGATTGTATTTCTCTTTGGCTCAGTCAGTTAAAATGCAGCCTTTGAAAACCTTGGACCCAACCCGGGATGGGAGTGGCAAAACAAACAAACAAACAAACCCAAAACTACTTTTATGGCACACTCTTGTGGGGAGTAGGGAGGAGGGAAGTTGCAAAGATTTTCTGAATTCCATTTGCTCTTTACTAACGATTAATAACATGATTTATTTAAGAATGCACCAAAAATTTTGATATTTGATTTGATATGCTTTTACTATCTAACTTCCTATGTCACTTTTTACTTAAATTTAAACTTGCTGTGGACAAATATACAGACTGTGGACAGGGATAGTTTGTTTATATATTAAAAAATCATTGGTTTGTATTATGTTTGTATCCAGTTCTGGATAATTAAATTTAGGAAATAATTAGTACTTATTTCTAAGGCTATTTAATTGTTCTGAAAAATGTTCGGTGATAGAAAGTTTTATTTGGGAATGCAATCAGTGACTTGATTCTTAATCTTATCCTATGTGTAGAGGTATGTAGATTTGCTGGTAGTGATTTTCAGGGTGAAGATGGTATATTTCTCGGGAGTTGGAGTCAAGCATTTGCTTGTAGATTTTCCTGTCTGTGTGCTCTCTGGAACAAGTAACTATTGAGATGACTAGCAAGGATGTAGCTAATAAGTATTAAATGACTTGGCACTACTTACCTTTTCAATGTCTTGTTTTGATTCAAATATGATAGGAGAAAAGGGTGAATATAATGTGTCAGTGAGAGGGGAACTATAATTTCACTGGTTACTTGAAAGATGTTATTCTCAGCTGTGCAGCAATTTGTCAGCAACACTGTTGAGCACTGGTTCAGTTCTGTTTAATTAAATGATTCCTTATTGAAGAATCATCGCAATGGCTGAATCACCTAGAACTCTGCTGCTGCAAGAAAATCACTGATTTATACCAGATTTTGAGATTTAAAGACATTTAGCAAAAGAGTGTGTAAGTATAGGTCTTGGGTATTTACTTTATAGGAGAAATATTCAAAATATCTTTAGTTCATATTTGTTAAGAATTAGGAAGATTTTTGTTAAAAATTTTCAGTCTATTTGCTGTACTGATTTTTTTGGTTCCGTGAAGGTGAATTCTGTTAGGCCCTGTGACTAACTTCTCTAAATCCAGAGATTACCTAATGATTTCCTTAGAAAATTGTGTAGCAAAATTAATTCAAGAATAACTGAATAACCATTGTAATCTTTGGGGAAATAGGATGGCCCCTAACTTACTAGTTAGATGTGAAAACTTCTGGCATTGAACAGCAGCAACAATAAGAATCAATTATTAAGAAAAAGCCATGAGGGGCCCTTGATACCGTTATGATTCAGAGATAGTCTAGGTTTTAAATTTTTATCCAAAACCTTAACATTGTTTCTTGCTATCATAACCTAGCAGTTGATACAATTAATCATTTATATATGTTAAAATATGATGTATGAAAATTAAGATGTAGACTGGAATTTTATCGTATAAAAGCTTTAAATGGATTCCTTTTGGAAGTGTATTCCTGAAAAAGGAATATTTGCTTGAATATCAATTGGGAAAACATGTAACCATGATGAATATTGTCAGAAGAAAAGAAAAAGTAATATCATCAGGTTTATCTATTTCAAACTTTGATACACCAGAAGCAATTAAATCAGTGCTATAGAATGTAGTTTACAGTCATAGGATTTTTTGTTCTATATTTTCATATTTTGTTCAGATAGTGTTTCAAATGTTTTGAAAGAACAGAGAAATGTTATGGAAAGAATGAACTACAACTTCACCTTGTTTCTAAATTTTAGGTGATAATAACTCATAGTTTTAGCCACAATTTTGTCTTTTAAAACTGTTGCCTGCACATTTATTGACGATGGAGATAATAGTTTTTAGTTTCATATGTTGTGTGTATATGTGTGTGTGTTTGAGAGAGACGCTTGAGTATGTAAATCTGGTCTTTTTGCACTTTATCGGTTTAATTTAAAATCCAAACCCAAATGTTTATCTTTTTAAGAATTAATAATTTTATTATTTATTTTGTTTACAATGTGATATTCATTTTAGGATGGTGAAATTATGTGTCAGTCTATTTCATAACATGCTAGTCACCAGAGTTTTAGTGTCCTTTGCCACTACTTTGTTCCCTCCTTTCTCCCCTCCCTCCTCCTCCCCACTTCCCATAACTGTTGTTTGTGTTCTGTGAATTTTGTTGGGTTTTGTTGATTTGTTTCATTTCATTATATTCCACATATGAGTGAAACTATCCTGTATTTGTCTTTTTCTTTCTGACTTATTTCACTTAACATTATCCTCTTCAGTTCATCAAGGTTGTTGCAAAGGGCTAAATTTTGTCTGTTTTAATAGTTGTATAGAATTTCACTGAGTTTATATACCACAGCTTCCTTATCTAGTCACCTGTTGATCGGCATTTAGATCATTTCCATGTCTTGGCTATTGTGAGCTGTGCTGCTGTGAAATAAGGATGCAGGTATTTTGTCTGATTATAGATTTTGTATACTTTGGGTGCATACCTACATGTGGGATTGCTGTAACAAGTAGAAATTGATATTACTTTAAGGAATTGCCGTATTGTTTTTCCAAAGAAGTTGCATTAATTTACATCAGTGAGAGAGGGTTCCTTTTTCTCCACACTCTTCCCAACAGTTGTTATTTCTAGTCTTTTGATATAGGACATTCTCACTGGTATAAGTTGATATCTTATTTTGTTTTGTATTTGCATTTTTCTGCTAGTGAATGATGTAGAGCATTTTTCATGGGCATGTAGATTGTTTTACTTGCAGTATGTGATGTATGATTCTTTGACATATGAGTTTTTTCAAGTTAAAGAACAGCTCTTCATATGTTTCAGAGTGTTTTCAAGTGAATTAGATGTTTAGCTGTCAAGTGCTGTATTATCACAAGTCCAAGTAAGGCTTGAGTGTAATGCTTTCCAATCCCAAAGAAGTCACTAGGAGACCCAGCATGAGACATAAATTTATTACTTAGAAACCAATAAGTGACCAATTGGTAGGGGTTGACTCCTTTCAAATTCTGGTGAACTAGTGGCTAGATAGAAAAAAATTGCATCAGTGCTGATTAATCATTAATTCCTACGCTTATTATAGAAAAAAAAAAAAAGGAGTTTAGCCTCCAGAAAAGATCATGTGGGCTGGGGTACAGAAAACAGATGTCCCGCCGTGTGGTCGTTTCTGGGAAATGTTCTGTGCTGTACTTGGGGTATGGTGACTTAGGAGATATTATTGATGCTAGATCCTGGGAGTGGATTGTAAGGAATGTGGCCTTAGATCTAGGGTCATGTGTTTTAAGTCACTGGGACTACAAATTCTTCTTATTTTTTTCTCTTTGAAGTAATTGTGAAATTTTTATTCTTTATTGTACTGATACTATTTACACTGATGACCTATATGAGTTCAAGCACCCTTGTATTCTAAGGTAAGCCCTATTTGAACATGATATTTTAACAGGATTATCGGTTAAATTTATTCCAAGAATATTTTCACATATACAATTGACAAGGGGCTAATATCCAAAATATATAAAGAACTCATAAAACTCAGTAACAGGAAAACAAAAATCCAATTAAAAAATGGGAACATTTCTCCAAAAATGACATACAATGGCCAATAGGAAAATTTTTATTAATGCAATGAATCAAAACAAAAATCAGATCACCTGACACCTAGAAGGGTGTCTATTATGCAAAACACTGAAACTAACAAGTAATGGTGAGGATTTGGAGTATAAATTGGTGAAATACTGTGGAAAGAGGTATTAAGATTCCTCAAAAAGCTGAGATTGGAAATTTCATTACATCCAGATATCCCACTTCTGGATATTTAACCTAAAATCACAGTAACACTAATTCAGAGATATGTGCACCTTCATCTTTATTGCAGCTTTATTTATAATAACCAAAATCTGGAAACAACCTAGGTTGAGTGAAAAAACAGGTGAGTGGATAAAGTAGATGTTATATATAGAGAGAGGTATATCTATATCTGTATCTATATCTATCTATATATCTATGTAAAACATCTAATTTATCCACTCACCTGCATATATACATATATATATATATATATATACATACACACATACTCACACATGTGTGTGTGTATATATATATATATTTAAATGAGCTACTACTCAAAACTTATCAAAAAGATTAAATCTTGCCATTTGAAACAACATGAATGACTTAGAATTATGCTTAGTGAGGTAAGGCAGAAGGGAAAAGACAGACATTATATGCTTTCACTCACATGTGGTATATAGAGGAACCAAGAAAATATGAAGTAAATCAAAGATAAGTAGACTTTCAGTCAATAAAATCAATTAGTGCTTTCAGGAAGGAAAAGATTCTGGAGGATATCTGGAGGATTAATTGGGTGGAGGGGATAAATTGTATAGAGAAGGATAAACTAAGTGGTGATGGTTAACTTAATGTAGTATATAAGATGTTAATTCACAACGTTGTATCCCTTAAATTTATATAATGATATGATGCAATAACTTTTATTTTCTCCCAATAAAACTAATTTTTTCAAAAGAAATCATCACAAAAATAGAATAGTACCCTAAAACTTTATCAGGAGAAATAAGAAAGAGGGCCACTTTCCCTGTGGACAGAGACACTGCTGGGTTCCTTATCTAGGCTTTTCCTTTGTCTGTCTGGAGATGGCACATGTGGATACCGTTCTGGATGAAAACAATTAAGGAGCCAGGGTAAAAGGGTAAAAAACATTCACTCCTCAACTGTCAGGAGTGCTGTGGTCATGAATTGTGGTGATTAGCAGAGCAACACGTGTCCTAGGTAGTGGCAGGCAGTCAGGACACACAAACCTTGGGTGCAGGTTACTAAAGGCCATACCTTTTGAGAAAATTCAGTTTGTGGAATATGAAGATTGCATAATACCATCACTACTCTCTTCTGAATGCAAAAACACCCATCCCACCAGTTTGTTCAGACTGTATTCACTCAAGGAGCCTGCTTGCCTGTGAGTTGAACATAAAGACCCAAAGACCTGGCAACTAGCACTCACTGGGTGGAGGGACTCTCTATAGAATGTGCAGGAAAAAAGCCATAGTAGCAGCTCTCCCACTACCACTACAACCCTGAGAGAGAATCATAGGAAAGGATTTACTAAAGCAGTACTAAGAAGGAAATACATAGTAAAACATATTTATCTCAAGAAATAGGAAGAATCACACAAAAAAAACCCTGAGCTCATATCTAAAGGAACTAGAAAAATCAAAATCAAAAGTCAAGAGAATAAAGGATATAATATAACTTAGAGCAGAAGTAAATGGCAGAGATTAAAGAAAAAGACTTAAAAATCAATGAAACCATAAGTTTTTTTTCTTTAAAAGGCAAAATAGATAATCATTAGACTCACAAAGAAGAAACACAAACAAATGAAATTAAAAATAAAAGATACTACAGAAAGACAAAGAATAATAAGAGAGTATTAGGAACATCTATATGGCAAAAGATTGAATAAATTAAAATTAATGGACAATTTCTTAGAAATACAACATCCCAAGACTATATAAAGGAGAAATAGAAAATCTGAACAGAGCAATCATAGGTAGAGAAGTTAAAACAGCAATTAAAATGCTCTTCCCCTGAAAAACAGTCCAGGACCACATGATTTCAGTAGTGAATTCTACCAAACATACAAAGAATAATTAATAGCAACTCCCCAACCATTTACAATAAAATGAAAAATAAGGAAAACTGATTTTTTATGACACCAACATTACCCTAGTTTCAAAACCAAACAAGGATTTCACCAAAGAAAGACAATTACTGACCAATATCTTTGATGAATTTTGATGCAAAAATCCTTGACAATTAGCAAATAAAATTCAATACTCACTTAAAAATCATACACCATTATCAAATGGGATTTATTCCAGAGATGTAGGGATGGCTTAGTGCATATAAATCAAGAAACGCGATGCACTACATCAACAAAAAGATGGAAAAAAAATCATATGATTATCTTAATAGATTCAGACAAAAGCTTTTGATAAGATTCAACACCATTTTATGTTTAAAAATTCTAAATAAATATAGACTATCTCAATGTAATAAAGACTATATATGACAAACCTAGAACCAACATTATACTCAATGGAGGAAAATTAGTGTTGGAAGTCCTAGCAAGTCCAATGAAATAAGCAAAGGTCATAAAGTATCCAAATTGGAAAGGAAGAAGTGAAGTTATTATTTGCAAATGACATAATTTATATCAAAAAGAATGAAATATCTTGGAATAAATTTTAGCAAATACCTGAAAAACCTATATTCTATAAAGTATAAGATATTATTAAAAGAAATAGATGAAGACACCAAGAAATAAAAGATATCTATGCTAATGAAGTTGAAGAATGAACATTGCTAAAATGGCAATATATCCTAAAGCAATATATGGATTTAACAAACCTCTATCAAAATCCCCAAAATACAGAAATAGAACAAAAATCATGAGAAATTTATTTGGAACTACAAAAGACCTGAATAGCAAAAGCAATTCTGAGAAAAAAAGAACAAAAATAGAGGTATCATCTTCTGATTTCAAACTATACTACAAAGCATAATAATGAAGCCAGCATTTGAATAAAAGCAGAGACACAGATCAGTGGAACAGAATTGAGAGGCCAGAAATAAACTCACACATACATGAACAGTTAATCTTTGACAAAGTGGCCAAGAGCATACACTGAAAAAAGAAAAATCTTTTCAACGAATGATGTTGGGGAAATTGGACATTTGTACAAAATGAAGCTAGATAATTTTCTAACGCCATACATAAAATATAATTCAAGATTAAAGATTTGGACACAAGATGTGAAACCATAAATTACATAGAAGAAAACATAGGCAATATGCCTCTTGCCATTGGTTTTAGAGTTATTTTGGGGAACTTGATTCCATTCTAAGGGAAACAAAAGCCAAAATAAACAAATGGAGCTACATCAAACTAAAATACTTTTGCGCATGAGAGATGCTTTTGCAAGTGAAAAAAACTATCATCAAAACAAAAGAAATTCCATTAAATGGGAAAAGATATTTCCACATCATACATTGGACAAGGAATAAAATAAGTAATATAAATATATAAAGAACTTTTGCAATTTGAGAACATAAACCAATTGATCTATTTTAAAAATGGGCAGAAGATCTGAAAAGAAACTTCTCCAAAGAAGATATACAGATGACTAACATACACCTGAAAATAAGTCCACCATCACTTATTAAAGAAAGGTAAATCAAAAGCAAAATGAGATACCATCTCACAATTGTGAAAATGGTATATCAGTAAGACAGTGAGGGTGTAGAAAAAAAAGAAGCTTTGTTTATTGTTGATGGGAACCAAAATGGTGTAGCCACTTTGGAAAACAGTATGAAGAATCCTCAAAAAAAAAATTAAAATAGAAAATACTGTGTGATCCTGTATTTCCATTCCTAAGTATGTCTGAAGAAAATGAAAACACTTGTTCTAATATATTACTTATACATGCATATATATATATAGATATATATTCCTATATATACAGATATATATATATATTCCTATGTTCATTTCAGCACTATTTAGAGAAACAACCAAAGTGACTATTGCTGGATAATTGGATAAAATTGTGTGTATATACACAATGGAGTACAACTCAGCTATAAAAGGAAGAAATCTTGCTATTGGCAAAACATGGATAGAATTCAAGGAAATTATGCTAAGTGAAGTTAAGTCAGAAGGAAAAAGACAACTGCCAGATGATTTTACTCTGTGTGTAATATGATAAAACAAAACAAGCATACAGAAAAAAGCAAAACAAAAACAAACCCATGTACTCTAATAACATTACTGAGGTTGCCGGATTGAAAGGCAGTGGAAATGAGAGCTAAGGGTAGTGGAGAGCCAATGGGCAATGATCAGTGATTATTTGAACTTTGGTGGTGGGTATGGTATAATATACATTTCAACTATAAACTTATACTCCTAAATCATATACAGTGCTGTAAATGAATGATAACTTAAAAAAAATAAATGTAAATAAAAGTAAATAAGAAGCATGAGAAAAATTTGAAAAGATTAGTTTGATCTACTTTGATATATAAATTAATCAAGGACTATGTCTATATAAAGTAAGTTCAAATTAAAATCTCATCCATAAATCATACAGCTGATGATAGAGTTGAAATTTGACCAAGAAAATTTAACTAGACCAATAAAATACCAAATATCGTGGCACCTAATACATGCCTAGCAATGTTTAAGAAAGGTAGGAATTGATAAAAATTTGTGACATGTATTGTTGCCTTCAAGGAACTACACTATTCTAGAAAACAGGATTTATGTGCGTGAAATTATTGAAACTATAAAATAATATGCTTGCATAAATACAGTGATTAAAAGATATTATATTGTATACATGGACAGAAAGTAGAGAAAAATAGCCTGTCTGAATTGACTGAGGAAGGCTTTAAGAAACATGTGGCACTGAAAATAGGATTTATCAGCACCCAGGTAAATGACATGATTGAGGCAAAGAACAGAAATGTGTATGGGATATGGGCGCACTTGAGTCGAGTTAGGAATCAAGGATTTTGAATAATCATAAATATATCCTTGAGGACAAAAAAGAAGAATACTTGGACTCCAGGAATAGTTTCATATAATCATGCAGTAAATCTTTTTTTTATATTACAATTAGATGTCTAAGTCCATAACAAAAAATAAGAGAAAGAAAAGAACCTCAATATTCCTCAGGAGAGATGTAACACTCCAAAGATCAGCCTAAATTATGGATGTAGATTTCCCTAGAACACTGCCCTCTCTAGTGCCCTTCATATAAACCCCATTTTGACAGAAAAACTTTTCTCATTATGTCTATATTGTACATACTATATCTGAAATGGATATATTTATATGAAACATTTTATAATAAGAACTGTATTTTGATAGCATAGTAACATGCTTATGCCTTTATGTTTTTGATCATTGCTGGCTAACACATTTGTTTGCTATTAGGGATGCATGAATAGAATGTGATGTATTATGTATATTATACTAAAATTGTAATTGGCCCACTTATGAAAACGTTTTAACTTAATTCATTAGTAAAGTTTTGCATCCCTAAAATTTAAACCACACATCCACTCTGAATGGCATTCCCAAGTATTAGAATTAGAGTCGGCTTCTATAGTATGTGGAGAGAATCTTTGCTAGAACTAAAAGAAAACTCTAGCAGAGATTGGTAGTTAGAGTTGTAACTAACTGAGAATATCTTGAGTATCACACATCTGGAATGAATACCAACTGATTCCCATGCAAAGTGGAAATTTTTAAAGTCAAACAATAACCATATGCAAATGTTAGTAGCTGTAAACAATGTATAAACATAAAGTGGTTTAACATACACCCTTGAAACTTTGTAGTTACTTTCCAAATCAGCAAATCAAAACAAAGATAGAGGCACACCAATATTACTCTGTCAAAACCTTTCCAGATTTTCTGAATTATTTTCAGTTATAAATTAGAAAATTTGGCATAATAGTTGCTAAGTGTTAAAGTAGTTTATGGGAAAATATTTCATGGTTTTATTTCACTTGTAGCAGAAGCATTTCTACCAAATCCCTCTTTAATTATTTTTTAATGTTTCTGAGAATTCAGTAATTCAGTAGTCACCATGGGAATCTTGCTTTCTTGATCTTTTTTTTTTTTGGTGGATCTTTAGATATAGCATATCTATCTATATATTTATCTATAATCTATATCTCTATCTATGTATCTTCTGATATTTGAAATCCTTATCCATTACAGTGACCCAATCATTTAGCATCAGTCATATCTGTAACCCAGATTAGAAATCTTTTTAAGCTTCCTCTTCTTTATCTGGTCATTTAACTGGTCTCACCAAGTACTAGAACATAAGGGCAATCTAATGGTAATATCTGCCATCCCATGACCAGTCACGCTGCTTGATTTGCCTGTACAGGCTAGTGAAGTTTGTGTTGCCTTCTACATATTTCTATGTATTCCCCCCACCCCCACCACCAACAACATAGTTGAAAAGAATGACGTTCTCAAATGGATTTCACACTAGACCTTTTTAGTTTCTATATTTTTTATTTCTTAGATTATTTTGATTATAAAAAAAAATTGAGGGCTCCTGCAATATGGAAAACTGCTGACTGCTGGTTCCCTTCCTCAAACAACTCTTCTCCTTTTTCTTTGCATTTTTTGGGCTGTTCTAAATGATTTTTAGCTAAGAATTATACAAACTTTGCTTATAAGTAATGGTGAAGCTGGAGAATATTGTGCCTTCTCTAAGATATATTGGGAAAATAACCAATAATGTGGTGTAATGAGTTACCCTTTCCAAGACCACCTCTCTTGCAGTCTGCAGATGTCATTCCTCTGATCTCCCTGTGCTTGTGTACTAATTTGGTGATCTGCTGGGTGGCTTAATTTATGGAATGGGTCAATGAGAGTAACTTTAAAGAATTTGTATACATAATCTTCACCAACCCAGTAAGAACCTCAAAAAAAAAGTGCATCACATCGACTTCCTCCATATCTTCTGGATGTACTTACAAGTGCCCATCTTGGCTTACCTTTGAAGTAAAACTGCTGGCTGCCACCAGTCATAAAAGAGAGAGACTTTCTCCCCACTAAACTCTTCTAATTCCAAAGAAATAAAGTGAAGTATTGTGAAGAATTCAAGGAAAGAAAATGAGGAGCCCCTACTGAGACAGGGAACAATTGTGGATATGAGGTAGGGTTGAGAGCTGACAGTTCCTTGGGTAGAGGGCCTGGCACACAGTGTAGGTTTAGAGAAATACTTCAAGTTTTGCTCCTTACTCACTACCATACATTAACCTGCCTGTTGTCACAAAAGGAGAGAAGAACCACAGCTCTAGGCAATACCACACAGGAAACATTACAACAGTCTTCTGAATCCAGATAAGAAGAACAGATAACAATAGTTTCATAAATAAAATAAAAAAATAAAAAAATAAAATAAAAGCCTGTTTAAATACTTTCCAATGTATTTTCCCTCCACACCCTAAACAATAGTGAAGGAAGTCAAAAAAGAAAAAGTCTATAGAAAGCACTGCATTAATAATCGTAAGTAAAGGGGACAATGATAAAATGTTGGAGATGATGGATATGTAGGTGGCAGAGAGTGGTAATGGTTTCTTGGATGCTTACTTCAATTTCATTAAGTTGTATGCATTTAATGTGTACAGCTTTTAGGTGTCAATTATATCTCAAAAAAGTGATTTTTAGAAAGAATATAAAAGCACTTACCAAGGGAAACAGGAGAAATAAATCAGATTAATCACAAAGGGAAAAGAATCAGTATGACATTAGATTTTTCACCAGGTAGTGTAAGAATTATATAATATAGTGACTTTCTTAAAGAGTTTAAAGAAAATAATTTGAATCCTAAAATTATATATCTAGTGAAACTATCATTTAAATGTAAGATTGCAATGATGATATTATCATACATATAAAGTCTCAAGGTATTTTTTGCATCTTTTAGAAACCTTGGGAGAAGTATTTCAGAAAAAAAATAAATCATGAACAAAGAGATATAGCAAGATATGTGGAAAATAAATAAGTTGGTGAAGTTTGGAGAGATTTTTAAACTGTCAGAAATGTACAAAATAATAGAGAACCAAATTCTGGGCATTACCAACAGAAAATTGGAAAGGGAGAACGTATAGAAATAAACAATGAAAGATGCAAGTGTATTAAAGTCAGTTACTGTCTAGGGGAAGAGAGTTATGTAGATACTGATAATTTTATGTCATTGATAAAGAAAAAAAAAATTTAATATATTTTAACATATCACCAGAAAAATAGACATAAAATGGAGGATTTCAAATCAGCAAAAGAAAATTAAATCTGCCCAATGGAACATAGGGAAAATGAAAAAAAAAATAAAGAGAATAATATTGCACTAATTATGACATTGTATATAAAATGCAAATAATTTTGACAAACACATTCAATGAATAAATTCATGAAAAATTTAAAATGCCAAAATCTGTTCAAGAAGAAATGGAAAATGTGTACAGAGTGAAAATCATGAAAGACATTGTAACCAAATATTCCTTGCAGAAAAATCAAAACAGGTTATAAGCATAGCAAGTTTTATGTAAACCCCAGGGTAACCTCAAAACTTAAATCCATAGAAAAAACAAAGGTGAAAGTGTAAATGGAAACCAGACACAGCTTAACTCTTTCCAAAGCACGTAAGAAGAGAATAAGATAATAGCATAGGCACAGTCTGTAACAACAGCTAGAAAACAAAGAACAAAATCCTAATAAAAAAAAATCACCTATCAATAACACCCTAAATGTCAATGGATTTAACTCACCAATCAAAAAACATAGAGTGCCTGAATGGATTATAAAAACATAACCCAAATTTCTTCTCCATGCAGGAAACTCATCTATTTAAAAAGAAGCAAGGACAGCTATATTTATATCAAGTAGAATAGACTTTCAACTAATGAAGGTTAAAAAAAAGACAAGAATGGATACTACATAATGGTGAAGACGTCAACTTAGGAAGAAAACATAACTTCTATTAATATATATGCACCAAATAAAGGATCATCAAAATGTATAAAGCAATAATTAACAGAATTAGCTAGAGATATTGATAGCAATGCAATAATAGTAGGAGACTTCAACATTCCACTTACCACAATGAACAGATCAATTAGTCAGTGAAGCAACAGATTTAAAAGACAAATATGAACAGATGGGTTAAACAGACATTTACTAAACACTTTGCCCAACAACTGCAGAATTTACCTTTTTCTCAAGTGCTTATGGAATATTCTCAAAGGATGACCGTATTTTGGAAAACAAATTTATGAGAATGAAATCATACCAAGTATGTTCTCCAAATACAATGGCAAAAAACTAGAAATCAACCACAAAAAGTTAGTAGGAAAATTCCAAAATATACAGAGGCCAAAGATGCTTTTGAATGACTTTTAAGTAAAACAATAAATCTGAAGATAAATAAATAAAGTACTTGGAGACAAGCAGAAAGAAGACATCAGCTACTAAAACTTACAAGATGAAACAAAAACAGTACTAGGAGGGAAGATTTTTGCAATTCAGACCTATCTCAAGAAAGAAGAAAAAATGTAAATAATATATAACTTCACATCTAGCACAACTAGAGAGAAATAGTTGAAGCTAAAAGTCAATAGAATCAAGGACATAATACAAATCTGAGCAAAAATAGGCAAAATAAGAAACAAAAAGACAATTCAGAAGATCAACAAAGTCAAAAGCTTGTTCCCTTAAAAGAATTAAGTTGACAAACCTTTGGTTAGGCACACTACAATAAAAAAGAGAAATACCCTACTAACTAGAATCAGAAAAGAAAAGGGAGGTACACCCTGGTGGAGCAGCAGTTTTGTCACCTGCCTTCAGCTGCCAGAGTCCACATACATCTTAAGGATCCAAGTTCGTGTCCTGGCGCTGAGAGAACAACCAAAATGAACAACTAAATAAAATAAAGTGCTCCTACCTCCCATCCCTTCCTGCCTTCCTGTCTCTGTTCACCTTCCTTCCTGTCTGTACCTTTTCTTTAATAACAGCAACAACAAAGAAATGAACGGGGAGAAATTATAAATATTCCTAAAATGTACAAAGCAATATAAAAAATACTATTAACATCTATATGTCAATATACTGGACATCCTAGAGGACACGGACAAATTTTTAGAATCCTAAAACCTACCAATACTGAATCAGGAAGAACTGAAACAATTGAGTAGACCTAATATATGCGAGAAAATTGAAGAAGTAATCACAAGTCCCCCCGCCTCTCAAAAAAAAAAAATAAGCCTGGGATGATATGACTTTACTAGTGAGTTTTACCAAACCTTCAGGAAAGACTTAATACCTACTCTTCTCAAACTCTTCTAAAAAATTGAGGAGTAGGGAATACTTTAAAACATTTTCTAGGAGGCCAACATTACACTGATACTAAATACAAACAAGAGTGTCACAAAGAGAGAAAATTACAGACCAATATCTCTAATGAAAGAAGATGCAAAAATTCTCAATAATATATTAAAAACCAAATCCAATAATCCATTCAAAAATCATCCATCATGACCATGCATCCTGATGATGCAACAATAGTTCATATACACAAATCTTTTAATGTAACATGCATCAACAAAAGGAAGAAATAAAATTACATGATTATATGAGTGGATGCTGGGAAAGCATTTGACAAGATTCAGCACAAATTTATAATAATATTATGTAAAATAAGGATAGATGGAATACAGCTTGACATAAAAAGGGCCATACCTGGGAAAACCACAACAAACATCATCGTCAATGGTGAAAAACTGAAAGCATTTTCTGTAAGATCAACAGTGAGACAGGGTTGTTTACTCTCACCACTGTTATTCAACTTTGTTTTCGCAGTCCTAGCCAGAGCTATTAGCCAGGATGAAATACAAGAAATTCAAACTGGAGAAGAAGAAATAAAACTATTACTGTTTGAAGATGTCATGGTAACATATGTAAAAAACCCTAAAGGTTCTACCAAAAAAACATTAGAATTAATAAATTTCTACAGTAAAGTGGCAGGCTAAAAAGTTAATATACAAAAACCGGTTGTATTTTATATGCTAACAATGGGATAGAGAAGAAGGAGCTATTCAATTTATAATACAAATAAAAAAATTAAATAATTTGGAATATACCTTACAAAGGAGGTGAAAGATTTTTACAATTAAAATTACAAAACACTGTTTACAAAATAGAGGAATGTGTATCCTGGTGAAGTAGTGGTTGGGTGCAGTCCACATACATCCCAAAGACCTGGGTTCACATGCAGAGGGAACAACAAGGAGGAACAACTAAATAAGATAAATAAAAATGCTTCTTTCTTCTGTCTCTTCCTGTCTGCACCTTTCCTTAAAAAAAGAAAGAAATAGAGAGATAAAGAGATGGAAAATATTGCAAACTCTTAGTTGGGACAAATTAACACTGTTAAAATGGCCATCTTACCTAAAATTATATATATATATGTATTATATATATACATATATATACATATATATATATACATTTAATTCAATTTCCATCAAAGTACTACTTTTATTTTTCTTTTTAAAATTTAACTTAATTTATTTTCAGGCCAAGGAAAGAACATTATCTATCACATTAAATATTTATTTCAAAAGAAACTCAGAAGAGTACAACCTATTGGATATTTCCAAAATATAAACTTTAAAATGGATAGAGTAGAATGTATAAAAATTCATAATGTAAATTTATACCACAATTCCTTAATTTAGAAAAGCTAAAAATTGGAATTATCAAAAAGTATAAGGTAACTAAAAAGCAAAACTCAGCATGATGAAAGCAAAATTAAAGATTTTTAGATAGCATTATCTTTCCAAACAAAACAATATCAATAACAATGAAACCAAACAGGATAAAGTATTACACACACAGGAGTTAGGCATAAAAGATAAATCTGAACCCTGACTCTGACACTTGTATGCTGTATAACCATTTATATAACCATAGGCAGATTTCTTAGCTTTGGTTTTGTCATCTATAAAATTGGGATGATGAAATCTACATCATGGACTTAGCTTAAATAAGATAGCATATGCTAAGTTCTTGACTAGACCCCCAGAACAATCACAAGCAAAAAAATTGAAGACGTAATCAAAAGTCTCCTTAAAAATAAAAGGCTGGAACCAGATGGCTTTTCCAATGAGTTTCACCAAACCTTCAGAGAAGAATCAATACCTATTCTCAAACTCTTCCAAAATATTGAAGAACAAGGAATACTCCCCAAAATTCTACATGAGGCCAGTATCACACTGGTATCAAAAGCTGATGAAAATATCACCAAGAAAGAAAACGACAGACCAATATCTCTAATGAACATGGTATAGATCTGATAGACCTGTTTTTAAGTGGGGTTTCTTTATACTTTATATAGCATCTTTTAGATTTTTTGTAGAACTGGTTTTGTGGTGATAAATTCCTTTAACTTTTGCTTATTCGAATAGCTTTTTATCATTCCTTCAGTTCTGAATGATAATCTCACAGAATATAGTATCCTAGGTTAAAATCCTTTCCTTTCAGCCTTTTGAATATAGCATGCCATTCCTTCCTGGCCTGTGGAGTTCTAGTTGAGAAATCCGCTGACAATCTTGTGGGGATTCCTTTGTTTAAGACTTATTTTTCTGTCGATACTTTTAAGATTCTCTCTTTATCTTGCATTTTTGACATTTGGATGACAATATGTCTAGGTGTAGGTCTTCTTGAAATAGATTAGGGACACTTGGAGCTTCCTGGATCTGGAGGTTTGCTTCATTCTTCGGGTTGGATTGGTTTTCAGCTATTATTTCTTGAAATACAGGTTCTGCCCCTCTTTCCCTCTCTTCTCCTTCTGGGACCCCTATAATGTGAATGCTATTTCTTTTGATGTAATCCTGTAGGTCTTGAATGCTATCTTCGTTTCTTTGTATTCTTTTATCTCTTTGCAAGTTTCCACAGCCCTGTCTTCCAGATCACTGATTCTATTGGAGACTTCATCCATCCTATCCTTCTATTGAATTCTTTAGATCAGCTATTGTGTTCTTTATTTCTTTGACATCTGTTTTGAACTGCTTAACTTCACTCTCTTTTTTGTTGTTCTCTTTTTCTTCCTTTGTTTTCTTGATTTCCATGAGTGTGTTTATCACTGTTGCCTAAATTCATCCTCAGGTAGTTTGTGTAATCTATTGTGTTCAGATTTTCCCCTCAGTTTTTGATTGAATCCACCATTTCACATGTGTTTCTCTGTATCTTTGCTCTTTTTGGCCTTCTGTTTGTGTTTTTGTGGATTATGTTTCCCTACAGTTGTGACCTTGTGTAGGGTATTGACTTGTACTGAGAAAACTTGGGTCTTGGTTTGTACACTGGGATTTCTTGTGTTTTGTGGTTTCACACTGGTTGGCTTTGTTGAAGTTCTTATGTGGACCCTCTGTTGCTGCAAAAAAGTTCAGCCTATGGGGTTGGAATTTTTGTGGGATGTACACAGCATTCCTCCAGTGTCTCAGCTCCCAACCACAATGACCATCTTGCTGTTGGTGCAGTCAGCAATTAGACTGCAGTTCCACCTCCACTGACAAGGTGGTGATAGTGAGTAGTGTTGCCTCTCTCCATCTGAAAGACTCTCTCCTTCCTTTAAGACTGAGAGTGGGATTTCTGGTGGGTGGATCCTGTGACTCTGGGGAAATATGGTGGGAGGGAATGGAAGTGGGGGATTCACAAGCTGCCTTTCAGTTATGGTGGCACCCAGAGCAATTTTCTTGCCAGGCCTCTAATTCAAACCACTGGGGCATTGGTCCTTCTGCCCTGAGTCTAGACCTTCTTCCCTGGCTTCATATCCTGGTCCCACTGGATGGGCTCTCTGCTGCTTTCACGATTCCTAGGAGGGTCAGTTCTTCCCACAGTTCCTCCTCCACTGCTGTGGCTAGAATCCCGAGTCCAAGTCTGCAGTGTAACTCTGAATCTGTATTTGTGCCTACCCGTTGTTGTTGCAATTCCTGCTATGTCTTTACAGCCTCTCTGCCTCCATGTTTGCTTCTGGAAAATAGCTGAATTACTAGTTGCTCTGTGGGGAGGTTGTGAGTTTTGCTTCTATCAGGTTATCATCTTGACTGGAAGTCTGACTGCTTTTATTCTTCAAGGAAATAGAGCATCAACTTTAAAATTTGTATGTTATAACAAAAGACCAAAAATACCCAAAACAATTATGAGAAAAAAGAACACAAGTAGACGTATCACACCCTTAGATTTAAAGCTATACTACAAAGTGATAGTGATCAAGCCTATTTACCAGAATAAAATTATATGAATAGATCAGTAGAATAGAATTAAATCATCAGAAATTGGTTTATACATATATAGTTAATTTACAACAAAGGGCACAAGAACATACAATGGAGAAAAGAAAGTTTCGCAGCAAATGGTGTTGGGAAAATAGAACAGTACATGTGAAAAATGAATCTGGACCACGTTCTAACACCATACACAAAAACTAAGTTAAAACAGATTAAAGAGTTGTATGTAAGACCAGAAATCATAAAATACTTAGAATACAATATGAGCAGTATGTTCCATGACTTTGATCTTAAAGAAAGTCTTTGAAGACTCAATTCCAGTATCAGGGGAAACAAAGCAAAACTAAACAAATGGGACTAAATCACACTGAAATATTTCTGCAGAGTGAAAAAAAACTAGAATCAGAACAAAAGGACACCTTACTTAGAGGAGATAATTGAACATCAAATATCTTACAAGAGATTAATATCTAAAATTTATACAGAATCTGAAACTGAAAAACAGAAAAAAACCCTATAACTTTAGCTTAACTCTATGTGATGGTACTGGGGAGCACAGTTGACCAGCCTCTCATCCTTTGATATGTAACATGCTCCAGTGGCCATCTCAGCACTCTCATCCTCCACTCTCCTGTGCTCTCCTGTGGTCAGCTTTCTGTTTAGGCTCAAGGTTTTTTACTTTTGTTGTCTTGTTTAAACAGAATTTTTTCAAGTCCGCTAGCCCCTTGCAAGAAAAGAGGGAACTTTGGCTGCTTTCCATGTCACTCTGGAACTGGAGGGCTAGATGGGTTGTAGCAGACGCTGCTCTCTCCCTCTATTCACATTCTCCCCTGGCCAGCCTTGCTCCTCTACGCTAGAGGAAATCTGAGAATTAGATTGGCTTCCCCAGGTATCTGCTAAGAAAAGAACACAGGTCTTTTATACCATCATAGCCCTAAACTTTTGAAGCTTCTATTTTATTCTTCCTTATGAAGTTAACTCTGGTTTTTGAGCACAGATATAAAGGAGAAATGCAGGACATTAAAAATTCTCACAGGTGTCTAAATTTTTTGCTTTTTCCCCCCAACTCTTAAGAATGACTAGCCAAAGGGGTCAGTTATATGATGAAGGATAGAATCATTGGTTCTAAACTTAATGTATTAATATATACAGATGTTGATTTATGACAACGCATAACTTACACTTATACAATGTTGTGATGCAATGTTTCCTTATTTCAATTATAAAAAAGGATTGAATAACCATATTATATGATGTATAAGGATACATGAATTTTGAAAAAAAAAAAAAAACAATTTGAATTGTTCGAATAAAAGTTACCTTTGGGGAAGGATAGAGAATGGGATTGCAGAGGGCTGCAACATTTTGGGAATATTTAATTGCTTGAAATATGAATCAAGGATGACAAAAATTTTAAGACTTCATGAAGTTTTATGCGCATTATACGATTATAGTTATTTGTGTATCTGTAATTTCATAATGAGTTTTTTTTGAATGAAGAGGAGCTATCTATTTGGGGAGGTAAGTTAAGTAGTAACTCAGAGTTAAACCATAAAAAACAAAGTTATGTGAAGAGGCAATCCAGCAAATATCTCAAAAAGTGCTTTGATTTCAAGAGAGTACAGGCTAGAAGAAGAGTGACTTAAAAGGAAGAAAATATTGCTGTAGACTTGCTCTTTTATGAAATAAGTTTAGATATGTAGTGAACATTTCAGATAATGAAATAATTGTTATAGCTTGCTAAAACAATTCTAACATTTGTTCTAATATAATATTGCCAATACATTGTAAAACTTCTGAGTTTTGTTGGAAAACACTTCTCTGTACTATTCGCAATATGTGGTTTTTATACATTGACAAACATGTCTTCATTCATTAATTGAAAAAAATGTTTGCTGCACATGAGGTGTGTGCAAGACAATGTGAGGGTGGAGAGATGGAATTTTCTTCAGCAATCAAGTAGCTATTCCAATACTATGATGCTAAATGAGATTATAAATTGATTACAGTGATATGCTTGTATTGAATTTGACTCTTAAATTATTTTATTAGATACCTGATGTTGTTGAAGAAAATATAACCCGTGTTAATAAGTTGGATTAGTAGAAGTTAGCTACTGTAAGAATTAAGGAAATGTGTATGGAATATTTAAATTTATTAAGATTTTGGATCATAGCATCATTCTCACCCTTATTGAATTAGGAATATTAAATTATTTCTAAGCCTGAACTCCTGTTGTGTGCTTTAAATTAGAAAAATTGGAAATGTGCTACATCAGTAGGACTCACATCAAAAAAAGCCAAAATAATCTGATTAGCATTAGAAACTCTGATGACTAATGAAGAGATGGCAAAGAATAAAATGTCTAAGAATGAGCTTAGAGAATAATGATGAACATCTCCTTAAATTTGCTTTCAGAAACTGAGTAATGATAATCAGGTAATACATTCCAAGCCTGAATCTATATGAAGTTCCTATCCTAATCTGCCTCAGAGTATTTTAAAATGTATTAATTATAAATCTCTAGTGAAGACTTCATGTACTCAATTGCAAATAATTTTATCGCTTATGAATAGACCACACTGGTACATTCCCAGAGAAAATGAACTCAACAGTAATCATTTTTTTCAACAAATTCTTCTGAAGTGTAATATGGTATTAATCACTTAATTTTTTAAATGTCCAAAACTGTCAGGTTTTAATTTATGTGATACTACCTAGGGAGCTGTAAGGGGAACTGTTTCTAGACTAGTCCTATCTTCAGGAAAAAATAGAGGAGTCCAGTGATTTGTGCTCACGTGGTGTCGGGACTGAACTGCAGCCTGTCTTGTTCATAGCTTTGTAGTACTAAAGAGATGACATACAGTCACATATATTTTAATTTTGATATGATTTTATAGATAAACTGTAACCAAACAGTGGGAACTAGGAAAATGAGTTTGTGAATTAATATTTTGCTAAATGAAATAATAAAATATTCATCTCTTTCTTTATCCTTTTTTGAAGGTTGTCTGACTCCTCTCTCTGGGCCAAGCAGATGCTGTCCTCTTCATAAAGTTTTCCTGGATGTCTGCACTCAACTGTGATCTGGACACTATAGCAATTTATGTGTACCCCTTGGTGACACTTTTCACTTTCCTTTTATTAATTGTTTATGTCCTTCCGTATTTGTAGTGATAATCATTTCAAGCATTTACATAATTTTGATAACTTCAAAAGTTTGGTTTAAAAATTTTTTCATATTATCTTATCAATTATCTTATTAACCCATGATAGAGTAAAGCATCCCCATTTTACTGACATGAGAGATGTGGTGTACAGTATGTCAGCATCAGAAAACTTGGGTTTTGACTTTCCACTTTATTACGTATGAGGTGTGCAATGATTAGTAAGCCACTTAACATAATGAAACTTCAGTTTTCTCTTCTGGAAAATATGAAAGAACGTTACTGTGCTGTGAAGGTCCAGAGCTATGTAGTATTAATGATCTTTGATAACCTTTAAACATCATTGAAGTGGCATTAACTTATCACCATTGAGGAATCTCCTTGAGGGTAAGAACTATTTCCCTTTATCATTTCTACTTTCCAGACAGGGAGTACCACCTAATGTACAGTAGGCCCTTACAGTTATTAGCTAAATGGATAAATATATCAGGGGTCCAGAATTTTTTTCTGCAAGGGGCTGGATAGCAAATGTTTTAGGTTTTATGTACAATATGGTCTTTGTTTCAGCTGTTCAATACTGCCCTTGTAGGGCATAAATAGTCATGGACAATATATAAATATGAGCATGGATGCGTTCCAATAAAATTATCTATGGACACTGAAATTTGAATTTCATGTAAGTTTTCACACACGATGAAATATTTTTCTTCTGATTTTTTTCAACCATTAAAAGGTATAAAAGCAAATCTTACCCATGGGATATACAAATATAAATGGGTCAGATCTAGTTTGTGGGCTATAGTTTGCTAGTCCCTGGAATAAAGTATGAATGTCAGTTAAATTAAGCAACTGGATTATATATTTTTATCTACTGTACTAATTATATAAGCATATTTTATATAATTATAGTTGAATAGACAAGAATATTTAATCATTCACAAACAGTATTATGAGACTAAGCATTATAGAGATAAAATTGTTCCTACTATATTGGGCTATATATAATTTTATCTTTCTTATATTATGCTATATAGATTTTCATCATATATTGTGTATTTTTAAACTAATTTCTGGATTCATTTAAAAGACATTGGAAAAAAATTAGAGAAGTAAGGATTCTTTGAGGAACAATTGATGAGGTGACAAGATGATACACCCTGCTTGGTGTTACAGAAAGTCAGAGAGCTGCAACTTGGTCCACTGTAAATCCATGGTCTCTAACCTCATTTGGGCTCTTAATGCTACTCATCAATAAAGAATGCAACTTTGTTTATTCTTAGCTTCTGAAGTTCTTATAACATGCCTGTTGCTAGCTGTTTTAGATTTTCTAAGCTTTTCAACTTCCGATCCTAGGGTATCTCATTCTAAGTGGTGACCATTGCTTCTTCCATCCTGTCATCCAACATGAGCTCTGGCAAGTTTTCTCCCTTACTCCTCAGATATCACTGTTGTAACTCCTGGTATATAGCCTTGTATTTCTTTGCATTTTCACCTCTTTCTAGCTCTATCATAGGGGAAAAATGCATCTCTTCCTTTTTAATGACTAAATTGTCATATCTGCTTTCCATACTACCATTTTTAACCTCTGCCATGTAATTGTCCATCAACAATCTCCTTTAGCTCTGCCTTTTTAGAGGCTCTTTCTCTTCTATTAACATGCCCTAGCCTCCCAGTTCTTAAAAACAAGATCATTCAGCTTTTCAGCACTCTTGTGACCTGCCAGTCAGATTAGTGGGACTTCTGTTCTCATTTGGAGGTGTCTGAGAATCTTATTTCTTCACCTTTATTTTAAAAGAAACAAACAAATTCATATCAAAGTTAAGCACCTTTTACAGTTCTGCATCTTTAAGACTATTGGTGAATCTCTTTCATGGTCAAGCATTTTATGTCTCAAAAGTTTAATCTTTGCTTGATACCTTCATGATTGACTTCTTTGATCCTTGTAATCTCTCTGTTGCATACTCTTTCGAACCTGTTTTAAGAATCACCAATGACCTTCCAGGGGATAAGTACAGCACATTTTTATTAACAATGATTTGTTTTTTACTTACTTAGCTTTACACCTTGATAACTAATAAATTGCCTCTTGCAAACTTTCTTTTTCTTTTTTTTGACTTCTAAAAGAGTGCTCTCTTTTTACTCCAGGTTATTAATTCTTGGAAAGTGTTATTTTTTTTCCTCCCTGTTTAAAGATGGACATTCCAGAGTCATCTCTCCATTCCTTCTTTTTCTAGCCATTCATATTCTACTCTAATCTATTACTTTTTAGCTAATGTTTCTGAAATCTTTCTAGATCCCTTTCTTTTATAATATTCAGTTCTGCATTGTTAAAGGTCTGATGGACAGTCCAACTGAATGTCTTATAAGCCCCTCAAATGCATCATGCTTAAAACTGAATTCAGGATCTTTTCATTAAATTGTCTAACTGTTCTATTTGCTGATTTTTATGAATTTATTTCCTCCATAATGAAATCTTGGAGCAATGCTTGACTCCTTCCATTTTATTGTCTTCCATAGGTCTTGACAAATTTACCTTTGGAACATGCCTGACATCTTTTCCTTTCTGTTCTCCTATGGCTACTACCTTAGTTAAACCCTTAATCACCATATACTTAAAAAGTGGTGGTATTATTTTTATTGATCTCATTTCTTACAGTGACCCTTTTCCAATGTCACTTTTGTGACACTCTTAGTTTTATATTACATCTCTTTGGTTATATTACTTAAGTGTTTAATTCAAATAGCTAATAATTATGGTGTTCTTACTATGTGTTAGTCACAGTTCTAAGCAGTTTACTTGGCAGAATCAATATTTTGATTAATCCTTACAAGAATCCTATGAGGTAGCTAGTAGCATCTTTTAATCATGGAGAACACTGAGATTCATAGAGTTTAGCAACTCACACAAAATTACTTATAAGACATGAGGTCAGGAATCAAGTCCCAATACAGATTTGGGTGGTGAGTGTGGGGAAGAGAAGATAGTACCTAGGCTTCTTATCACTACACTGTAATGTTTTCTGTAAGTGACTGAGTAAAGTTCAGCTCACGAACTTGGCTTTCAACTTTCCAATCTCTAATTTCTTTTAATTTTCTGAAATCTCTAATATAAAACTGATATAATTACTCATCTGCCTTTTTCATAATTCTTATATATGCAATGGGTCTTTGGTCTGCATACTTTTACTTATATTGTTTTCCTATTATGCTTCCCTTTTTCCCTCACCAAACTGAAAGTCTTCAATATGAAACATCAGCCTCATCTTTCAATACTTGCTTAAGTATGATAACTTATGTCACCTGAGAGTGGTGACCTTTGTTCTCTGCCTTCCAGTCACACTCATCTTAAAATAAAATTTGCAATTGCAATGTACTTTGTAACTTATGTTTAACATGGCATACTCAAGTGATATTTTGAACTTAATGTTTTTATGTTACCCTCTCTACTGGACTGTAACTTCACATTTTAGAACTGTATTAAACAGCCATAAAATAACTAAAACAGCTCAGATATTTTCTTATTATCACTTAAAAGTGCAGAAATTCAATTGAAGAAAGAGAAATAAGCAGTAACTTTTCTCCAATGTGCCAATTTATCTCAGATTACTTCAGTTTCTGATCTTTATTTATTATTGAATCTCAAGTGCTATTGCCATAAGAAAGCAGATCTTTCCAATAATTTGGATTCTGAGGAAACAGGAAGTACAGTACCAAGATCTGGCTTGAAATTCTGGTCTCATGAATCTTCTGGTCCCAGTGCTTGACTTTTTTCATACTTCTTGCTAAATCTTTTCAAGGGTGCTTATTATTGTCTATTATATAACTAGCTGAGATTCTGGATATTAGTTCAAAACCACACACTAAATCAATGGAAACCAAATATTATGTGACAAAAGCTGCTGCCACAAAATTTCCCTGACAAATAGAACTGCCAGTTTTGTGAGATGATGTGGTTACAGGGATATTCACTGCAGGGGAATGGAGACACACCAAGCCATCATGATGCAGGACTGCATTTCCCTCTTTTGATTACTTCAAATGCAAATTGCTCTTGTCTTGGAAGCCTTCTTTAGTTTGAGGATACAGTTATGGCAAAATCATATCTGCATCAGTGTATCCCTAATAAGCATGAGATTAGTTGAGCTAAACCTTTATCAACAGCTCTTTGAAAAGCCATTTTGTTTTCTGATTTTTTATGATTATGCAATTTCTAAAATTAAATTCAGAATGCTAGCAAGAGCTACTAAGCTCGTGACAGTCTAAATTTATTGATACTTCATAGTGTTTTTAATATCTAGCTAAGTATTTGTTCTGCATCTCTTAAATGTATTCTTGGGTGGAACTTCTTAGTTCTTTTCTTACTTTTGGGGTGGCATCTGTGAAATGAGCAACTTTTATATTTTGTAGTTTAAATGACAACCTAGGTACCCTATAGATTTCAGTAAATGCTTATTGGTTATGCCATTTTAAGAAGCATTTTTATCTGTAAAACTGATCAGTGGAAGAACACATTATCAGAGAGGAATGGGGACAAATCTTCCTCTACAAGGAATTCAAGAGATTCAATTCAGATAATTCAGCTGTTTTGTCCTATCCTAGTTGCTTTTATCTGGTTTATGTTTTTTTATTCCTGCATTTTACCCACAGTTTTTATCTCTAGGAGCCTAGGTTAGAAGGTATAATATGACTGTACAGAAACCATGCAAATAAAGGGCTTGGAAGGTTTCAGAAGATGGAAAGATGAACTTTTGATGGAGATAGATGTGAGAAAAAGCTTTATAAAACAATTAAGGCCAGGAAAAAGAAAGATGAGAACTGATAATATACTTGGAAGAAAGGTCATTTTTTGGTATTTGGTAAACTGAAAGATAGTTAGCACGATATCTTCCAGGAAGATATTTGAGGCCAAGTTTAAGCACACATAAATCCATATACACCATAAAACTAGTTTAGGCATTAACCATTAGTTAATAGAACATGTTTTCTGTCATCTGCCAGCTTAAAAATAGCACTGTCCTTTGCATGTATTCTGAAAAGGACTGGAAACAAAAAAACACCAAAACCTCTACACCAGTCCTTCAAATAAACTGTATAAATCACCAGTATACTGACTAAGAAAACCTGCAAAACACCTTGTTGTGTGGGTTTTTGGTCACATCTATCATTAAGATTGATATTCTTTTGTAGGCAATTCAAAGAATCATAAAATTCAGTATGTGTTTTAAATTATGATTGCACTCAGCCGAAATAAATGCCTTCCAAGGGAGGTATGTGCAGAACTTAAATACTTAAAGGTTTAAACAGCTTTTTAGAGAGGACACAGTGACTAATGAAAACAACAGCTTTGTGCGTTTTCAAAGAATTACATTTTCAAATTTGAAAGGTTTTCTAGTTACAGCCAGTATTTAAACATCTAGCTTGAATACTTAGGTTTAAACATTTAGCTTAAATTCCCTCAAGGGTAAGAGATGCAGGTCTGTTGGGGAGAATGACCCCCAGAATATGTCATAGTCACCTAGAATACTGCTAGGAGTGAGGGGACAAGGGCTGAGGACAAATCTTGTTCAAGAGAGATGACTAAGCCACCTAAATGCATGATTATATCAGAAGGACCATACTGCAGTCCAGAACAGAAGACTGAACAAGTGACTGAGAATCTGGGAGGTCAGAAATGGACCAGAAGGAAAGGTCAAGTTGAGTAGTCCAATATGTTTGTGAACTAAGCTTTTTCTTGGTCTGGTCTGGTTTATAGACATGGAGTAAGACCAGAATAGTCACTAATGATAAGAAAAGTTGTGCAGGCCCACCCTGGTGGCTCTGGCATTAAGTCTGAGGCTGTGGTATATCCCATGTACAGCCCAAAGACTCAGGGGCTTGACCTGGGACTAGCGGGTGAGGGGACAAACCCAGGTTTGGAGGAACAACCAAAAAATGAACAATGAAATAAATGAACAAATACTTTTCCTTCTCTTTCTTCCTGCCTTTCTGCTTACTTGCCTTCACTCCTGCCTGTTTCTTTCCTCTGAAAAAAACAAATAAACAAGCACTGTGATAACCTGTTAGTTTCTGATCCCAATGACTCTTTTCAGAATATCACCCTAATTAACTCATGCAAAAGCTCTTCATCTGATTTTCCTCACCTCTGCCACTTCTAATCTTCTCAGTTACTTTAACTAAAATATTCATATAGTTCTTACCTTTTAAGAACCTGACCCTCCACCTGGCCTTTCTTGTGTGGTAACTCATTTTAAACCATTACCAGCTCAAGCAGCACTTCCTTTGAGTTGACCATCCTAAGCTTATTTGGGCAATCTTGATGCTTTCATAAACTCTTACATGTTGGTGTCCATCATAAACACTAAATGTAGAGATCTCAGTTGGCAACCAGTTCTTGGGAAAACTCAAATCTGTTTCTTCTCTATAAAGCATCAGAAAAGTGATGAATATTTATTTTGGGGTTACAAAAAATGAGAAAGTAGGTGAATTCACAGTTATAAACTCTGTACACATTCACACACATGTGATCATTTGCAGTTTATGGTGGGAGTGCAGGTGTGGAAATAGTGGTGGTAGCAGACTAGCATCCAACACGGCCTCTGAACTTTTTTTCCTTCTGTCTTAATTTGGACACCAACGAGAATCTTTGACTTTTTATATCTCTAGTTTATATTCTGATTGACTTCTGGGATTTAAAATGAAACAAACCATTGGTTAACAGAGCTACAAAACTTGGTTTAAGTAAACATCTAATCATTTGATTGTCCGTAAGATAGTCTCATGTGTTAAATAAATGTTGGAAGATTTGGCCAGTTATATTGATATAATTTGAATCACAAGTTTGACTTTCTTATCTTTGCTTTTCTCATTTCTTCATCTGAGGTCATAAAAGGTCTGTATGAAATGATTCCATCTATTTCCATCATTCAGTTTGAGAAATGAGGTAATGACATTTGGCAGAAACATTAAAACTATACTAACTTCATAGAAATGCTAACATACAGAATATTATTCCAGACAACTTGGATCTAGAAAGCAATTGGAAGAACTCAACATATCACAAAATTGGAGCAGGTAAAGATTTCTCAAGTGAAAAATCATTTAGGTCTAAAATATATTGTCTTAGATTGTTTCTTTTATAATTGTGCTTCTCCCTTAATATTTTTGGAAAAGAGAATTACTTCTAGTAAGGCTTTTTTCACTGTTATGATTCTCTCTAGAATATTCTAGGCAATTTGTTTGATAATATAATTATTTTCATATTTAGACCATTACCAAATAGCAAAATTAGTATCATTAATTTTTCTTTATTTGTGTTTATTATATTTTAGCAGTAATTTCAATTTTGACTGCTAATAAACACATATTTTTAAATAGATTTATATTTACAATTTTTATTTTGTAATAAGCTTATATACTTTTTGGATTTGAAATGTATTAAACATTTTATTTCTGCTTTGTTTATGAAATTTGCACAGTTTAAGATAAAATATAAGTATTTTAAAATGTCAGGGTTGTTATTTTGCTTGTTAACTGCATTTGATATTGCATTGTAATATCTATTTGAATAGGAATACATAACTGGAAATATTGACTACTGCCAATGATGGAATTCTTGTTCTCTATTGAATTAACAAATTATAATATTAAGATATTTTGAAGCTACTACTGCACAATTGAGTTATAATATGTGTTTGGTTTATAGAGAGACTCAATTATTAAATAAATCAATGAATGAATAATTTTTGACTTGTTATTTTAAAAATGAAAACATTTTCAAGTCAAATCATGAATCATGTGGAATATAAATTTTTTCCAAGTATCCTTTACTAAAATTTTCCTTTGCTGGAGCAAATGTGGTAGGTAAAATTTGAAAAAAATACTAGCACTTTTCTTTCAATTCCAATGTAGCTTTTTGTTTCAGATTGGATCAGGTGCCCAAGCATGCTCCAATCGACAGTGATCAATGGAATGAGCCCACTGTACACATATGACTCATGCCCTGGGAATGTTAATGCAGGTGGAAAGAAGGATTGTTGTTTAAGTGTAGATCCTAGGATGACAATCTAATGGCTCGCCGACACACTCATGTAACTCTGGACCTCCCATAATCTCTCTATTAATTCCCATTTGGGTAAATGGCTTAACCATTAAAACATAGCTATCTGTATAAACATTTATATGTATAATAAAATTTTACTAAGAGAATTATATATTGCATAATATCGTATAATAGGCATGCCATATATTCTCTATAAGAAAGCAGGAGTATTTTTGTAATAAAAAATTATACTTAGCCAGCAAAGACAAGATATCATTCCAGGTTTTCCACTCCAGACTGTACAGGAAATTCCTCAACAAATTTCTGAAAACTGCTCTCAGACATACCTTTTTATAACCCTGTCATCTCTTAGTCACCAAACATCAGGGATTGTCTTCTTCTGTATAAAGCCATATACTTTTATTTGAATAATGAGATAGATATAGAAATTAATTCCAACCAGTGATTGTAGGCTTTCCTGTCATTAAAACATTAAAATAAACCCTTTATTTGACATGAACTAAAGTAATATAGAAATTTTTTCCAAGAGTTCCTATTATACTGTAGTGTGGTAACAACTGCATTATTTAATTAAATGTTTCAAACATTGTTTTAAGTTGTCACCTCAGAGTCTACAAAACTTGCATTTATAAAGTATCTTTTCTTACAAAGTATAATTATATTTTCTGTCACTTCTCATCAGAATGTAGACTTGAAATTAGTAGACAATTGCTCACATTGGATCCCCTTCTTTAAAACAGTGCCAGACACATTATAGATACTCATTATTTCTAGACAAATGCATGAAAATTATATAGGAATGGAAGAAGTTTTGTTACAGGGGAGTAGTTCAACTTCTTGACCTCTCTGGTAGTTTCTGAATACATCCATGGCATTCCAAGATGCTTGGCATCAGTTCCATCCTTGCAGATACTTGCATACTCTTTAGCCAGACAAAAAGTCAAATCTGCTTCTTCTAACCTTGTCTTGAGACTAGTCTTGCAATTTGCCTGGTTCACTTGAATTTGAAGCTAGTGACACTCTGAGAGTTTTAAGTGTTGCATTCAAGAGTCCTGACAGCAGCTATTTAGCTCTCAGAATTACTCATGATGCAAGAAGCCCACAAGGAGTCACAAGGAGAGGTCCAGGGCACCAGACACAGTAGTGAAATCTCCATGGACTTTTTATCTCAACCTGCTAAGCAGTTGAAAGCAGCTAGATAATTAATTCCAGTTACTACCACAAGGAGCATAAGGATTCCTCATAAAAACTCAGCCCAAATTTCTATCTGATAGAATTCAGAGAAATATTGTTTCAATCTACCAAGTCTTGAGGTAGTCTCTTAGGCAAAAATAGACACCTGAAATAAGCTTCTTCCAAGTTATATAACACAAATCACATAGTGATCTATCATGAAAAATAATTTTCAGTGATTAGCTGACAACTTCATTAGGTCCATATTCAGTGTTTTTGAAGGCAAAGATTAAAAACCATTTGAAATTTAAAAGTATTTTCGGTGCTGTTATTGATGTCATTCACTTTCACTGTTTTAACACCAAAATTTTTAATTATACCTTTGTTTGTCAACTATAAATCTTTGATACCCTGGGTTAATAAACTATAATAAGCTACAAGAGAGTGAAAAATGTGCCTTTTCTTAAAACAAAAAAAAACAAGACAAAACAGAAGACAGTTATAGGAAAGAGAATTTATCCTTAGAGAATAATTTTAGAAAACAATTCATATGATATTTGCAATCTGGAAACTGAATTTTCTAAAACTACCAATTTATTATTTTATACTGCTTGGATATTTTACTTATTTTTGACTCATTGTATTAAAGCACTCACTGATGTATTTCTTAAGGGATTCTTCCAGCAATTGCTAAGGGTTATGTTAGTAAATAATAAAACCGAACTGAAATAAAACTAGATAAAATCAATCACTCTCCCCCAAGTTTTTAAAGACAAATATGGTAATAATAATGGATATTAATAACTTTGTTCTTTTATCCTTGCCTTCCACCCTTCTTCATTTTCTTTCTATGGTACTGCCAAGGGAAAGACTTTACTAGATGTAATTATTGCAAGTCATATTGCGATAAAACAGATGCTTTAAAATCTTAAATTTATTTCTAAAACATCACCATGGTGTTTGCTTCTGATTTTGTTTGGACTTATACATATGGCCCTTCACTTCACACCAGGTAGCAGGAACCATGTTAAAGCAACTTCCCCAGAGATGTAATCTTTGGTGGTAGGAATAAAGATCACACAACTAGGAGTTATGGGAAGGTGGAACAGAGAATAGTCCCTTATTTAAATCTTATTTCTTTTAAAAATGATAAAATTTGGGGTCAGGGGTATCTTTGCTTGAGAAAGGCTTTCACTTTTGGAGTGAAGGACTCCAGGTTGAGGATTGAGGGAAGAGGATCAAGATTGAAATGTTATCTAACACGACATCTTCCTTTTAGAAGATGATCCACAGATATTTATCGCTTTGAATATGTCAACTTAGGCCTGACTTTGGCCTGGGTTGTAAGTTAGACTTAGGATTTTCACGCTGTTTAGGCTATCTCACCAAAATTGAAAAATAGGTCAGCATTTGTAACCAGAAACCCTACTGTGAAATAAAGAATGCCTGTTTGATTAAGTAAAACTCTGGTATCTAACAGATATCTAAACATCAGACCAAGTATCCAGTTAGATGCCTACCTAGTGAAGTCAAAGGAGAAACTCTAACAGGAAGTCGAATAGACAGCTCCCTACTCTAGAATGAATTTATTGGCTTCAGTAATATACTAAGTTTCTTCTGTGTTGAAAGAGCATGCTGGTTTAATTTATTTACTTATTCTGTGCTAAGCCCTGGGTATCACTTTGAGAATACTAAGAAAAATACTACATGTTGTCTACCTTTAAAATAACAAGTCTAGAGAAAGGACAATATCACCAGAATGTGATCAATACTATAATGGAGATAAAGAGCTATGAGCACCTACATGAAGGAGGCAATAATGTCAGAGAAAGAGGAAGTTGTGAACTTGAATTAATATGTGTATTTAACTTTGTGCCATCTTTTGGAAAATGTACAAGAAGAAAATAGATCTATCGTCTTTTGTGCTCCCCTTGATTTAGGATCGAATCTATTGCTATTTTTTTTTTTTTTTTGAGACTTGAAGGAAGAGTAGGTAAGGCAGATAACTTTAAAATGTGATCATTTGATGTAGGTTAGGCCTCAACTGTATGCTTGCATTGAGACTAAGACCTGAAATCAAGAAGTTATTACAATTACTCTCACCACACTTTGACTTTTTATCAGATGTTGCAGGTATTATGGGCCCTAGACTCTCATAACTCCCACATATAATCTCTTTCAACTGATGAAAAACAAACAAACTGGGAGTCAGATGAAACTTCAGAGACAACTCATGAATGGCATGGGTGGTTTTGGATCTTCATCAAATCAGGGACACATTCAGTCATAGACCACTAAGTCAATTATTAGTTGACTTGTATTTGTATATAAGTAAACAATGTTATGAAACTGTGGTATTTATGAAATAGCTTTGCAATCTCCCTAAAAAATATATTGGTCGATATAGTCTGCTTTTATAATGAGAGGAGAGGACTGGCACCACGGTGTGGCGTCTCCTCCTTTCATGATAACACAAGCCTCATAATAGAGAGAAATGATAATGCTGTAAAACTAAAAGTCAATACACAAGCCAATAGATATTTATACCCAATAAAAGTATATGAGAAAATAAAATTTAAGATAATTTTTTTCATTAGGTAATAACATTTTATTTGCAAAGAAATCAGCAAAATAATAAATACAAAGTAATTGCATTTTAGATCTCTACTGGGTGTTTTAAGTTGTTTTAGTTTTACATGTAACAACTTATTAAAGCAATATTTTTTTAAGGAAAGGTGCAGGCAGGAATTAAGGCGATTAGGCAGTCAGAAAGAGGAGAAAGATGTTTCATTTATGTTTACTTCATTGTTTATCTTGATTGTTCTCCCCAAACTGAGTCAAAAGCCTGGTATGTGGCCTGTGCTTCAGCTGGAGTCAGTTGACGAAACCACTACTCCTCAGGATACACCAAGATAGACTTTTAAGTTCCTTGTATAGTACTCATTTTGTTGACTTCCACCCTCCTCTCCTAACCTGAGAGTAGAGAGAGTAAACGAGATGAAGCATTTGTGTTGTCACATGTATTCTGATTCATCAGCAAAATTATAATGCTTTCATCTGAAAAAGTCCTTTCACTATTCCGGAAGCATTCTGTGCTGGATTCTGATTTTGTCCTTTTATAGAGTGTCAGAATGGATGTCTAGTGATGAAACTGATCATGTACTAGACTAACTTTTTGACCTGTAGAGTCAGCCCGCTGCAGGGAACAAAAATCATTTCAAGAGACCTCCCTAGCAGCAGAAACCCTGGGCTCTGATTGATTCCTAAGATGCATGGAGACAGGGATCTCATTGCTTATGTCATTTTTTTCTCAGAGAAAAGTACACTTAATTTCTGAGGAACTAAGTGAAGATGAGAAACAGGCAGTGTGGAAACCTGCCTCTGCAGCTATGTACTATATCATGCATGCTTGGAGGCTGTGGGGAAGTTAGCCTTTAGCCATTTAGAGAGATAATTTAATTTAGAGGGAAAAAAATGTATATTGCAAATCTTACATTTGACTCAGTTAAGTAACTAGCGTAAGAGCAATTGCCCTTGCTTAATTTCCTTGAATTTCAAGACTACAATGAACAAATCAGAACAATTCAAACTGGAATTATGTAGTATTTATCCACTCAGCTATTTATTTGACAAACATTAAATGTTCTTTATGTGTTAAGCTGTGCTATTTCCTGGGGCTATAACAACAGAACACAGCATGAGGAACACTGACTTAGAAATCGTTAAGGAATGTCATGCAGATGATTGTGGGGACATACCTAGAAAAGAGGAAAAAGGGAGAATAGAAAACTCCAGGCAAAACCTGTGGTAAGGAATCTAGGATGGGGAAGGGCTTAGGAAATGGAAGACATTAAAGACGAGAAATAATTGGAGCAGCAAAAGACAAAACCAAGAGAACGTAATAGAGATGAGCAGGAAGATGGGCACCTCCTGCAACACTGTTGCTTATTTAAGGATTTTGGCTTCTTGTTTGAAGGATAATGTGGCATCACGGAAAGATTTAAAATAGTGTGTTTTCAGTTGGCAGGATAAATGTTTAAAAAGGCAAAACCCTAATTTTCATGAGTATAAAACAGACACATGTCAAATAAATTAACTCATTAATCAGTGAGGAAACCTATAGGATGTTCCCACAATGGCTCTTCTCCTAGATTTTGCTCTCAGACCAGGATTCTTTCATATATCTGTTTCGTCACTCCAGAAAGAGGAAGTCATCTCTGACGACCCCTCCTTTCTCTCCCCATATCAAATCAGGACATGCATTCACTTCTTTCCACATCCGTAGCTGCTCTTCTGGCTCACAAATCCATGTTGTCTCTCCAGCGCTGTATGTTTTTTTTGTCCCTTAAAAAAAACTCCATGGAGATGAAATTCATATACAAATAAATTCACTCATGTTGTATTTTTTGTAGTTTTTAGAATATTCACAGCATTATGTAACTATCATCAAAATCTAATTTTAGAATATATATTATTGCTCCCCAAAAGAAATACCTTACATATTGGCAGTCAATCCCTGTGTCCCTCCATACCTCTTTCCTAGCCTTAGGTAGTCACTAGTCTGTTTCTGTAATGTTGTTTATCCTGAACATGTCATATAGTGGAACTCTACGGTAGGTGACCATATGTGTCTGACTTCTTTCAGTTAACAAAATGTTTCAGGGTTCATTCATGTTTACCATTTATCAGTAGTTCATTACTCTGTATCACTGAATAATCCACTGTATGGCTCTAAGTCATCTTGCTTATGCATTCATTACTTCATAGATATTTGGGCTGTGTCCATTTTTGACTATAATAAATAATTCTGCTACGAACATTTGTGTTCACACTTTTGTGTGAACATGTATTTTCATTTTTCTTGGATATCTATCCAGTAATGGAATTTGGGGGCCATATGGTAACTCTATGTTTAGCTTTTTGAGAAGTTTCCAAATTATGTTCCAATATCTATTTATTTATATTCCTAGCAGGAATGAATGAGAGTTCCAATTTCTCTACACTTTTCACCAATATTTACTGTTTGTCTTTTTAATTATAACCATTGAAGATAGACTGTAAAATAAATCTTCACTACAGTTTTGATTTACATTTCCCCAATGTTTCATGATGTAGATATCTTTTTATGTATGTATTGACCTTTGTGTATTTTCTACAGAGAAATGTCGGTTAAATCCTTTACCAATATTTTAATTGGGCTATCCATCTTTCTATTCTTGAGCTCTAAATGTTCTTTATATATTATAGCTACTAGTCTGCTATCAGATATGATATGAAAATATTTTCTTCCTTTTGTGGATTGTATTTTCACTCTCTTGATGGTATCATATTCATCACAGAACTTTAAAATTTTTTTAGCTACTTTAATTTAGGTAATTTTCTTTTATCATGTGTAATTTTGTTACCACATTTAAGAAACCATTGCTTAACCCAAGGTCATGAATATTTGCTGCATGCTGTCTTCTAAAACTTCTCTAGTTTTAGTTCCTAAATTTAGGCCCATGATCTATTTTAATTTTTGTTTTAATACAAAATAGGGGAACAATACTATTTTTTTTCATGTGGATATTCATTTGTCCCAACACTATTTGTTGAACAAATGTTGAACTATTTCCCTGTTGAAATAGTCTTGCCAGCCTTGATAAAAATCAGTTGACTAAAAATGCATGGGTTTATTGTTGAACTCTCAAATTGTGCTTCATTATATTATGTCCCTTTCATATGCCAATACCATTCTGTCTTGATGATTGTAGTTTTTCAGAAAGATTTGAAATTCAGACGTGTGAACACTCTAATATTTCTTTTTCTTTTTCAAAATTATTTTGTATAATTTGTATTTATTATATCTCAATGTGAACTTAGGATAAGTATATTAATTTCTGTAAGAAAAACACAACTAGGAATTTGATAGAGACTGTGTTAATCTGTAGATCCATTTGGTGGCATAATATTTAAACAATGCTAATTTTTGATACATAAATATGAGGTGTAATTTTATTTTATTTAGATCTTCTTTAATGTCTTTGAACATAATTTTGCATTTTCAGTACATGTCTCACACTTCCTAACTTTTGTGCTTTCTTGTGCTTAATCCTAAATATTTTAATCTTTTTGATGCTATTATAAATGAAATTGTTTCCTCAGCTTCAGTTTTGAATTTTTAACTATGTATAGTAATAGAAATATTCTTTTTGTTTTTGTGATTTTATTAATCCTCCTGTTTACATTGCTATATATATTTTATTGAAATTGCAGTTCACTCTGTGTGTATTTCACATCACACCTACCACCAGAGTTGTAGTGTTCTTTACTACCCCTTATTCCCACTTTCTTCCCTTTCACTTTTCACCCTACAACTGATTTTTGTATGTAGATCTTACATGCTGCAAACATGCTGAACTCATTTATTTGTTCTAGAGCATGTTAGCATTTTCTATATACAAAGTTATGGCAACTTCTGAGTATTTATACCTGAAAACACAGGGAAGAGCAGTTAATCCTCCTTTAAGGATGAAATTAGGTGGTTTTATTAATAGATGCCTTTTATTGGATTAAGCAATTTCCCTTCTATTATTTTTTGTTGAATGTTTTGTTTTTTATTATGAGAGGGCATTGGATTGTGTTCATTTGTTTCTGTATTTATTGAGGTGATCGTGTCTTTTATTTTTTTAATACGGTGTGCTATATGAATAGAGGTTAGATGTTAAACCAACCTTAAATTTTGTGATAAAACCCATTTTGCCATAATGATTAATATTTTTTACAAATATATTGTTGGATTCATTTTGTTAATATTTTGTTGAGGATATTTGTATCTATATTAAATAAGAGATATTTGTTCATATTTTTTTCTTGTGATTGTCTGGTTGTGGTAGCAGGAGACCTCTTGTTTTCTATTTTTGGGATAGTTTGTGAAGAATTGGTATTAACTATTATGTAAATGGTTGGTAGAATTTACTAGTGAGACAATCAGAAAAAAATTAAATTATTAATTCATATTTTTCTTGTTATAGATTTATTCAGATTTGTTGTTTATTTTTGAGTTATATTTGGTTATTTGTGCCTTTTAAAGATTTATCCCTTTTATTTAAATTATCCAATTTCTTGGTATTCAGTTCTTAATTATCATATAATTTTAATTTTTCTTTTAGATTTATAGTGATTTTTTCCTTTATTTTTTTTTCTCTTGTTCAGTCTGTCTTTCAGTAGAATTTTTACTTTCCTCTTATTTTTTTTTCTTTTTGCTTTACAGTTCATTCTTCATGTAGCATCCAAAGTGATATTTAAAAAATGAAATATGATCATGTCATTTTCTGCTTTCAAACATTAATGGTTTTATCCTTAAATATGATAAAACAGAGTCTTTTCTCTAGGCTTGCAAGGCCATAGATAATAAGATCTTTGATTTACTTCTGAACTTTATCTTGTGCAATATCCATTCATTCAATAATATCCTGCCATAATGACTGCTTTTCCAGATTGTAAATATGCTTGATTATTTCACCTCCTGGCGTTTCTGCATTTCACTTCTAGCTGAAATGCTCTTTCTCTTTCTTCAACTGGATAAATATAAAATAAATTGTTCGTGTTCCATCACAGCACTTTCGCCATTTATAATTAAACATTGTGGGTTATTTGTTTAAAACTCTGTCCCCCTAATACTGTATATTAAGCTTTATTAGAGCATGGTTTGTGCTACTATATAATCAAAGCCCATCATAGGACTTGGCATATGGAAGATGTTAAAAAGTACCTTTGAATAAGTGAATGTTCCTCTTACTAAAAGGTAGTGAATAGTTCTGTTGATTTGAACTAATACGAGATATGCAATTACGTAGTGATTCCTTGCTTATTTGTTTATTTTTATAATCATTGAAAGGGTGTGTGCTGCTTGTGAAAACTTTATCAGTTTCTAACCTTGACTCATTTTTGCCATTCAGTAGTTGTTTAGCTTTGGTCATGTCATTCTTACCTCTTTTGTCCTTTGATCTATTAAAAGATAAATGAGGAGTGCGTCTTAACGAACTAAGAACCAAGTCCAATATTTGCACATTTTTTGATGACATGAGATTTGATAAGAAACTAGCAGAAAAAAAATTACTTTTGAGTCTTGTTATACTTAAATTTTTAATATCATCATTGTTACAAAAGTTTGTTAAAGAATTTTCAACATCTGGGACATTTTAATGCTGATAAGAAAAATTCTTCCTGTAGGCCTTTAATAGTATAAAAAGTTTAATTGATCTCATAAAACAATTCTTTATTTGTTTAAAAGAAACATGAGAATGTGACCCATATTGTTCAAAGATGAGTTTTAGAAAAGAAGACCGCTCAAATCCTTCAACTACTTCTCTCTTGTTTTCTTTCTTGCTAGTATAGTTTATGAAGTTCTTATTAATAAAACTAAGGGTTTTAAAACTTAATGGTCCTGAAACTTGGCGTTTTCATGTCTCTTCTTACTTTCATATTTTGAAAAATGTCTTCCCATTTTCTACTGAATAAAAGACCCCAAAACAACCCAATAATATACTTGTGCTTCTTGATGCCTCAATGAAGAAATCGAGGCAGTATTTTGGCATCTGAATGAACACATAATGTAGTCAGATGTGCCAATTTCTCATCTTTAGCTTTATATTCACAAATAATGACTTTGAGGTGAAGTTAATTCTTTAAATGTTTTGCATTACTTATGTATTATAGGGGAGATTAAAGACTAATAATCTTGAACTGGGAAGTAGCTGAGAAGGATAGACACATAAGCTGCCTTTACATTAAAAATAATTACTCTTAACTAGTCTAATTCTCCTTTAGAAAATATGATTTGAGAGAAAACTGTGATGATTCTAGAATATAATTGAAGGCATATTTTGATGAAGCCCTTATATGTTTTATACAAACATGAAGGGAATATTTTTTAAAGTTCTTGTCTTATTTAACTATAAGAGAGTAAAGAAATAATTTATTTTCTTCTAGTTTAGTTTTTCTTCCTAATATATCTATCAGATTCTCACTTGTTTTAAAATTGTCTATGGAAACACTCAGAGCCAAGAATCTTCATTTTTTGTTTAATTTATCTTTACATACTCATACTTCATGGCAGAATTTATTAACGTGTATTTCCTTCTATTTGTTAAGGGAAATATGCAGCTTTCTAAATTTCACTGGAGATATTTCTAGTCTTCTTAATGTTTGCTGCATTTAGATTTATTTCTTGAGTAACTGGCATTTTAACATGTAATGTTAAATTTTTAGAATATACTACAAAATAAATATTCAGCCTTATTTTATCATGAAACAAAATATTAGAAAGATTATGGAATTTTCCCCAAGATTAGTACCACTGAAAGTTAAAGTAAGATTTAGCCCTTCCTCTGTCATTCAGATAGCTAAGGCACAGACTGTGAAATCTCTGGACTTGAAGTAGGAGATCTAGGACCAGAAGTAAGATTCAAATTCAGGTTTGTGTTTAACCAATCTCCTTTCTTTTTAGAAGTTTCATTTTCTTCTTTTTATTGGACTTTGTGAATCAGAAAGACAAAGTTCTGATTAGTAGGTAATCTATTCCATGAAAAGAGCCTATTAATATGTTTATGTGTGAAAAGAATGTGAACTTTGTGCTGTTTGCTTCTCAGTAAACTTTGAGAAATTACTTTTGTCATAAATTTATGGATGATCTATAGTCCATCATGGTGGAATATAAAGACCCTCTTTTCTTCTTATATGCAAGATTAATTTGAACCATAAATAAATTCTTTAGTTTATCTTTTCTCTCATTAAAAGAAAAATTATTCTAGAGCAAAAGTTTCAAGGAAGCAGGGTTAGAATCAACTTTACTGATGTAGATCCTTTTGGGGGGCATTAGTACCAATAAGAACAGTGCAGTAGATATTACTCACTTGTATAGTTCATATAAAATTGGAATAGTTTGTTCCTGAATGGGCCAGAAATGCTGTCCCCTAGAAGGGCTGAAAATGTTACATAGTCACTTTTCCTTGTAACTGCTCCGTTAGATGTATGAAGGACCGAGGAGACAGAGAAAAAGAGAGACATGATAGCAAACTCTCTTTCTTAAGAAGAACATTAGTAGTGTCTATAAAGTCACATTTCTAATATAAAATCTACAGCAATGCTGGCGGCATTAGCAACAGAAATAAAAGTTGTGTTTCTGGCAGAGAGGTTAAAACAATTGAAAATAGAATATCTTGATCTTGATGGTAAAGAAAAAGTTTTTCTCATCATCCAGGACTGTGACATATTGTTTATTTATTTGAATTGTGAAAGAACATTATAATACAAGCAATGAAGATTTGACACTAGACTATATGAAGAATTTCTACATATCAATGGAAAAAGACCAAGCTAGCGATCAAAAACGTATGTAAAGGGCATATACAGATAATATACAGAAGTAACCCAAAAGCAAATAAGCATATTAAAATTAAAACAACAATGAGATTATCATTCACATCTCCCAGAATGATAAATGTTATATAATATCAGTTATCGCTAAGCATTGGTGAAGATGTGGGCAGTAGACACAGTTAAACATTACTATTGAGGATTAATTGACAACACAGTTCCATATATAATAAACCAGTATCTAGTAAAGTCAAGGATGTATATACCTTACATTCAGAAAATGTGTTTTCCTACCCTATTCCTAACTACCCTGGAGAAGTCTCACACATTGCAGAAGGAGACATGGAAAAAGAATTTTCATTGTGACTTCTCTTATATGAGCAAAAATTGGAAAACAATCTTATTGTCCATTAATCTAGGAGCTGATAAGTAAACTATAATTTATTATTGCAGTGCAACACTTCATAAAAATATGAAATGAATTAGCAATATCTACATGAATTCAGCATAGATAAATACTCAAACCTATTTCTATTTTAAGAAAGTCACAAAAGTTAAGTACATCACTAAAAATTCTCAGAAGAATAGTATGTCATTCATAGACAAGTGTAGTGCAGTTAATTATAAAAACAAATTCAGGAAAGTGGCTATTTTGGGAAGGAAAGAAGAATCATGTCAAAATTCTTTATTTTTCCCTTTAAAATAAAAATAAGAAATGGAAAATTAAGGACGAAATGTTAATATCCATTTAACTTGATTGTGGGTACACAGATGCCTTTTATATTACTCTTCATGTTTGAAATGTCACAAAATTTGAAATTTAAGAAAAATACGTTTCGGTTCTTTGAAATGACACCAAGATGATGTTAATCTCATTGTTAATATAATTCTAAAAGTCATCTATTACTAGACAGTCATAAACTTATTCTGATAGTTTTACTTGTATATATTTTCTCTGGCTAAAAGATCACATTTATTTAATATATGGTGATCTTGATATAAATATTTTATGTATTAAAAATAAATTTGTAGATAAACATGTGGGGGACAAGAAAAGATTCTCCCATTTCTCTGAGGTTCTTCACTGACTGGGTGAACAAATAAACTTAAACATTATTACAAAGAGAAAAGCATTTAATAACATGTATATGGAGAATTTGCATGACAGTAAATTCTGAGGTTATTGGGGCAGACAAAAGACATGCTATACTCAAGAAAGGAGCCTGGAAAGTCAGGTAGAGAGGAATGAGTCTTCACTGGCAAGAACACATGACTCATCTTTACTCTGAAAGTACAGGTAGATTTAATTTTCCTTTTAACTTTCATCTAAGGGGTAAGGAGCAAAGATTGCTTTTGTATTAGGAGAGGGATAAAGGCCCAGTGAGTGCATATGGCTACTGCACTAAAGGGCAAAAGGATTAGAAGAAAGGCAGTTTCTCTTTCTCTAAGACTGCCATTTCTTTCCGCTCAAATCTGCATGCCAGAGAAGGTCTCTAAAAGGGTCTTGAAATGATCTGTTTCAGCCCCTTTATTCATAATCACACACATACATATATTTTATGTGTTATTTGTGTAACACAAACATATATATGTATACATTTATATGTGCGTTGTTTGTTTTAGATCATAGAATTGATCATTTTTAGTAAGTAAATCTGAGTTTGGATCTAGGTACTTAAATTCTTTGAGATTTATCTTTATTTTATTTATTCCAAACTTTTCTGCCACCACCTAACTTATGCAATTCATACCTCAATGTTGCTTAACTTATTGGAGATTCATTTTTTCTTACATATACAATTTGAATTCTATTCATATTTTCCTATAAATTTGTAGGCATTAATTAGCTCATGTACATGAAAAAAATTATCTTTAAAAAAACTAAAGACAGATAATAGCATCTAATGTCTATTTCAGTGTCACAAAACTAAAACTCCCAAATTTTTATACATTTCTATATTTATTTATTGTGTTCATAGTACAAAATACTTGCTGTCATTATATTAAAATGGGAAATAAATGTAGACATTACTCAGTATTTTTGTCTGTAGAAATCATTATTGTGATTCAGGAAGCAGAATTGGTATATGTGATTTTTTTCCCCTAGAAAGAACCTGTGGATTGCTTTGAGGTGACATAAACCTCTGATCCTATTTCTGTAACATAAATTCCAAAAATTTAATGATTCCCTAGAAAACTTCAAGAGTGAGGGAAAAAATTATTTGAAATATTGGATTCCCATATGAAATCTTTCAGTGTGGATCTTTTGGTGGAATGTTCTCTTAGCTCATTTTATTGTAGAAAATATCTGCATTGTGCGTTCCTCTTTTGGAGGATACTGTCTGCTGCATAGTGAATTCTAGATTGACAGTTTTGTTTGTTTTTACATTTTAGCATTTAAAGGATGCCGTTTCATTGTCTTCTAGATTCCATAATTGATTAAAAAGTTAGCTGTCTTGCTGTTTGTCTCCTGGAGACGGCGTGTCTTTTTTCTTTGTTTTTAAGTTCTTTTACTTTCATAGGGTTTCAGCATTTGCTTATCACAAACTCTGGTATATTTTTCTTTGAATTTATTTTGCAAGAGGCTTACTGAATTTCTTAAATCGATATTTGGCTGTCTTTTATTAGTTTTGGAAAAGTCTTATCTGTTATCCCTTCAAATACTACTTCTACTTCAATTTCTTTCATTCGCCTTTTGGACTTATGTTTACATGTACTTTGGACGTTTTGACCATATCTCTCATATTTCCTATACCCTGAGTTCTTTTTTTTTTTCATTTGCTTTTCCCAGCCTCAGGCTGCATATTTTCTATTGCGCTGTCTTTGAATTAAGTAAATATATCTTTTACTGCATCTAGATTGGTGTTAAACACCTCTGACTAGTTCTTATATTTCTGATACATAATGTCCACGCAAGCAATATGCTATTTCTGCCAAAGATGGTATTCCCTTTACTTTATCGTTTGATATTAGGAAGAATTACCATCTCATTCTAATCCAGAAGTGATCTGGATATTTGGAATATTCAATTAACTTGTGTTTTGACTTTATTTCTTGAGCATTGCCTTCCCAGGTTTGTTACTGAAAACCTGGAAAGTCTCTATCTTTTCAACCTGAGTAATTGGAAGACTCTGCAGTAACTTTCAGAGGTTTTAAGAATAATTCACTGGTTATTATTTTTTTTTCACTTTTATTTTTAGTGAAATAGGTAGCTTCATCATTAGGCAAAGCTATTGAGGGGAAGACCAGTAGAGAGTTCTTATTCTGTTATACTTTGTCTTCTAATTATCAAAGACTGTAGGGGATTTTACTTTGTTTCTAGCCTAGAACCTCAGGCTCTTATGCTTCTCCAGAATTCAAAGATATGTTCCTTGGGAGAAAATAGATCATAACTTCAGAGTTACTCTTGTTCTGATACATCATGCTAAGCTATGTGAACTTCACAGGCTTCACTGATACCCTTTCCTCAGTAGAATTTTTCTACCTAATCCAAGCTAGTCTCTGCCTCCTCTTAAAGTCCAGTTCCTTCCAGAAACAGAAATATCTGAAGATTATCAGCTCGCTTAGGAAGGATTAGAATTTTAGTTATTCTAGCTTGTTTTCTTGGTTCTATTTAATTCATTAATTATTTTCTAGTAGCTGAAGTGGGAATGTTTGTCTGCTTCCACCTATTGCATTCTACTCAGAAGTGGAAGTTCTATGGCACAGTTTTGGCTTATGTTCCTGGGAGACCAGTCTCTCTCTTCTTTTAGCCTTTTCAACATTTCTTCAAGCCATGAAAACTCTTTATATAGCTCTTTTCATTTTCTTCCCCTCCCCCAGTTTCGGCAGAATTTACTTCTGTCACTTGAAACGGAGAACCACAAAAAGGTTGAGGACTGGGGAAGAATGTGTAGAAAGAATCATTGCTTGTAGGAAGACTAAGATTCAGAAAAAGAGGCCACAATGTTTGTAGGCCTTTAAGGACAGGAGGCAAAGTGATATTCTCTGATAATCCACAGCACTCACAACCCTAAATCTAGAGAGACTAACTGGAAGTGACCACATTTCTGTGGGTACTACTTTAAGACATACAGTGACCAGGGAGGCCAGGGTGTCTCTTAGTGGATAGAGTGAGAACAGAGCTCTGACCAAACAGGTTAAGTCAAGCACTCAGAGGAAGTATTATGATCAGACAGGTCCTATCCTTTACTCAATGAAAATTTAAGTTTATCTTATTTTAGAGGCCATGTTGGAAAGAAGGAATTGGAAGAAAGCACAAATCTGGAAATGAGTAATTACTCTCAATAGACTATTTTCAAGTAAAACCACTAGGAGACATTTAGTTGGCAAAATTAGAAAGGCAACTTGAGAACCAAGATGAGGTAAGTCATTAAAAATTCAGAAAGTCTTATTTACATATGTCTGAGTATATGGCCTGTAGATTTCAACCCTGTGACAATACGTGGTGAGACAGAGTCTGATATTGGTGCATTAGACATTTTTCTTTAGGCTGCGGTAGAAAAGAACTAAAAGTTCAGTTCAGAGTTATAAAAATACATGTAATTTTATCAAACATAAATTTTACTAAAAACTTATTTTTTTACTTAGTTGTATTTTCATTTGGATAAGTGAACACAGAAGTGTTTGTTTACTGTGAAGTGAATGATTACAGAAAACATTGCGAAACCTATTCCCCGATAAGACTTCATATAAAAAATGTACTAATGTCAACCTATAGTCTTCATACTTAATATTTCCTGTCATTTAAAAATTAAACTTGGAGTTTATTTTGTCTGCTCCAACTCAAAAAGCGAATAAAAAGTACAGCAGATGATTTTCATTGATTTAGATTAGAGCTTGAATTTTAAAAAGGGAGAAAGCTATCACAAGATGCTGCTCCCTATTTAGCTACATAATAGCAAATATGACATCAGAGCTCTTTTGTGAGGGCTTTTTCAGAGACTAGAAAAATAGTTCATATTAGTGAATGAAGGATTATTCCAAATGTAATTTGTTTATTAAATGACTGAGACTTAGTGATGTACAAGTAGAAAATAACCCTTCCTCCTCTTTACCCCTCTTCTTCTCGGGTCCAAATATACTTTACCACGTTTTCCTTTTTGCCCCTGGGTGATTGCTTGGGAAGATGCCATAACCTTTTTGTAACTTTTAGCTCTGTCTTTCCAGTATATATGGTAAGAATATATAATGCTAAGTAATAATGAGGGACAGCACAGGGAAAGAGGGGGCACCTTGACACCAAGGAAGCAGCAGTGCAGACATAAAAGCCACCAGCAGACTAACTAGCCTGCCAACATGCTAAATAAAGATAAGTCAGTACTACCCCAAGTAAGTTAATATCATCTAAATAAACTAGTACCACTCAGTCCAAGCCACAGGTATACAAGCAGAAAAGACATTTCTTTATCAATCCATAACAAGTGAAATCCCATTCCCATGAAGAGGGATTCTGTCCCTCTCTGTGCTTCTTTTAATAAACTTGCCATGTGCTGTCATCAAGCGGCTGCTTGAATTCTTTCTGGATTGACTCTGCACCTCATTGTTGCCCTGAACCCACTGCTATCAAGTAATATAAAGAGCACATATGTGTCCAGACTGTATCAAAGCTTCAATTTCATATCCAATTAAAGGATTTCTCCTCTCCTCAAAAGGCCGCAATGCCCACTTTTGTCCAGCCAGACCCGTCTCCACAACTACTTGGAATTTTTTTTTTTTTATGAGCCTCTTCCTAACATTCCACCTTCTAGTTCATCCAAGATCTAGACGAAAAGAACGAGGGTTAAAGCAGAAAGAAATTAACATCTTTGACTTAGCTGAGCTCTTTCTCCTTTGGACATCAAAGCTTCCTTCAGGAAAGGAGTCCAAATATTGTCTCTTCAATGTGATGTATTATTATATTTTTTAGCCCTCCCTCCCTTTCCACTTTGTGCTCTACACTATTCCAGACCCTTATGAAGTCAGTGAAGTTTATGGCTAACTTATTGCTATAAACCTTTCAGACTAAGCCCTGTTTAATACCTTCTCAGTCTTTTATGGTGGAATTCCTTGTTTGTCATTCACCTTTCTTGGACAATTTCCCTCAAAAGACTTGAGCAGTATTCATTGTCTTCAGCTTTGAGAAAAGTGGAGCTATTTAGAAAACCATGGAAGTAATTTGACCTAACAGGAACTTTTAAAGTAGATTTAAATAAAAGCAATAGATTTCATATTAATTTTTTTGCAACTGAAAAATATGCCCATTTTAGTTCTACTTACTTTTCAGTTTTAAGCTTGAAAGATTTCTGTAATTCTACTATCTTTAGTTTAAAAACATATATTCCTAAGAATGGTAGTGAAGAAAAACACAAAATTGGTGTAAAATCTAAAAGCATGGCAGATAGCCTGCCTTTTTTTTTTTGAGTGGTGGAAGGAGTATACTTCTTCAAATCTTAATACATTTTAAACATGTGCACATTAATTTAAAATCCTCCTACTTAATGAATTCAATTTTTGTTTTCTTACATCCCTTCAGACCCTGAAAAATTACTAAAAAAAAATAGGTGACACATGAATTTTGAATAAAGTTCAATTCATTTGACAGAAAGTTTCACCCCATCATTGTTGTTGCCTTTGGAGAATATTTTCTTTTACCATTTCCCTCTCATTCCATCTAAATTGCTACAAAGCACTTTGGACATTATTTTTTTCAGAAAATTATGCTGTACATGGTAAGTTTGAAAGAAGAGAGTCTATTACTCTCAGCTTTGAAGAAATTCCATGTATCAAACTTTCCTGTGGTAAAGCCAGATGCAAGTATAGAGCAATTAAATAATAGAAACAAAACACAGAAGTTGACCACGTGTATGGTGTTTCTTTTACCCTGTGGAAATTTATTTAAACAGTTGATAACTGTTTTTTGGAAAGGAAACCTTTCACAGTATGAAATACATTTATCATTCATGAGTCATGTGCATATTTACTTGGGCAAGAAATTCTTTTGAGAGATTCAAACCCTGTAGACCAAAACAACCAACTTAAAAATGAAAAATCCATGAAAGACTCTACTTTAAAAAATTGTATGCTCATTTTTATTAGCCTTGGAAACATGCGTGTGTGCATGTCTCTCTCTCTGTGTATATGTGTACATATGCATATACATACAGATGTATATGCATACATTTGCTGTATTTCATTTAGTACTTTTGCATGTGAACATTTATATTTCTAAAAAACTTGGAAGGACATTTTGATTTCTATGTAAAGAAATAGCAATTTTCAGTAGTCTACAGCTTGATTTCTTTTACCTTTGACCTATTATCTTCCCAATTTTAATACCCAATCCAGTGTTATAACGAAAACATTATTAGTAATATATCAGATTATCGAATGCTTTATGCTAGGAATTGTCCATTATAATTTACATGTATTTTATACTTTAATCTTGACAATGACTACATAGTAGATATTATTTATGTTTTTTCAGATGAGAAAAATGAGACATGAAGAAAAATTTTCAGGGTCACAGAGTCAGTGTGTGTCTCCCAGTTATGGTTTTAAGTGCCACTTGAATCTGAAGACAGACATTCCATGAGAATGGGATATCAAAAATATATTGATCAAAGTTAATAACAATTTGTAGATTTATATTAGAACTTTTGCCTTTAGTTACATTTTTAACTTTCAATGGAACTGAAATTTTGATTGCATTTTTTATGGCAAATTTTAGATAAGGTCCATAGCATAAAATGGAGAAGTTAAAGGAGCAACATTAGAGCCAGGATTGACAAAGACTTCTTCAGGAACCACTAACAACATTTACTAAAAATAATTCTTCACTGACTTGTGGTAATTCTGATTCAGCAGGATGTGTTTTAAGAATCTCTACTTTAAATCTTCCCTGGAGGATCAGGTATGATTTAGATCACAGAAATTCCAGTTCAACTGTTTTAGAGTCATTATGTTATTATTTCAGTTTGCTGAACTCTGTTATTATTTAAATTATAATCCATAGAAACTTTAACTCATCAGTTTAAATAGACTTAGAGTTCAATTAAGGAGATCAAGATTTGAGCATTTTTTAATGAGGAGCCCAGTGCAGTTGCCCTGCAGCAAGCGGTAGTTTAAGCTTCCTCTGTTGTTTTTTTGCCTTCAGTGGGTCTGAAACCACATGCCTATTGCAGTTGAAGGCTGTGTATAGCCTGCCTCTCTAGTTTTCATTATTATTCAATCAATGAAGTTTATGACTCCAGGGAACAGATTGCCCCTACCTCTAAAGAAATAAAGACATTCTGCATGAAATTTGTGTTGGGGGTCAGATTTAAGGATCTAGATTTGACATAGCAGCAGGTACTCCTGAAGTCAAAGTCAGTGATCCAAGAGGCTACATATAAGGGGACAGGAGTGAAACCCAATCCACATAAATAACAAGCTAGGTGATGGCTCCAAGTGGAGAATCTAAGTAAAAGGGGATGGAGAAGAAACAGGAAAACCTGAATGGGTGAAGGAATACCAAGGGAAGAGTGGAAGCTTGCACTTTGTTGAACTTTGTTGAAAGGTCTTTGATGAACAGCTAAATATTATTAAAAGTGAATTTTATCATATATTCACAACCTTAACAGAATAAAATGGTCCTGATGTACTACAGGACTCATCTAGAAGACTGATGAATTTGCAAAGATGATGATGAATTGTACTGATAATAGTTACTAAGCTCTTCTTTATTCGGCATGTTGAGAAATGAACAACTCACTGGTAAAAGTATAATGAACAGGATAGTTCTCAGATTAATGTATTCATATATATTCTTCCCACTCCTCAGCTGTAGAGTTCAGAAGGTATTGTGAATTCTGAGTGAAAAGAAATTTATCTCTGTATCATCAGTATTCTGTTGGTGCAAGTAATTTTCAAATTGTGAGTTGCTGTGCACAGATTCCAGAATACACAATATCTAGTGATTTCCGGTGGAGAGAGAGGACAAACTCTTTCTCAGTCATTTATTTTCCTTTTCTCCCATGTTAGTACTGACTTTCATACCATATTTATCAGACTGCAGCATTTGGAAATATGCTTACACGGAAGGAATAAAAGGGTTTTGGAATTAAGTCATCCATTTAAGGAGAATACACATGGAGGAAAACCAAAACGATATATATATATGCCAGCACTGGGAGAAATATGATTTTTAAAAAGCCTTAATAAACTTCTTACTGTTTGAGTTTTTACAATAGGAAGCTTAAGAAATTGCTCAGATTTAATCTCTCAAATTCTAGAGTTAGGATTGTGTATTTTTAAAAACTCTGATCACAATAGATTTGCATTTTAGGGGTGAATGTAAGGATGGAAAAATTGAGAAAAAGTCTGATATTTTGCTAAGATTTTGTTACCTTAAAAAATATTTGGCTGATTTGTGGGTAATTTTTTTCGGGTTTATTTTCTATTCAGTAGAGAAAGAAATGAATGTAATTTTGACCAAATATGGTCATTGCAAGAACTGACATTTCTATGTACTATTTTGGTTATAATAATGTTCATGTGATTCATAAACTTAAATATGACTTAAAAAACACTAATACATGTATATTTTAAAAAGTTTACAGACATAAGAAATATAGGAATACATTATTTATTGTAGCAACTTGTTAAAATGTTTCCAGTTCTAGGTCTTGCCAGCAACATAAACCACTAAGAAAAGGGCATATAAACCTGCCCCAGAGCAAGACTTCTCCACCTCTTGGAGGAATTGAGATCAATGGATGGAACTTGCTTTTTCTGAATGTACTTTCCTACTACCTATTACATTCTTACTGAACTTTATTTTTCTGTCTGGTGTTTCTGAATTATTTTCACTGCTGAGATAAGGACCACAGCTGGTTTATTTATTCATGCACAGTGAAGAAGTTTATTAATTCAAAATGCTGGCATTTTGGTGCCCTGACTTGGATACTCAGATTGCCCCTATCACCTGTGATAACTGTGGCTAAGATTTTCAGCCTTGGCTTCCATTTTGTCTCTTTCCTTTGTGGCTGCAACTCTTGGCCTTTATCAATGGAAACCTTTATCCCAACATAATGGTGGCCACTGGTGAGCCACATAAAACCCAATTAGGGTGGCCGCCACCTCCTTAAACATCCCGTTAAAAAGTTCACTTAGTGGATCTTAGCCAATCTTAGTGTCCCAAAGGGCAGAATCACTAGTCTGACCCTTGAACTCCCAAGACTGGGACCAGTAGGGGAGACAGTCTCCTTGGGACTAGGTTCTGTCCAGGGCTCAAAGGAATGTTGGTTGAAGTTCAGACAAGCTTCCTCCTTCCTCTGAGTGCTGTCCGCAGCCTGCAACTGGGAATATTTCCCAGGCTAAGTCTAGAATTCTCTCTCTCTCTCTCTCTTTCTCTCTCTCTTTCTCTCTATCTTCTCTTTCTCTTCTCCTCTCCTCTCCTCTCCTCTCCTCTCCTCTCCTCCCCTCCCCTTCTCTCCCCTCCCACCCCCCTCCCCCTTCTCTCATCTACACAATTCAAATCACCAAAGCTAAAGCTATGAATTTCTTCCCCCCACACTCTCTTTTCAATTGTGGTGGCCAGGCACTTATAAAATTCAAAAGGGTGTGTGGTCATGGTGGTGACTGGGAAATCCAATGTGTGAGAACCAGGCGATGAATTGGGAGCCAAAGGTGCAAAGTCAAATCTTTCCTCCATGTGACCAACTGGGTACCCCCCAGCACCTTTAGGTGAGAGACTGGGGACGTGACTGAAGATGTCAGAGAAAATCCTTCTGAAGTGCAAGGTGCCTCTCAGGAAACCCACACATGATAATTCTGTGACCAATTGGAGGGACATGAATAAGGGTTGTTCTGGCATCCTGGGTCCTCCAGGCTGTCTTAGACAATGTAAGAGTGAGAGAAGCCTAGGCATGCAGGGTCACTGGAGCGACCTCGGGATGACGTGTGCTTGGGAGGTCCATCCACAAACAGCACACTCTAGGCCATGATACAAACAAAAACAACAAAAAAACAACAAAACCCCCTAGCTCCCTCTTGTAGCCATGGTCTCACAGCAACCACAAGCAAATATATAATGTTTTGACTCGACAGTTTAAGAAAGTCTGTTCCGGTCACTTGTCCCATTTGAATATCTTGAACTGCATTGCTTGTATACTCTGTGTATACTTTTAAGCTGTTTCTAAGACCACTGAAACAAACAGCATCACTTAGGGAAGATGGTGAAGCTAGCTCCCTGTCCCCTCCCTCATCACCATCGGCTGGGACGAAGTTGAGGAGGAATATTTTAAACTGCACCATTTGTGCACAGTCAGGGTGATGGTGGAATGCTCATACGTGTTTCCGGGACTGAAGGAAAGCGTTTTGGCAGAGTGCGCTCCAGGAAAATGGTGGACGAGAAAGGGGTTGAGGTAGGCGCAGTTAATTCCTGGAGCCGTGAGGCTCTCCCAGGCATGCTGTTTTGTAGCAGGCTAGTAAACACACCTTCCGGAAGGCACTTGGACAAGAAGCTAGGAAGGAGAGCAGAGCTGCTGGGCATGCGCTACAGGAAGGAAAAATGGGTCAATGTTGATTGTAGAGGAAAAAATGGTTAAAAACTGACACTTATATTACAAGCAGATAGAAAAGACTATCCTGACTCATGGTTTAAGAAGTAGAAGGAGAATGGCTGTTTTCTAAATAATAAGGATATAGAGAACATGGAATTTGTTTTTGAGTAAGAAAGCATAGAAAGTAATTTTGTCTTCAGGTGAAACGACTATTCTAGAAGGAATTGAAGACAAGGTCGGTATAGATGGCAGCATGGTTGTGAAAGAGGTATTTACGAAAAATGGATGTGTGGATAGCTTATGAGAAGAAACTTAAGCAGCTTAAGTCTTTGTACATGAATTTTTGCAACTTTACTCATGATACTGTACCTGTGGTCATGGCTTCCCTTCTCGATAGTTTGAAAGATATGTGTTGGGGTATAGCATGGATGAAAGGATAGGATGTTAAGAGAGTAACTAACCCTGTCCATTTTCCCCACTTATGGTAGATATGGACGAAAACTTAAGTGCCTGGACCTAAGGAGGGAGAAAGAGGGTGATTGTAATCCCAGCTGGACAGTGGGTATAGAAAAATGGAGGTTACCTTTCAGCTGTCAACTGTCAAAATCAGTCTAAATCCTTATCTGATGCCACCTTTTCAGGACTGGAGCAAGATGAGTACCAAATACACTCATTACTGGGAGACAGCCTAAATTAAATGATACATAGTCTTATCTTGTAAATATGGGGCTAGTCAAGATAAGAACTTTGGAGGCCTCATAAGGGACATATAGAACTGAGTTTGTCATCGGCTAGATAGTCCTAAATCCCAAGGTGTCAGGGATGGGGAAACTCATTCTGTGGTAGGAATCAGGTGTCAGGAGATGGAGGTGCTCATGCTCCTTGGCAAGGCTGGGGCTTTCCCAGCAGAATTAAGTACCAGGAGGACACTCATTTATTGTCAGGGCTGGGACCTCCCCAGTAGGAATTATTCTAGGAGATGTGGCATGGATACATGAAGTTCTGTATTTTCCTACAAACAGGACACTTAGCATCTTTTCCAACATACTTAGCTGTGGAATATGTGCTAAGAAACTGATCAATTTGAACCCTAATTCTCAGGAAAAAGACTTAAATTCGTATTTTCAGAGTACACTGGTCCTAGTACAGTTTGCAGGATCAGGAAAAATTGTCAAAGAATGATAGATAAATTATGGCACAATTCTCCAGTTAAACTTACTTTGAAAAAGGTAAGGTGAATGATGTGAAGTCACATGTGTTCACGCCTACGTAATTTTAAGCGAAAACCCACAATTTTGTGGAAATTGCAAAATAATTTCAGCTATCATGATTGCCTTAGCCACTGCACTAGGGTCATCACCTAAGAAAAATACAAATAGTCCTCATTTGCTCGACCAAGCACTGCCATGATATCTAAGCGACTTTTCAATTGAAAGGAGACAGATAATACAATATGTAAATGATCTGTTACTCTACTCCCTCACTAAGAAACAAATTGGACTAGAAAACTTTTTTCATCTGCAGAAATTATTGTTCTTTCTAATACTAGTGTTAATATGTTTCATGCTAAAAAATATTCATAAAAATCTTTAACAAATACTCTCATAGTTTTATCATAAAACTGACTGGATGAGAATTTATAAAACTTAGTGAAAGCAAAATTTAAACAAAGCAGAAATAGTATCAATTTATTTCTAAAATTAACTGACACATTGTTGTTTATACTGGAATTTTTCTGTTTAAATAATAAGGGTCTATGGTATTAATGTGACATAATTTTAGTGAAAGTATATTAATGCAAAGGGGAAACTAAATTTTTATGTTTTTGTTTGTTAAATATCAGTTTTCTCCTTTCTGAAGAATGCATTTAAGTAAAGAGGCCTATAAACCAGTCCTCTTCAAAGGTAACATTCTCCAACACTGTTCTTAGGCAATGCTTCTAAATAGCCTTGGTCTTCAACATTATTGATTTATTTTATCAAATAATGTTTACAGAGAGTTTTTTTAGATGAACTAATGGATGCCTGGTGTACGCTGGTAAATTGTGCATTTTTGTAAACAGGACTGAAACATATACCTTTCTTGCTTCCTATAAAACTGTATAAAAGCATTCCTATTTCTCATAAGAAAATGTTTGTTTGCATAACTGCAATAATAAATTTTTCCTACATAATAGGACACTATTGACAATATGGCTGTTTGCCAGACTTTAACTGGAATGTCATATTTGAGAAACAGTGAAAAACTTTCAGAAACTGAGATTGTTCTTATGGAGCCAAGAAGAAAATCAGCATAATACCTTGCTTACAGGGTTCCATGCCACTTACAAGAGGGCAAAGAAGGTCACCCCATAGCAGGCCAAATAATCCTAGGACATTTTAGGAATCCCACAAGTGAGGTACTACCCAAACCTGCAAATGTTGAAAATCACTGAATTCATTAACTAGTGTAATGTGAAACAATAACATTACCCTTAAATTTCTTATTAGCAACTGAAGAAAAAAATCAATGCCATCCTAAATATTGCATGTTATGCACATACTGACAATTCTGACAAGGTGAAAACTAGATAAAATACTAGACCATGCATCCTAGTTTAAAAACTTAAGAAAAACACAACTCTTGCTCAGCATGGTTATATCTTCCTCATAAAGTTAGGGTTCTTGCCTCTAAGTAGTCCTTAAACCCATAGTAGTTCCATTCTTCATCATCTTGAGTCTAATTCTTTTTGGACTCTGTATCCTTAGCGCTTTTACCTCAATTTATCTCTTCCCATCTCCAGGAAATACACCTCCAAAATGGTGATTCAACAAGAATGCCAACGCATTGCTCTTGGCCTGCTAAACCAAGGTACCAGAAGCTTTCGCTCCACCTGTCTTTAGTCACCTTCAGACAGCCAGCAAATAATTGCTATACCAATATCCAGCTCTATGACCACTTACAGCTGAAAGTAGTTGTAAGAAAACTGAACTTTGGCCCTCAACTTCCCAAAAGAAGTTGGTGAACCTCGCTTGAGGGGAAATGTTAGGACAAGCATTTAGGTAAAGGTGATCAGAGGCAGACAAAAGCAATGTTTGAGTAGCTAAGAGTGGTGATAGCCCCACTCATAGGCAAGAGGCAGGCAGAAACTGCAGTGGTCAAGGAATGTAACAGGGGACTTCTGAGAATAGAGGATTTTGAAATGGACAAGAATGTTATGAAAAATCCAGAGGACATCCAGAGAAACACCTTGAGCCAGCAGCCAGCTAGATAAACTAAGAAAAGTGGATATAAACCTGCCCCAGAGCAGGGCCTGCAAGCACTTCTTCACCTCTTGGGGAAACTGAGGTTGCCCGTTTGGACTTGCTCTCTCTCCAGATGTACTTTCATATTACCTATTAACATTATTATTAAACTTTATTTTTCTCTCTGGCATTTCTGAATTCTTTTCACTCACCAAGACAAGGACTGAGGTTGGTCTATTCATTCATGCATGGTGACAAGTTTTATTAATAGACAGCACTGATAAACCTGGGTCTACGCTTTTCTGGCCTGTACTTTAGCTAGTTCACAGGGAGGCTTCTCTTAAACAACGTAACCAACTCTTAGTTCGCTTTATCTCTTTAGGCCCTAAAGTGACTCACTAAACATATTTTTAAATAAAATTTGTAATTGCCTGTTGTGAACAGAGTAGACAGAGATTTACCAAACTTGTATGTTAATCAGTAAGATATTTGACTTTAACATACGTGTGATTACAATACGGATTCTTTAGTGAGTTACTCAGATTCCAGTTGTTTAGTTGCCTGCTTTCTCTGTAGAATGTTTGAATACTGAATAAATGGTTTAGCAGGTATATATCACTCCTCAAAAACCAAATATACTCACGTCTCTTGATTATTTTCAAAATTTCATTCTCTTGCTCGAGTTTTCACACCACATATGGCATTTAAATAAAGTTCTCAGGCCCATCAATGTGAGGAGACAGTAGTCTATGACTCAGAAATCTGAGATAATTTGAAAGAGAAAAGATAAAGATTTATTGGAATGAGTTGACTATTCATAGAAGTAGCAGCGGTTCCCTTAGTAGGCCAATTTTGTGATGTGATTCTGGGATTTATTTTTAATATTTCTAATCCTTGTAACATGGATAAAGAGCTGAAAAGTATAATAGATGCTGACTCGATACTCTGATTGCTAGTACAGAAATTGACTCAATAGTCATCTTTCCAATAAATAAACATACATGACCAGAGGACTTCATGAATGAATTCTAGTAAACATTTAAAGCATTAATACATATTCTTCTTTAACTCTCCCAGGTTTTTAAATAATTTTAATTATTGTAAACAATGTCACTAGAAATACCCTCCTGGTGCAAGTAGATACACATTTCTACGATATACAAATATCTAGGAAAGGAATTACTAAGCCATAAAATACATGTACCTTCAATGACAAACCATTTTACAAAGTGGTTGTGTCAGTTTATGCTTCTACCAGCATTCTATGTAAATTCTTGTTGCTACACATTTTGTCTGTTTGTTAGTATCAGTCTTTGAAATTCTTGTCGTCTAGTGGGCTGGTAATTGTTGAGTTTCATTTCCCTAATTAACCATAAAGATGAAGACCTTTGTATGTTCATGATAATGTTTTGAGTTTCTGTTGTGTTAAGTCCATGGTGAAAACTTTTTTGTTTTTAGTTAGATTATTTCTCATTTACATTTTGATTTAGAGAAGCTATAAGCTCCTGGTAGGTCACCTATGTTTGTCTTTTCACATTCTTGGTGATATAATTTGATGAATAGTAATTCTTAATTGTAATGAAGCCCAGTTTATCTTTCATTTCTTTTCTGGTTAGTGGTTTTTATGAATGAAGCATTTTTCCCAATAGAAGGTCATCAACTATTATACCAAATTGTTTTCAATCTATTTTCTTCTGTATTAATGTATTCCCTATGAGGCAAGTGTCCAGTTAAAACTTTTTTCTATATGGATGACCAATTGTCCTAGTACCTTTTGTTGCAGATGGTCTGCGAAGTCTCTATTGTCATAATCACAAGTACATATATGTAGGAAGTCTGTGTTGGGTCTTTTCCCCATTGTTCTACTCGGAGGTCTTGATCTTCACTAGCATAGTTCTCCCCCTTTTTTCCTTCTTCTCTAGGGTTGTCTGGACTATCTTGGTTCTTTGCATTTCAATATAAATTTTAAAATACTTTTGTACATTTTTTGGTAATTTTATTTGCATTGTATTGGATCAATTCGGGAATAATAGATGATGTAATTATAATATTTGTACAAGTATGATTCATCTCTCTGTCTTTAATTTTTTTCAATTTTCTTTTAAAGTTTTATGTTCAGAATCTTATACATATTTTGATGGTGTTTACTCCTGAGCATTTGATATTTTAGATGTTACTGTAAAAGCATGTTCAAATTTTTAATTTTTTGACTTGATATTTTTTATTTCATGAAGCATAAAATAGATTTTTGAGTGTTGACTAGGAAGCAGTAGTCTAGCAAATAATTAATGCTACTGGACAGATATTTGGCAATTGAATATTTGGCTTCTAGGAATCCCATGCAATGGAGAGTCCTCTTTCCTCATTCATATTTCAAAATTTATATTTTTGTTTTTCTAAAGTATGATGATGAAAAAAAGCTGTTGTCCTGTATGAATTTTCCATTATTACTGTAACAAGTTACTGCAAACTTAGTGACTTCAAACAATACAAATTTATTATTTTATAGGTTCAGACTCCAGAGTCTAAAGTTGTTTGGTAAGCCTGTGTGCCTGTGGAGGTTTGAGGGAAAAATCTATTTCCTTGCCTTTTAAGCCTCTATAGGCCACTTGTAATCATTAGCTTGTGGCTTAATTCACATCGCTGAAATCTCATCTTTTGTCATTACATTTCTCTTTCTGATTCTGACCCTCCTGTCCCTTTTGCTATATATGGTAACATATTCTCAGTTTCTGGGGAATGGAAGATGGATATCTTTTTTTTTGGGGGGGGGGTATTATTAAGCCTATCACATCTTTTTGAATCGTTGACCTTGCTCACTCCTCAAGATTAGACTTCTGATAAAAATAGTGAATGGCATTAACAACCTCTGATCAGGCATGCCCTGGTGGAGTAACAGTTAGGTCAGAGGAGAGGTCATGGAGTTTTGGGTTGGAGTTCCAGGTCCAGCCAGGAGTGGGTGGGGTGGAGGGCAACCAGTGTGAAAAACTAATAAAATTGAAATGAAATGCTTCTTCCTCCTCTTTCTTCCTGCCTGCCTGCCTACTTGCCTTGCTTCCTTCTTACACCTTTCCTTTAAAAAGGAATCTGTCATCAGTAATATTTTTCTATAATACCTTTAAAACCAACCTTCATGAGCTGTACTATCAAAATATTTTGGAATTATCTCTGGACAATTACTAGTGCCCTTAATTTCTGAACTATCTAGATCAATAGTACATCAATGACAATAGAGATTTTAGTGTGTTTGGAATATTTTGTGCTTTATACAGGTTTCTATTCTTTGTACAGAATATTTTGAATTTGTTTAATTATTATAATTATTCCCTGGTATTTATAGTAATTTTTTGTCTAAATATAAAGGATAGATTTTACTCATGAAGTCTTATTTATTTATAAATAATCAATTTTATCCTTTCATTGACCTTTAAAATATTGCTTTATTTTATGTGCTTCCTAGTGGCAAAAGGATAGAACTTCATCTTTTTGGTCTGGCATCAAATACCCAAGGAGCCAGTTTGCCAGTTCATTGTGGTTTAATATTTAAGTTCTAAAAACAGTTGCATTATTCTATATTGAGATTTAAAAATTATATGATGTAAAATTACTTATAAATTTTATTATTTATCTTATTCAGATATTGGAATATAATTAAATTTTTAGAAAGATGTTACATTTGAATTATGATTGTTTTGCACTAACGTATCAGTAAGCAGTCCCTTTTTTTAAACCTGAGGTTGAAAAGTACAAATGGAAAAGCATGGAATTTGATTTCAGAAGACTGAGTGCTGCTAATTACTAGCTATATAATCATGGAATGTGACCATCTGTGTGATCTGAATGTTTGTGTCCCCACAAAATTCATTTGTTGAAATCCAAATGCCCAATATAATATTGAGGAAGGGCTTTTGGGAGGTGATTAAGCCATGGGATTAGCACCCACTAGAGGTCCCAGAGAGCTTTCTAGCTCTACTGTCCTCATGTGAAGATGCAACAAGATGTCTGCACCCCAAAAGAGGACATTTACTCCACCATCCTGATGCTCTGATCCTGAATTTCCAGCTTCCAGAACTGTGAGAAATAATGCTCTTTTATAAACCACCCAGTAGTATTGCTTATAGCAGAAAAGTGGTGTTTTCTTAAAAAACCTGAACAGATTATTCAACTTAATCAGTAAAATGATAATTGTACTAACACTTACGACAATGAATATGGAAAAGATACTTTGTAAACGGAATATCTCTGATTATTCAACATTGTTCCTGAGCCTAGAGTTTGATTATTAAGGATGTTTCTAGGATCAATAGGTAGAAAATCCAACCCAAACTGGCTCAAGATAAAATGGAAATTTACTGTTCTTATGATGCAAAATTTCAGCAGGCTCAGATTCAGGAGAAGTTTGATCCATGGGCTGAAATGTCCTCAGGGCCACTATCTCTTCGACCTGCTTTCCTGCATTTTGGTTTTAGGTACTTTCATATGATGTCAGCCTGTCTATCAGCAGTTTTAGAGCTACAGCCACCCGTATCAGCTGCAGAGAAAAAACACATTTCTTGTAGATATTCCTGCACAAACTCTGGAATTTACTCTAAATTAGACCAGATTGAGAGATATGGTTATCCCTGACAGGACTGGGTTTTATCATAAGGGTAGAGCTACTGAACCCATATGAGTCATGTGGTCCATCCCCAGAGCCTGGAGACTGTAGAGGACCCCCAGAACCACAAATACCAGGAGCGGTAATGGACTGAGGTGTAATAACCAAAAGAAAGGGCGGGTGGGATCTACGTTTAAAAAAGTGTCTATTCCAGAGGTATGTAATGTTTCTGAGAAGATGTCATTTTGCCCTTAGTTTGCCTTACTTAGGAGAAATGGCTTTCATGGAAGAAACTTTGTCTTTTTGTTTTAAAATATTCTTCTCCCTCTTTTTGTTTATCTGAAGCTCATAATTATAACATGCTGTATATCTTTCCTTTCTTTCTGGCAACCAAGTTTTTCCCCATCTGTTTTTTATTGAATGATGTATGGGAAAGCCATAATTTTCCTAGCTGGGAAAGCTTGATGAGCTGTTCTCTATGTCTTCGTGCTTTCTGTTTAATGCATTCCTATTTTTAGATTTTGGAGAAGATTTATGCATATGACTGGTAGTATTAGCTCTTAACTCTTTCTCAAATATTCTAAAGTATCATTTATTCTTGAGCACTTTTCCATGGCTACTTTGAATATTATCGTGGAGTGTTAAAACTTTAGTTGATATAGATATGCTGTTTAATATTTTATGATGTCATATGAATGATATTTCATTTTTCTCTAGCAATTGCATTTATGTTTAGCTTTATTATATTTAGCTAATATTAAGTATAGACAAGTAAAACAAATATTTAAGAAAATCACACTGCCAGTTGTCATAGACAGCTTTCAAAATTTTGAGGTATCAGTTCTACTGGGGTGAGGGGAATTAGCTTCCAAAGCTTGCATAATATTATATGGTATATCATTACCCTCTACAGTTTCAAATGATAAGACTTACGAATTCAATATTAAAAAGTAATGTTGGAATCTGAAAGCTCATAGTTAAGTGTTACTGTTAGCAAATTTTTCAGAAAAATATGTCTTTAGGTTATTAGTGGTAGTGCTTTTCTTCTGGTACGTTTTCAGATCCTTACAGGAGCAAGCTTTGAGTATTTTGTTTTTTGTTTTATGGTCGAATTTGTATTTCGATTTCATGATGTCATTCAGTAATTAATGCTTTTTGATCATATATGTATTTGTGAATAAATACACAAATAAAATCTCTGTTGATCAAAATAATTGCTATTTTTATAAAAATGTAATATACATATATATTTAACTTCATTGGTTACGTTCATTCAGTTGTCTCTTCAATATCAGGTAACTAAAGCAGACCCTTTGTTTTACTTTTGCTAGTTATACAAATAAGTGTCATCTGCTTAGGTAGGGTAGCTTAATTCATCAGCATTAACACGAGAGATGAAGAGTTCAATCTCCATCCCACTATGCCGTGTGAAACTCTGGCAAAAGTGTAGGAAAAAAAATGGAAAACTTCTCTTGAATCTTCCTTTTTTAAAAAACACAGGACCAAGAATTATATTCTGTGGAGTGATTCTGAATGATTGGATTAATACATTTTGCTTAATCCTATGTCTACTAATTCCTAGCATGTGGTCTTCTGAATAGATTAATTTTATGTGATTATTTTTCTCATCTTCAAAATATGAATTATAATATTGCAACTTCCCAGGGCTGTGGTTAAGATTAAGAGTTATACCTGTATGGTATGGAGACGAGATAATAAATATTCTGTAAACATTGACTTATTATGGAAAGGAATACAACATGGCGAGTAGGAGTCAAGGCTTTGCAGTTAAACTTATTTGATTTTGTCTTGAGTCTGCCTTTGGGCAAGGTATTTAATTTCACCAGGCCATAATTCTCTCATTTGGAAAAATAATGGGAAAAAAGTCATAGGTTTGTTGTGAGTTTAAATTATTTATATAAGTCTATATATACATACACACACACACACACACACACACACAAAGCACTTATAATAATGCCTGGGGTATGTAAGCACTAAACAAATAGAGCCTATTATTATTATTAATGACATCTGTGTTTAATTATAAACTTTATAAGAACACAAAGAAGACATTTACTTAATTCAATTTGCATAGATTCTAAAAGAGAAACTTTGTGAATAAATACTTCCAAATAATGAGGTTTCGAATTTGAACTATCTGTACTTTATTTTTCACTCCATCATCCAGTATCCTAAGTGGTTAAATTTTTCTAACAAATATAAGTAAACACATGTGCACTGAATATGAAAAAGTTAAATAGCAAAGTCTTGTGTTAGATAGACTAGGCTCAGCTCCAAGAGAAAATGGAGCCTGTGACATATAAATATTTATACCAACACACAGTAAATAACTAAAATGAAATGAGATTTATGGAATGAAGGAATGGAGGAGAGTCTCAGAGAAACCCCTTAGTACAGACAAGAGTCTATTCACTTGAGTCACACCTTCTGCAGTAGCACAGCAAAGAAGATATTCACAAATATTCAAACAGTAAGTATTAGAGAGCTTTGATTCCTATAATTCCTGGGTTATGCATATTGGTGCAAAAGTACCTAGGAAGAGAAAAAATAAATTCCAATCTAAAAGAGACAGAAATGTAGCTGATACAAATGGATGAAAACATTCAATTCTTAGTTAATTGAAAGTCAAAAAATTGAAGACAAGCTCACACTGCGCGCACGCGTGTGTGTGTGCAACTAATGTATCAGCATTGATATCACGAAAAAGACCTGACTAATGGGAACTAGCTTGGGGAACACATAAACCAAAGTGTTGATGTAGGTTGGAAACAGCTGGGATGACATAGAAGAGCAAGATCAGGAACAGGGCAGTAATACAACTCAACTTATTCATGACCAAGGACTTTATAATCCTTAGTGGTACCAAATGTTTTAGACATATGACATCATTTAATGTTCACTTTGACCTATTTTGTTGAGTTCATTTTCAGTTACATACTTCATAATGACAAGAGTTATCTTTCAGAAATATTTGCATTAAATTAAAAAAACTTGGAGAAATGCATTAATAAGTCATTTTATTTGATGCACTAAAAGAAATAGCCAACATATTCATAAAATATAAATTTATTACTAGCACATATTAAATAATGTTTGACTTTGTCAGTAATTGATAAAAGTATTAGTTTTTCATTCTAATTGGCATAGAATTAAAACATTTTGAACAAGTAATTCAAAACAGGTGAATATGTGCAAATGAACTAAGTAAAACAAAATAAACTTTCGGACTATAAAACCAAAGTAGTGGTTATGAAAGGGGAAATGGGAAGGAAGGTGGGCAAACCTGGTAAAAGGTTTGGTTATACGGTGAAGGATGTAATTGAACTTATGATGAATCACAAAGGAAGACTCAATTTAACAAATATTGAAATTATAAGTACATTCTCTGACTGATGTGGAATTTAATAGGACCATTTTAACAGAAAGCATTTTGAGAAATTCACATTTCAAAACTGAACAACTTCAATATAACCCATAGATGAAAGAGGAAGCTAAAGTGGAAATTTGAAAGAATTTTAAAAGCAGCAACAACATACCAAAATGTGTAGGATTCAATTAAAGCGATGCTTACAAGGAAATTTAAAGTTTTAAATACCTTCATCAAAAAGAAGGGTCTTAAATCAACAATCCAAGATTCTACCTTAATCTTAAAGAAATAACAATGTAGAAATATAGCAAAATAACATGGAATATGTATATATAGATTTATATCATACAAAATATAAAACACAGAAAAAGAAGAACAGAGTGAATGAAAAAAGATTATTGTGGAAATCAATGAATTAGTCAACAGAACAGCAGTAGAGAAAAATCAGTGAAAGCTTAGTTGGTTCTTGGAAAAGATCAACAAAATTGAAAAGTCTCTTAGAATGACAAAGAAAGTGAAAAAGTAGAGACAGTTTAAAAAAAAATCACAAATGAAAGATACAGCATTACTACTGACCTAGAGAAGTTTAAAGGATTATTAAGGAAAATTATAATGTTATACCAGCAATTTAGACAATTTAGGTGAAAAATAAATTTATAACACAAACAAAAAACCAAATAAATAAACTCCAAATTACCAGATTTGACTCATAAGAGGAAATCTACAAGAGTTTGGATGGTTTTTATTCAAAATCTTCCCATAAAGAAATATGAAGACACAAACTGTCTTCATTAGTGAAGTCTATCAAATATTTAATTAAAAATAATACCCCATACAAACTTTCTTGGAATGTAAATGAACAAAGAACAGTTCTCAAGAAATTGACAAGCCATTATTACCCTGCCACCACAGTCAGACAAAGGCAGGAGAAGAAAGGAATTTGCAAAAGAATATCCTTCATGAAAACAGATTTAAAAATTCTTAAGAAGATATTAACTAGATGCAGAAACATTTAAATGAATTATATAATTGGTTTTATTATAGGATATATTCCAGGAATGAAAGATAGAATTAATATTTGAGCAATTAAAAAAATAAGCCTCCATGGTCCTCTTAATGAATGGAGAAAAAGTATTTTACAAAATCTAATAACTATTTATGATTCAAAATAAACAATGAAAATCTGGAAATAGAAGGAAATTTCCTCTGTCTATTAAAGGCAATTATGAAAAGTCTATAGCTGGATCCAGTTTAATGGGCACAGGCCTGTTAAACACAAAATCTCTGTATTTTAATAGTCCTATGTTTAAAAGGTTCTGAAATAATCTGGAGTTCTTAATGATTTTATTTTTAATACTGTATTTTTTAAATTAATCTCAGTGGGACTATGGATTATACATATGAACAGATCTTATGTAGTATGTTAGTCCATTGTTTCTGGTTGACCTGTTCACATATAACTTGTGTGATGCCTCCAAGAGAGTAGAGTTCTTGTGGATCACAGTGAGTGGAGTTCAGCAAAACTCAAAGCAATTCATGATAAAAGAATTGTCTCATATTCATGACCAAGTAATCAAATGTACTTACAGCCCTCAGGGGCCATGCTTTCCATTGGAACCAGAGCTTGTCTAAAAAACAGAAAGAAAACAATGACGTTTTAAGAAACACAATCAAACAACTACATCCTTTTTATTTATCTTACTTCCAGACACACTGAATATGATGACATATAAAGAACTTTTAGAAGAAAACATTGGTGCAGATCTGTGTGCTCTTGGATTAGGCAAAGATTCCTTACTCCAAATACCTGATTTAGGTTTCATCGAAATTAAAACTTGTGCTTCAATATATACCATTGAAAACTGGAGAAAAATTCACTGACTTAGACAAAAATATTTTTTTGCAAATCATGAAACTCATGATTTGAGTTTCTAACAGAAGTCAAGAATAAGAAGACAAAAAACCTAATTAAAAGAGGACAAAGGACTTGAATATGTATTTTACAAAACAATACATATGAAAGACTGAGAAGCATGTGAAAAGATGGTCAATGTCATTAGTTGTTAGGGAAATGCAAATTAAGGTCACTATGAAGTATGGCTATATACCCTATGGGATGGCTGTCATAAAAATAGATGGGTGATACCAATATTGGCAAGAATATGGAGAAACTGGAACCCTCATGCATGGCTGGTGCAAATGGAAAGTAATACAACTAATCTCTTTGGAAAGTCGGTCAGTTTCTTAAACAGTTAAACATAAATTTGCTATGTAATTCGGGAATTCTACTTTATGTTTATATTGATGAGAAGTGAAAAATCTGTGTTTTCACAAAGATTTGTTCATACATGTTCACAGCATCATTAGTCACAAAAGAGAAATACTGGGAACTATCCAAGTGTCTGTAAACTAGTGACTGGATAAACGAAAAATGCCTTTTCCCTATAATAGAAATCTATTTATCACTTAAAAGGCATGGAATACTGATACTTGCTTCAACATGAATAAACCTCAAAAACATTATGCTAAGAAAAAAAAAAGGCAGCTGTAAAATACAGTGTTACTCAATTTATATGAAATATATAGAAGCACAAAATTACAGACATAAAAAGCAGGTCACTGGTTGCTTGGGATTGAGGTGGGAGTACAGACTAAGTACAGAAATTAATTTGAAATATTTTTTTTCTAAAGATGAAAATGTTCTAGAACTAGATTAAGGTATTGCTTCTAAAACTCCATAAGCTTACTAGATTTATAAAAAATATCAGATTGTGCCTTTATAGTGGGTAAGTTACATGATGTATAAATTAGTTCTTATTAAAGCTGTGAAAAACACCAGCACATCACACCAAGATTATTAAATTGAATAGCCCAAACTGATGAACCTAGTGACCTAGTGACTTGTGTTTATTATTTTTAAGAATCAGTTAGGAAGATATGGAAAACTTTTTTGGAGAAAGTTATTAAAGGGAATTGATGATGCTCCTTATTTTAAATTCTTCATGTTAATGAATCATCTTAAGTAGCATTTTTCCTAATTCTATTTTTCTCACTTTGGAAGTCTTTTCATGTCTACTTTGATAATGATAGCTGTACATGTGATGCAGTTTATGCTTTTGGAAAAATCAACTCTCTTAATGTCTTTGGAAGTGGATACATGTGGATAATAGAAGTAAATGGATTCTTATTTATTTATTCACTCAATATTTTTGAATGGTGACCATCTCCTAAACTCAAGTCAGAAAGAGATACAGACTAACTGTTAGGGTCCTCCAAAGATTTGGGGGATTTAAAGGCTTGGTTCAGGAGTGTGGAATGAAGGAGTGACCCAGAGAAATGCTTTGAATATCAAAAAAGCTTTATTTAGAACTTTGAAGCAGGCTGACCCAGTAAAGAAGTAAACCAGCACTGGGGGAAGACTCTTTGATATTTATAGGGAGTGTGAGGTAGCTGAGGCCAGATTCACAGGATGGCGCTGCTGAGAGTCCAGAGGCAAAGAGTCTGTTTAGAAAGTCATTAAGGTGTTAATACAGACATTAGTCAAAACAGTGATGATCCTTATCAAAAGAGACTGAGAAAAGTGCCTAGGACCAGCAGGCAGCCACAGGATGAGAAAAAGGCCACTGGAGATTCCTGTCCAAATGCTACACACAACAGAGCTATTTGGACAAAATGGCTTCACCCATGCCTTTTTTTTTGGGCGGGGGGAGCTGTCCTGTCACTAATGAGGCATTGCAAGGTTCAGAAAATCTACAGTAATGTTTAATAACCTGTGGTTTGTTCATCAAATGTAGTTTAAGCCTCAGCAGTAGGATTTCCTGTTTGAATAACGACTTTGTAATGCTCTGAGTGGGTGTATGCATTAGGTTCTCTAATTTAAATGGAATGTCCATGCTAATGCCATCATTAAAAGAGAAAATTAAAAAAAAAACATGTGTGTTTCTCCCCTCAGATATCTTTAAACTGCAGGGTTCAACCATAAGTGTCAACAGGAAAAGATTTTCAGAGTCTTAATGACGCTTTGAAATAATAAAAACAGACGTTCTGCTGTATTTAAGAATTACGATGGAATGTAAAGTTGACTACTATACAATTAATTTATATAAATTCATGTTTTTGACAGTTCAATATGTAGATAGTACTTTTTTGTGGACTTATTTTTCCCAGAAGAATTTTGATGTTTTTATTTTAAATGTTTTATAATTCAAATAGTGATTAGAAGAATGAAATTAGAAAAACAAACAAACAAACTAACTAACAATGATATATCAATGATATGGTGGCCCTGGCCAAATGATGACAAATTAGCTTCATGATGACAAAATAGCTTCATGATACTTTTCTCAGAATTTATCCACCTTGTTAAGTAACACATGATTGGAATGGTAATTAAATAATGGGTAATTTCTATCCTTTAACTCTACTTTTGTATTTCTTCTTATTTTTTTTTCAGTGAGTATGTTGAAGTTTTATAATATTAAAATAATAATAAAGATATTTTAAAAAGTTGTTTCTAACTGTTGCCAACTCTGTGAGCAAATGCAACATGTTTGATAATTAGCTGGAGCCAGTGGTCTGTTCTATGCCCTCTGTAAAAATAGGAAGAGTGGAAAAATTAAAGGCAAACTGTTTGAAAGTAATGTGCAATTTGAAAATTTCAGAAATATATATATCTATACATTTTCACTTTATATATATATGCACACATTCATACTTATATATGTATATATTATATATATAGTCATACTTATATATGTATAAGTATGAATGAGTGTGTGTGTGTGTATATATATATATAAAGATTTGGGAGGAAGAGTGATTTTAACATTTTCTTCTTATACTTTGTTTTTAAAGTGACAATGAGCATGTTACATTTTATAATTAAAAACATCTGTATATATGTTAAGGTGAGAATAATTAAGCAGTTAGGTACATAAAATATATTTCTTTTGTGTATTTTGAAACTTATTTTAAATTCATCATAATCATTGTATTTGGTTATTTTAATAATTGAGTGTGTTATAGAAGTGGAATCCATGAATAATTAATTTCAATCTGGTATGCTGATGATGTAAGAGATAACATCAGCAAATGGTCTATTTTCAGGATAGAAATGTCTGGGCTAGAAAAATACTGCAGCTAAACTTGCATAACTGCTTATTGATATGACAGCAGCGAAGGTCAGGCACCTGGAAAAGGAGGGGTTAACTAACAAACAGTTAAGATAGGGACAACCTAGGTAAAATAAGTAGGTTAACAAGAGGGGGTGCACAGCCCCTACCGATGTGACAAAAAGTTGGTAGCCTAGAGCTTTCTGCCAAAGAGAAAACAAACAGGTGGAGTCATTTGAAGCCCACGTCCAGAAATGATCAATTCAAAGGGTGTACATTTCAAACAAATCCGATCAAACAGAAGATTATCTTAAAGGGAAATGTTAAAACAAAGGCAGCTTCTGGGGAAAAGATTGTGCACCCTTTAGCACTCAGCCAATGAGGAACGGGGGAGGGACCTGCGCTTTAGGGACTAAAATGCTCATTGTAACCATTTCTAGGCATGTCTGCCCAATAGATAGACACTGGATCTTGCAAGACTGAAAGTAAAGTCCTACTTTCCCTGTGCTTCCAGCCTCTGAGTTCATTCTTGAAATTTGGACAGGCGAGGAGATGTCTCACAGGTGATAAACACAGGACTAAGATTTTCTTGGGTTTCCTAAAGCCCTAATTCAAGGAAGAAAGATGTCAAGAGAGACAGGATGAAAAGACTTCTTTTCTTTGCTTACTGTTTTAATATTGTTACCATGGAGGGTAAGTAGTCAGTGTGCATGTCAAAGAATTAAAGAGGAGAAGGACAACATACGTTAGGAAAATTTGTTAACGTATGTGTTCTCCTTTCTAGATAATACTCAGAGATGTGAGAAAAGAAAAGGGGGGAAAGGTCAGCTTACTCTTTGTTTTACTGATGTTTTCAAAGAGATTCTGATAATACCTAATGGACTCTCCAGTCCTCATTCCTTTATGCTCCCTCACAATTGATTTCCCTCTTGTTTTTCTTTTTTCTAACACTGCTCTGAGCTCTTTCTCTGACCCTCCTCTCTCTCTCTCTCTCTCTCTCTCTCTCTCTCTCTCTCTCTCTCTCTCTCTCTCTCTCCTTTCCTACCTCTTTTACTTCCCACTTTCTTCTTTCTTTTGTTTGTGGATGTTTCTCTAAATAAAGGCATTTTAGTTTCCTTATTCTATTGTAGTAAATTACAACAATCTGGGTGACAAAGTGCCAGAAATGTAATTCTCTCAAATCTGGAGATTAGAAATCTGAAGTCAAGGTGTCTGAAAGGCATGTTCCTTGGAGGTTCTGTTACATCTCTCTCTCTCTACTGACCAAACCAAGCATGTTCTTTTAGAAGTAGTGAAGGCAGCTTTATTTCGCTTGGGCCCAGATTTCATAATCTGAGCAACCAAGTAAATCGGGATACATTTTTATAGGGTCAGAAGGAATGAGGGAGAAGGGAAGTGTAAATTAGAACAGGTAGTACAAATGGAGCCAAGTTAGTCATTTGTGAATTCCTCACATGGTCAGCACACAGGAGTCACACAGGATTCACACAGGATTCACACAGGATTCAGTTTACTAAACGCATATTTGCAAGATGCACATAAGACTCCATTCTCAGGTAATAAAGAAAAGTCCCTTTATCTGGCCAGTAGCTTCCAGCCAGCCCAGACTGCAAGGTGCCTGATAACTTGGTGGCCTTCACAACTGGCCCACGATGCGGCTCTTCTACAGTTCTACTGGAGAATCTGTTCCCTTTCTCTCCCTTAGTTTCTAGTGGCTACTAGCAATTCTTGAAGGTTCTTGACTTATAGATGCATTGTTTGAAGCTCTGCATATATGTGTATACCATCCTCTCCTCTATGTGTTCTCTTCTTTTAAAAAATAAAGACACTTTTCATTGGATTCAGGGCTCACCTTGCTACAGCTCTCTTCACCGACAAAAGCCAAGCCTGTGCTCTTTTAGAAGTAGTGAAGGCAGCTTTAATACATGTAGGCTCAGGGAGCGTTGTCCAAATGTCTGAGCAGACAAGGGATTTGGGATTTCACTTATATAAGGTTAGAAAGAGTGCAGGAGAGGGAGGTATAAATTAGAACAGGAATTACAAGTGGAACCCAAGTTAGTTATTTGTAAATTCTTCACATGGGCAATAGATAGGACTCAGCTTACTAAACACATATTTGCAAAATGCACATAAGATTCCTTTCTCAGGTAATAAAGAAAAATCCTTTTATCTGGCTGGTAACTTATTCAGCTGTCTCACAGCATTCCAGCAAGCTCAGGCTGCAAGGCACCTCATAGCTCAGTGAGTTTTACAGCTGGCCCAAGGCAGCTAGAAGTTGGCGATGAGGTCGTTTTTCTTCTACAACCTTAATCCAGGATGACCTCATCTTGAAATCCTTAATAACATCTACAAAGACCTTTTTCTCAAATAAAGTCACATTCACAAGTTTTTGAAAGACATATTTTGGGAAGCCACGATTCAATACGCTACAATAAAAGATCTTTTCTGGTAACCTTTCTATTTGTAACCATTCCCTCTCCATATTCCTATCCTACTTGATGTTCCTTCCTCTGCTGTCTAAGGCTTGGAAACTGTTTCAGAGTTTAATGGACCACACTTCTACAAGATACATCATCTAAAAATTTCTAAGGTCAAACCAGTTTGGGAAATACCGCTTTCTATATATTCCTGTTTAAAATACATAACACATTATTAATACTCTAAAAAAGTGTTTCTGTCCTATTATTCTTAATCAATCATGATCCTTCAGCATCATATATAATAGAATCTTGTAAAAATGAGCTTTAAGAACATTCTTTAGGAACCACCATGGGAGAGGTTCTGCTTCCTCTACCTGCTGTGCAAATTTGGTAGCTTTTTAAGAAAATCAATGTCCTGTGTATCTCTGAGCAGGTTTCAGTTTTTATTTTGTAACTCTTTTTTAAAGTTTTTTTGGTACAAATTATAATACTGTTTTTTTATAATTTCAGATCTATATTGATGTAGGCGACTAGTAAATTAATGTCTATAGGTAGACCTTTATTTAGCTTAAATCCTCTACACTTTCTAATCAGTATTGGCTGAGAATGAGCAATTTCTTTTCTTTTTCAAGACTTTTTTAGTGATGTGTAAAAGTCTCCTTTTTTAAAAAAAATCGTTTTTCAATATAACCACCTTGAAGCATTTTAAAGGAATTATGCAAATTTCCTATGGAAAGACAGTAGAATATTACTGGCCTAGAACTTTTTTTTAATCTATATGTGAAACTATATATCTTCAAAGTGTTTTAGAGACTAGCTTCTGGAACAAACCATACTGAACCATTTAGTCTTCAGAAAGCAAATATAAAATGGCTGCACATTTAGACACGTGGTTTAAGCATTTGGGCCCTGCTCATTACATAAGGGATTTTCCCCACGTTTTGAATTGGTGTTGGAATTTTAAAAGGTACTAGGCAACAGCATCACTAATGTTTCATAACCTCATTCATCATTATAAATTCCATGTTTTATTGTTAGTTATCACATAACTGTGATGATTTTTCTTTATACAGGGCTAAAGCAAAAAAGATTAATCTTTTAAAATACCTCTACAATAATATTTAAAAAGTAAATATTTTCTCTTTGATAAGCAATAAGCCTAAATTATGGTGCTGTTCAAAGCTATAACATTAAAAGACTAGCTGGTGGCTCAGACTTCATTCTCTAGATAATCTTAAAACCTGTAATACACTGAAATGCTGAAAAATGAGTCAGAGTATTGCATAACTCTCTGATCTTCAGAATTTCCATTATCACACATTCATTTGGTTTTCTTTACAAAGATCATTACTCCACTTATTCCATTGTATTTGAGGCCATCTAATGAGCTTCTGGTTCTATCCAGAGACAGCACTTTGAGCAACTTGCCAAGTTCTTACTGAATGCTTAGGTGTTTTCTGAGCCCAGTCTGACAGCTGCTATTCTTATTTAATGATTTTGCCAGAGACTTGGTAACTTGCTTTGCCATCGGCTTGAGTTTGCATGTATTCTCACTTCTTATAGTGTTATTAGTGTTGAAAAGAAGGCCTCCTCTCCCAGGTTAAATCAAATGAAAGGAAATTTTACCTTAGGGAAGAGGGAAATACTATACACAGAGTTTTGTCAAAATTGTTGACTTATCTATGAAACATGAGAATCTTTAGAGATGAGGGTTAATAAAATAAATCTATAAAAATGGTATTTGGGTAGTGATAATGCTTATATTTGATTTTAGTTTCCCCTTCTCTCCCATAATTCCATTATTTCAGAAATTAATTGAAAGAAAAGGGACCAAATTCCTAGATACTTTTGCATAGAAATTAAACCTTTAAAATGTCCTTAGAAGTTAATTGGGGATACAGTTGAATAAACTGTTATGGATCCCTTCAAACCAGATATAGTTGACTATTTGAACTGGTTATTCACTTTTATGATTTTGGGAGACAATTTTCTAGGGGTCTCTCATGCACACTTTGTGAGTAGAGGCACTGACTGCCCTTTTGTTCTGCACTATTCTCAAAAATATTTGTATAGATCCAAGTGTATGGAAGCCACCTAGCCTCTCGGCAGACATGGTTCTTGCCAAAGAACACCTTGGAAGAAAAACATGCTTTTCTTCCCTGACAGCCTCACTACATAGCTTTTCCTTAGGTCACTGTCAACCAATAAAGCAAAGTTCCAGAGAGTTGACAAAAAACAGCTATTTGGGGTAGAGACAAAGGGAGAGAAGCAAAAGCAGAGAAAAGGAACCCCATTGTTCTAATGGTCCAACTCAACGAGACCTTCTGAATCACGGGGGGCTCACACTGACACCCCTGGAGAAAGAGGTGCACAGTAGAGGAGGGCAGCACCACAAGGAAGGGTCTTGGCATACACGTCATGGAGACAGAAGCGTACCGAATGTTCTTGACTTTTATTTGAAATTTAGGCCACTGCCTTGGGGGTCTGTCCAGAACCACTCCAATGTCTTCATGGGGAAAGTGTCTGAATGTCTGTGTTTCTGGACCACATGCACATACACACGTGCTGCTGGGATTGGATGTCTGGGTGTATGTATGAAGGCACTAAAGCGGTTTAGAGAAATTGCAGGCAGCAACCCCACCCATTCCCTTCACCTATTAAGCAGGTTTCTTTCCCACTGAGAAGCTTAGATGTCTAAAAGGAGTTGTGGTCACACTTGGGGATTCTGACCTGTGGCTCCGGGAGGGAATACAAAAGGAGAATTCCACATCACCAAAAACTGAAAGGAAATACTCCACATATCCATCCGAGGGATGGGGATAATTAAGCAGCAGAACTTCAAAACTGCAATCAAAATGACAGCTGGGAGCTAAAAAGGAAAATTACTTATTCCTTAGTAGATTCTTCTATTATTTTCTCCTCCTGTAACAAATGGAGGTAAGACAGATGTTCTTCATGAACAGAACAGTCCACAGATATTTTTTCCTCTAGTAATGCCTATAATTAAAATTTGTTCCAAAAAAATTTTTTTTTTGTATAGAGAATGGCTTTGTGAGATAAAGAAAATGTCTTCCTCTCTAACAAACAAAGGGTGGATGTGTGCTGGGATTCGCTCCTGAGAGCAGGGGAGAGGAGGGCGGGGTACCACTGGAGATTGAGAAACTCAGAGAGAGTGAGAGATAGAAAAGATGGGTTCAGAGGACCAGCAGTCTCACTGACTGAGAGCCCTGAATACCCTGCCTTCCACCTATTTATCATACACAGAATTGCTTCAAGCAGCTTACGTAAACAGTTTTGTCTTTACATTGGATTTGCTTACGCAGCCTTTTGTTTTCTAACTACATAACTGTATCTATCTTGTTTTGAGGAGTGAACAGTTACAGGAACACTGCCCTAGTGATTTTCCACAGTGACCTTCGCCCAGTGCTCCTGGCCTGGTGTCCTTGATGTTCTGCCACCTCCCACTTCTTCCTTGCTCTATTTTTTGCCTCCTACAGTTCCCCGTTTTTGTTTTTCAGCTCGAGCAACAACCACGGCGGTAAGCGCACCTTTTGGGTGGAGGTTCAGGTTTTGTGGCTGATTCTTCATACTATACAGAAAAATAAAAGCAAGATTAAAATAAGTAAAATAGCAATCAAGGCACCGACTATCAGCTTCAGATGTTGCAGAGGGTTGAGGGTTGCAAGATCATGCACAATACTATCCATTAAATCAGTCCTGGTAGGCAGCTCCAATTTGTGACTAAAAATCTGTGTGACTTGCTGTTGTAAGCACTGCACATCCAAAGTAAGGTTTTCTGTCCCATGAGATATCTCCCAACCCAGTCCCAAGTATGTTGAGTTGCATTATAAGGATGTGGGGTAACATATAACCGAATATAATTCCAGTCACATTTAAGTCTCATCTGCAGTTATAAACTAGTGAGCTGGCCCCCAATGAGAAGGACAGCTTTTGTAAGTCTGCCACTTTGGCCACAGTTGGCTATCAATGTGTCTCTGTGAATTCCACAAAATACTAGTGTTAGCGTACCATTGTTGGACAAAATGAACAGTCTGAATTCCTTGACGTAGGGTGACTCCAGCTACCACAGCTGTGGTGGTGACACTAATAATTCCCATAATGACTGCAATGAGGAGACCGATGATGCACTTAGAATGTCAAAGTATTTTTGTGAGCACTTGATGGACAGCGTCGAGAAATACGCACTGGGAGCCATATTCCTGTTCGTGCTTTTAAAATGTAAATAGAGTCAGTGCTGTCATTAAACTGGACCAAAGAGTTGACACACATATATAGTCTACATTTGGGGCAGCTAACAGTCAGATTTTTCTGATTAATTTTTGAAAGTCCTATTAGCAGGACAAAAGTCAATTTTAGACAGGCTTGTGTAAAGTACGTGGCATTTTTTTGTGAAGCTTAGCGTGCAGGTGTTATGTGTTCACCAGCCCCAGTGCCTCTGACAACTTCCACAGTTCCCCATGAGCAGGGCCCCACCATGCCATCTGATCAGGGAGTCCTGGGCATTAGTGAAGATGCTGTTATTCCCTTCGGTCCACCTAAGGGAGCCTATGAAGGAATTACAGTGAGCTGAGCCCTTAAGGTTCCAATCAGTGACAGTTCCGTAGGAATTATGAACAAGCACTCACCCTTCTTTGCCAGTGCAGAATTCCCACTGTACCCAGTCAGGGGCATGGTTAACTATCTTCTGCTGACATGGGCCTCAGGAGGGTTGCGACAGATTAGTTTGACCAGTGGTATTAAAGGCTCATAAAGATAAAAACAGATTTAATGAGGAAGAACTATTCCTCTTTGCCGTAATCAACCAAGCCTGGGAGTTATGTTTATACAGTGATCTTCATGGCAATACAGATCGGCAGTCCGTCAAAGCCAATGGTTTAATTTATAATCTCTCTTCCCTCTTCTGTGGGTACCAGAGGGTCCCAGAAGTCATATGGACTAGGTAACCATCTAGTCTCATTGACAAATATCAAAGCATCTCCCCATGCAATTATTCTATTAATGTGGGGCTTGGGGATATAGGCCCAGTAATCATATTCCAATGTTGAAGCCATAACTACCATACCAGCTATAGAAAGCATGATCAGAAAAAAGGATACAGGTGTTTTAGGTGCCTTTATGGCATTCAGAATGACTTCCATTTCTTGTGGCAGTTTCTTAAGTTGTCCCCACGTCAGCAACAGGCCTGACTGGTGCACATAGTAATCACTTTGGTTCTTTTCATGCTGGGCACCGTCATCTCCTCAATGGGTGGATTCCCCTCGAATCTCCTTTTCTTCCAGCTTGTGTCATGGTTTGATTCTGAGAGAAGGAATCCAGATGTATGGTTGTCCAGTACCTGTGTAAACACAAGCATATCCCCTTCCCCATACTTTTATCCATCCTTTTTGCCATTGTCCCCTCTCTTCATTTTTCCACCACACTGGCTGCTCGATTTCTTCCCTGCCTCCAGGGCCTGTGAGGCCCAATGTGCTTCTGCGGAGGTATGATCTTCGCCTTCCTGAATGTTGAGAAAATTCAGGGTAAATAAGGCTTTGTGAAGTCGTTTTCTAGGGGGTGTCATTCTGGTCTCCTTCTTTTTGTTTTAATAATTATTGCTCAATGGTTCGATTGGCTCATTACCCAATTGCTTGGCCTTGGGGGTTATATAGAATGCCAGTAATATGTTGGATGGACCATTTGCGGAGGAATTGTTGAAGACCTTTAGTGGTATAGGTTGGTGCATTGTCTGTTTTCATAGCGTGGGGAATTCCCATAACAGCACAACAGTGGTGTAAATGTTCCATGACATGTTGAGCTTGTTCACCAGTCAAAGGGGAAGCCCATATAAAGCCTGAACATGTGTCAACACAGACGTGTACATGTCCTAAGCGGCCAAAGGTGTTGACATGCATTACGTCCATTTGCCAAAGTTCATTGGGCATTAAACCTCTAAGGTTGACTCCAGCTCCAAAAGGGGCTGAACAATAGGAGAACAGGTGGAGCACTGTTGCACAATTTGCCTTGCTTGCTCTTTGGTGAGGGAATATCTTTTTTGAAGCCCTTTGGCATTACTGTGAGTTAGTTGATGCACTCAATGGCTTCCTGAACCACTCCGATTGATAGTTGATCTATGGTAGCATTACCTTGAGTGACAGGCCTGGTCAAGGAGGAATAGGTTTGGATGTGCATGATGTAAAACTTCTGGGTTCTATTCCAAGCTGCATTCTATAGTTGTTGGAACAAAGCTTCTAATTCAGAGCTAGGTGGAGGGAGTGTTACGGTCTCAATTTCTTGCGCTACTTTTGTAACATACTGGGAATCAGTAATCACGTTAAGTGGCACGGAAACTTCAAGAAGTACTTGAATGACAGCAGCAAACTCAACTTTTTGGGCCACTTGGTATAGGGTTTGCCAGATCCTAACTAAGGGCCAGTAAAATCCTCTCCTTATATAATTGCTTCCATCAGTAAAGTACATTTTCATTGAGTCAAGCCGTCAAGGACTGAAGTTTTTAGGCGAGATCCAGTTAGTCAGTTTCAGGATTGAAATAGTTTACTCTTGGTGTAGTGGTTACTCAGATTGCTGATATAATCCAACACACTGACCTGTCAGTTAAGGGTATTTTGATAGGCTTCCTGCATTTGTTGTTTTGTCTATGGTACTTTAATTTCAGCTGAATCCACTCTAATTAATTGTGAGAGCCGGCACCTCCCTCCGTGAGCTATTTTCCCTACCTTATTCAAATATTTCTATCTTCTTTTGCTGCTAATGGGGTAAAAATACCCATTCCACTTGCTGTTGACCTGCACCGAAACTCTGGTGGGAGAATGTTGGGAGGGGAAAATCAGCAGAGACTCTCTCACCAGGGTTGACATGGTCAAGCTGAGCTTCTTGTATTCTTTGGATCCATTCTATTTCTTCCATTGCTTCAGGAGTTAATGTCCTTGGGTTGTTAAGGTCTGAATCTCCTCTTAGGATATCAAACAAATGAGTTAGTGCATATGTAGGAATGCCTAAAGTAGGCCCAAACCAGTTTATGTCTCTGAGCAATTTCTGGAAATCATTAAGAGTGTTTAGAGTGTCTCTTCTAAATTGAATCTTTTGTGGCAGCACTCGGTTTCTATCAGTTATGGTGCCCAAATAATTATAAGGAGGCTCTTTCTGGACTTTCTCAGGGGCGGTACACAGGTCTGCTTGCAGCAGAAGCTCCTGCTGGCAATAATAAACACCTTCTATGAGATTGAGACTCTCAGCTGCCAACAGTATATCATCCATACAGTGGATGATACATGTGGTAGGTAATTCATCCCTCAATGGCTGCAGGGACTGTCAGGTGAATTTTTGACATATTGTGGGGCTATTAAGCATTTCCTGAGGCAATACCTTCCACTGGTATAGTTTGGTAGGTTCCTTATGACTGAGAGTAGGAAAACTAAATGCAAATTTTTCTGTCTTGTTCAGCTAGTGGGCTAGTGAAGAAGCAATCTTTTAGATCTACAATAATAATCTTCCATTCTCAGGGAATTAACCTTTAAGATTATCTTTAAGGAGAAGCGAGTCCCGGTTGGAGAGCTACCATAGGCTGAAAAACCTCGGTAACCTTTCTTAAGTCAGTTAACATTCTCTGTTTCCCAGATTTTTCTTTATTACAAACACTGAAGAATTCCAGGAGCTGTTGGAAGGCTCAATATGTCCTTCAGTGAGCTGCTCCTGTGCTAGTTCTTGCAGAGCATCCAATTTTTGCTGACTAAGAGGCGGCTGTTCTACCCAGATGGGTGTTGTTGTTTTCCAAGTCAATGGGATGGGGGTCAGATTCTCCACCACAGCAGCCCCTACTACAAATTTGCATATCTGAGTCCTCATCTGCCTACCAGTCCTATTGACTCTAAGGCACTTGGAATTCATTGTCCTTCCCTTCCTTCCCTAAGCCTTTTAGAGGGTTGCATCCCTGAGCCTGTCATAATTTGTTTAGCCTGGGTGGAAGTAGAGGGGATAGTAACATGTGCCCCCCACTATTGCAGGAGGTCCCATCCCCACAGATTGATAGCAATGGCCACAACACAGGGTTGAGGCTTCTGGCCCTAAGCACTGCAGGATACATTGGCTTTGATTTTTTTCATAGACTGACCCCATTCCAGTCAAGACAATGGGTACCTCTTCCAGAGGTTAGTTAGCTGGCCAGTACTTTTCAGTAATTTTTGAAACATCTGTACTGGTGTCAACCAAACCTTTAAATTTCTTTCCATTGATAATAGCCTCACATTCAGGCTGAGAGTTTTCCCAAACTTTTTGCCAAAAAAAGCTGTCTGTTCCCTGTACTACTAAATCCTCTAAGTCTCTGTTGTGAAGAAGCCTCTAGTTTGTGATATGGGATGACAAGCAGTTGAGCAATATAATTAATCCCCTTCTACCAATTGATATGGTTGCTTAGTACTGAGTGAGATTATCAATTCCCCTTTGTAGTTGCTATTAATGACCCCAGTACGGACTGTAACTCCCTTGGAGGCAAGGCAACTGCGGCCCAAAATGAGGCCAACTGTCCTGGGAGGTAGAGGCCCATGTATTGCAGTCTTCACTCTTTTAGGACTCTCTGAAGGAGTCAAAAGAGCTGTTTCATTAGTGGGCAGATCTACTGCGACACTTCCCACTGTTGCAGGGTAGAGTTTGCAGACATTCCTGCCGGAGTTTCTACTCTGTAGGCCATCTAGATGGGGTACTGATAGGCCAGGTTCCAGGAATTGTTTTGGCGGGGGCCCTGGGCTTGGCCCCCCTGTCCATTTCCTGGTGATGACATGAGGTTGCCCTGATGATTGAACTTAGAGCGACACTGGGTGGCTCAATGCCTCCCCTTTTGGCATTGGGGACATATTCCAGGTTGGGGGAAATTGGGTGAGGAATTCTGCAAGTCGCAGGACCCACTACCTCGCCCTCTATTCGGCCCAAGCTTCCCCAGGCTCTATAGTCTCTTTTTTGCCCCACCTTTCCACAGTTGAAACAATTGCCTTGAATTCTAAGTTCCAGTTACTGGCATTGTTTTTGCTAATTCCTGCAATTGCTTCAGCAAGCATCTGCATTTTATAATAAGCTGATATTGTGGCACATTTTGAGATATTCCTCCAACACTGCCCCTGCTGCCTTCACAGGTAGTAGTGCCTTTTGACACTCAGAATTAGCCTTGTTAAAAGCCAGGAGCTGCAGCAGCTATCCCTTACACCAGGCTGTGAAATAGTCTCTGCCTGTTCTGCTAACTCCCACTTGGCCTTGATTTACTTTCTGCCCCCCAACAGATGTGCTTACTTTTTAGGTAATAAAGATATCTCTTCTAGAACAAAGGTCAGGTAGCTTTGCTTACTGTTCATGGTAAACCGGGTTACCTAAGCTCAGGGTTCTGCATCTGTGGCAATAACCCACTGCGCCTGGAGGATCCACCTGGTCCACCTCACATAGTACACATGGACTTGGGGGGGTCAAAGGGACAGATACAGTCATAATTCCCAATTTCCACAAGTGAAAATGGTTTTTTTTTTTGTCTCTAAACTTGGAGTATTTTCTCATATCTACTAAGTGTTAATTCTTTAGGCTAACTTTCAAAGGCAATTTCACTTCTCCTATTTCCGAGATTTCAGGGAACTGTTCATAATATCCCTCTTGACTATTTCACAGTACTTAACTCAAATGAGTACTTAACTCAAATGACTAGTAGATTTTAAGATTGAAAATTATCAACCTTATTTATAGTCATTATATTAATCAGGATAGACTATATAAACTATGCTAACAAATCAGTCCCCAAAGTCCCCAAAAAGTCTCAGTGGATAAGCACAGCCTTACACAGCATCCAGTGAGAACTGAATGATTCTCCAGGGCACCTTCATCCTTCCTCTACTTGATTGATACAGACTGTTACCTTTTTGAACATCATCCTTTAATTTTTTTATATAGTCTCCTGATGGCGGGACAGGAGAGAGAAGAGTAAATAGGGAACTCCCACCCACCTCATACACCTTGATTGGCATCATTTCCTATTCATTGACTAGAACCAGTCAATGACTTTACCAAGATGCAAGGCAGTTGAGAACTGTAGGAGAAATTATGGAACTATGCTTTCCAGAAAAATTCAATGTCTCACTTTCTTAGATATCTTTGCCAATATATTTAAGGTTGCCTTGCCTACTTATTCTCATGCTAACACCACATTTTAAAAATCATTATTGTCTTATAATAAATTCCAGTGACTTCTATGTGAGTTACTATGTTCTCAAGGAAAAGTGTCTTTGCTATTTTTGCCTGATTATTCTTGTCATTTAAGCACAAAACTCTTTTGATTCATTAAAATTCTTTAAAAATTTTGGCACTCACTGGAATCAAATTAAAGCCACATATTAATTTAATAAGAACTGATCTTTTTATAATATTAATGTTTTAATGTGGGAACAATATTATTTCTAATTTATGTATTAATAAAGATATCCTTTATAAGATTCATATACATTTCTAAAATAATTATTGGTAGGCATGTTGGTGTTCTAATTGTTTCTTGTGAGTGATATTTCTTTTATCTTATTACCTCATATAATCAATTATGAGAATTGAAATGTGCATCTATAAAGAGATTGATAAGCTAATCTATAGGAAAGCTTACCAAAAATATAGAAGACAAAATATAGAAAACAAAATATGAATAATTCACATATATGTATAAATGGTTTAAAAATAATAAGAAAATATGAATAATCACATACTAATTTGAAAACCAAAATAATGAGGTTACATTTCTGTAAAAAATAAAATGCTGAAGTTATTTCCTGTCAAAATAGAAATACAAAAAACTGGAAAACTTGAAAAAAGTAATGATGATAAGCTAAAATGACAATCAAAACTATCCCCTTTATGAAAGATCTAGGCTAAGAAGAGTTTTCAGGCTAGTTCTACCAAACTTTTGAGAAAAATAATACCACTTTATTTTAGGTTGACTAAAAAGTTGTAAAGGAGGTAAAAGAAACTCTTCTATTTATGAGTATGGTATAACTTAGATACCAAATACCAAAACTCAAAACATACTGACAACTCAAAGACAGAAAAAGAAAGAAAAACTGCAGGTCAATTTTATTATGATCAGTGATAAAACAATCTATAACAAATAAAACAGTAGTAGCTGAATGAACTAAGCCTACAATTTTTGTGTTTGCATGAATGATTTAAAACATAGTAACTATATTAGTGACAGTGCACTGGAATGAATATCTTTCCCCATAAACTTTTTTTTTTGCATATGTAGAGTTAAAAAGATGCTTCTAAATGAAAGAATAATGCATATAATTTATAATTCATGTTATATTATAAACTGACAAATCTGTTTCGATACGTTTCTTTGAAAATGAATATGTGCTAAGCATCACTTCATTCTAAAATAATGTGCATTCTACCATTGAAACACTAGCAAATTGGGAAACAAAATACCCTATCTATTTATTTTTAATTTTTGTATTTTAGTAGCTTTGGTTTTACACATTGAAAGAAAGTCATATGTGCAAATTCCCCACATTTACAGTTTCTTCATTCTTAAGACATATGTTAACATGTCCTGCCTTCCACCAAATCATCAAGTGTTCTTCATTATTGTCCAGTGGGCTCTGCCACCACTTCCCCCGCTTCTCCACCTCCATGTCATTCCCTATTGGTAACCTCAGTTGCATTGCAAGTGTCCAAGTGTTGGTTTCTATCATGTGTTCCTTTGTTTTGTCTATTCACATTCCACCTATGAGTGAGATCATCTGGTATCTACCTTTTTCCTTTTGGCTTATTTCACTTAGTATAATCCCCTCTAGTTCCATTCATATTGATTCAAGTGACAGAATTTCATCTCTTCTCAGGGTTGTGTAGTATTCCATTGTGCATAACACCACATCTTCTTTATCCATTTATCTGACTTTGGACACTCATGTAGTTTCCAGTTCTTAGTTATTGTGAATAAATCTGCAATAAACATGGGGATACATAAGTCTCTGCAAATTAGTGTTTTTGTATCTTTTGTGTAAATATCCAGAAGTGGCAGGATCACATGGGATTTCTATCTTCAACTTTTTGAGAAATCTCCACGCTGTTTTCTATAGGGGTTGCACCAATTTTTTCCTCCCACCAACAGTGTGAAAGGGTCCCCTTTTCTCCACATCCTTAACAGCATTTGTTGTTTCCAAGCTTTTGGATAATAGCAAGTCTCTTAGATTTTCATTTCCATGATAGCCAGGGAGTAGGAACATCTTTTCATGTGCCTGCTGACCATTTGTATATCCTCTTCAGAAAAATGTCTCTTCAAATCCTCTTCCTATTTTTTTTGATTGGATAATCTGTTTTTCTATTTTTGAGTTTTTTTTGTTCTCTGTATATTTTGGATATTAAGCCTTTATCAGAAATATGTAATGCAAGTATATTCTCCCAGTCAGAAGGTTGTATTTATTTATTTATTTTTTTTTGGGGGGGGTAATGTTTTCTTTCACTATGACATAGTTTTTAAGTTTGATGTAGTCCCAGTTGCTTATCTTTCTTTTTGTTTCACTTGATGCTAGAGTTGAGTCCCAAAGACTTCTGTAAGACTGATGTCATGGAAAGTCTTTCCCATGTTGTCTTCCAAGAATTATATGGCTTCTGGTCTTGTGTCCAAGTCTATTGTCCATAATGAGTTAATTTTTGTGAATGGTATTAGAGAGTGGTCTAGCTTCAATCTTTTGCCTGTGACCATCTAACTCTCCTAATACCATTTATTGAAGAAACTTTCCTTTCTCCATTGTATCCTTTTGGCTCTTTTGTCATAGATTAATTGATTTTGTATGAGTGGGTCATTTTCTGGTGATTCAGTTCTATTCCACTGACCTGTGCCTCTGTTATTATTCCAGTATCATACCATTTTGATTCTGATAGGTCAGTTTCTGGGAGTGTAATTCCTCCAGATTTGTTCTTTTCTCTAATTATTGCTATGGCTCTTCAGGGTCTTTTGTTGTTCCATATAAGTTTTAAGGTTTTTGTTGTTGTTCTATTTCCTGTATATAAGCCCATGAGATTTTAATGGGCATTGCATTAAATCGGTATATTGTTTGGGTAGATGATCATTTTAATGATGCTGATTATTCCCAAACATGAGCAGGGGATATCTTTCCTTCTTTTTGTGTCTTCCTCTATTTCTCTTAGGAAGGACTTTTAGTTTACATTTTACAGGTCTTTCACCTCCTTTGTTAAGTATATTCTAAGATAAATGATTCCTTTTACTTCTATTTTAAACTGTGTGGTTTCCTTTATTTTATTTCCTTCTAATGCGTTGCTTGTGTATAAAGAAAGAATGAATTTTTGTGCACTAATTTTGTAGGCTGTCACTTTAGTGTATTTGTCAATAAGTTCTAGAAGTTTTTTTGAAAGAATTTTTAAGATTTTCAATGTCTATAATCATGGCATCAGCAAATGATGATAACTCTACTTCTTCTGTTCCAATTGGATTACTTTATTTCCTTTTCTTGCCTAATTACTCTGGCTAACACCTCCAGTATGATATTAAATACAGTTGTGAGAGTGGACAGCCCGGCCTTATTCCTGACCTTAGAGAAAATGTTTTCAATTTTTTGCCAATGACTATGATGTTCGTTATGGGTTTGTCGTTTATGACCTTTATTATGTTGTGGTATATACCTTCTATCTCCATTTTATGCAAGGTTTTTATCATAAGTGTTGAATCTTGTCAAAAGTTCTATGTCTGTTGATATGATAATGCATTTTTTCTGCTTGCCCTTGTTGATATGGTGTTTTACATTAATTGATTTACATATATTGAACCATCCTTACATATATTGAACCAGCCCTGGGATAAATCCCACTTGGTCATGATGGATCATCTTTTTGCTGTATTGTTGGATTTGTTTTGCAACATTTTGTTGAAAATTTTTGCATCTACATTCATTAGAGATATTGGTCTGTAATTTTCTTTATTGGTGAAGTCGTTATCCACTTTTGATATCAGTCTCAGTTTGATGTTAGCCTCATAGAAAGTATTTGGGAGTGTTCCCTGTTCTTCAATTTTTTGGAAGCGTTTGAGAAAAGAATAGGTGTTAATTCTTCTCTCAAAGGTTGGTAAAACTCATTAGAAACTCATCTGGTCTTGGGTTTTTATTTTTAGGGAGATTTTTGATTATCTCTCCAATTTCTTTTTGTGCAATTGTTCTGGTCAGGTTTTCCATTTTTTCCAGGTTCAAATTTTCTAAAAATCTGGCCATATCCTCAAGGTTGTCCACTTCGTTGGCATAGAGTTGTTTATAGTAGTCTCTTAGGATGTTTCATATTTCTCTGGTGTCCGTTGTAACTCATCCCTTTCATATCTGATTCTAGTTATGAGAGTTTTCTTTTTTCTTTGTGCATCTAGCCAATGGTTTGTCAATTTTGTTTATTTTTTCAAAGAACAAAATTTTAGTTTAATTGATCTTCTAGAATGTCTTTTTGTATTCTATTTCATTTATTTCTGTTTGAATTTCTCTGCAGTAATGTCATGATATAGAGTGATCACTTTGTAGTTGGTCCACAATTGTCAATCAGGCTGCAGTTCTGTCCCACCCACATGGTGTTGTTTGTGGTTAGTGTCGAGGGTTCATCCTTTCTGGGAGATTACCTTCTTTTAATCCTGGGGTTCAGATATCTAGTGGAATGGATATTTGGTAGACGGGACATTCTGTGGGCAGATCTTGAGAGTCTGGGTGCAAAATGGTGGTGGGAGTAGGTGGAGGTGGGGAATTTCCTTAGTTGTCTTCCAGTTATGGTGGAACCCAATGTAATTATACTCTGTGATCTACAGCTCAGACCCTTGAGGCGCTCATTCTCTTTTTGCCATGTGCCAAGGCAGTCTTACCCACCTCTGTGTCCTGGTCCTGATGGGTGAGCTCTTTGCTGCCTTTGGAACTACTCTCCAGGTGGCCTGTTTTTTCCATAGTTTCACCCCTCCACTGTGGCCCAAATCCTGAGTCCCAATTCTGTGGGTTAGCGCTGAACCCAGATGTTTCGCCTATGCTTTGTCATCATGAAAGCGTTGTGTCTCTGCAGCCTTTGCACCTACTTTTCCTCAGTATTTGTTTCTGGAGAATAGGTGTATTTCTACTTGTTCTTTGGGGAGGAGAGATTTTGAATCTCACCCCTACAATGTTGCCATCTTCTGACCATCTTCCTACCTATTAAATTAATAGGCATATTTTCAGTCAAATTTACTTTCATGTTTAAAAACTGTATATGAATACTTGTAAGATTATTTTGATAAAATGTGCATTAATAATAACATTAACAAGTCAATTCAAGAGGAGGTTTTCAAACCAGTTTTATTTCCTAAAAGCTCCCACTTGACGTGAAGTTACTGATTTGAGAAACATGTTATAATATTCTGGGGAAGTTTGTTAGTTGCATGAAAAACCCTGACCCACAGAATAAAGGAGATAAGGCCCCCTGGCTCTGTGTGCTTTAACTAGGTGAGACACTAGAGCTACACTATTGTCTGTTCTTAAGTCTGCATCAAAAAAGTGTCTTACTCAATAATGTTCTTAATGTAAGATTATTGAATGGCTGTATCTACCACTAATCTTCTCATGAGTGTAGAATTAAGTCAGAATGTGAATAAACCTATAGCTCTTTGGGTTAGAGGTAAGGGAGTTTAATTATGATGAGAATCTGAATACATACTTAATAATCTCATCCTTCCATAAAAACTGACATATTAAATTTCATCATTAAGTTTATGAAACTGAGAGATAAAAATTCTTTTAAAAGTGAACTATGGCTATAATTATTAAGAAATAAAACATAATTTTAAAACTATGTCAGTGATATCCAAAGTTGGGTGTATATCTTGAAAATATTAATTGTGATATCCCCAGACTAGGAGGGCTCTTGGAAAGGTTTATGCCATATTTAGGTAACTCTATACTGGACTAGATTCAGTGGGCTATTTAGTATTTGCTTATTTTAAACTTTTGACATTTTCACTTCCATGATGGAGCCTTTGTTAAATTATTAGACCTTTATAAATTTGTTCCATCTACATCTTGAAGATTTTCTCATACTGAATTGTGTAATACTCATTTGAAAAATTATGATGTGGTTAAGAGAATAGGCTCTGAAGTCAGATTGCTAATGTTTAAATTCTAGCTCTACTGATAGTTGTTTAATCTAAATAAGTTCCTTAACCTTCTGTTTTTCTTATGTATACATTGGGAATAATGATTTTATAAATAAAATAATACATTTTATAAATTTATGGTAGGTGGCACAGGTCAATTTAAAATATTAGCTATAATCATTATTAAATGTCATCATCTAGTCATTTATTCACTAAACCCATTTTTATTACATGCAAGGGACAGATTATGTTGCAGTGGTAAAGAAACGTAAATTCTTATGAAAAAAGTCAGTACCTTTCTAAGTTTTTCAGGCAAGGCAATCAAAATGCATTTTGGAATATAAAATAACTTGAAGTACAAAACATATTTTAAAAGCAATTACAAGTATATTCAGTATTTCCTTTCTCCTGTGTGCTGATATAAGTAATTGAGAAATATCTATAGTTTCATATATTTGAGGTTGAAAATAAAACTAAAACGTAGTTTAAAGATCTAAAATGAGTCTAATCTACAGAACATTAAAAGATAATCATAGGCACACCCCTGAAGCTCAGCTGGATAGTGTCTAAGGTGGAGCCCATATAAATTCAAAAGACCGGCTTTGAAACCTGAGGCCATGGTGAAAACAACAAACAGCCAAGATGATCATAGTTAGGAATGACAAGCTGAGAACCTTTGCAAACCTGTTTCCGTAGAACGAAATCACTTCATCACTGAAGAAGTTTTCAACCACTATGTATTTTAGGAAGAGCGCAGATTCTCTATAAATCTTGACTGAAAAATTGGAAGCATGCGGCTATACTACAAATTAAGGTCTGGTGGCCTAGCTGTTTAACCCAGCAGAGTCCACACACACCCCAAGTCCCCTTGTTCAAGCCCAGGTGCCAGGGAAATAACCAGTGATATACAATTGAATAAAATAAATAAAGGGCTTCCTCCTCACCTTTTCTCTTTCTGCCTGCTCTTCATTCTTGTCTGTACCTTTCTTTGAAAGAAAGAAAAAAAGAAAGAAAGGAAAGAAGGGAGAAAGAAAAAAAAAAGAAGGAAAGGAAGAAAGGAAGATAGAAGGAAAGAGGAAAGTGAAGGTCTGATGTGGAAAACTGATCTTCAAAGGCCTTTTTGAAACTTTGGTTTTTTCACTTTAGAGAATTTGTGTTTATTTTTTAATTTTCAGAGCACAATCTACAACCCCTATATAACTGTTCTAACAATGGATCCTTTCTTTTTAGTTATTTTTGTGGTTTTAATGATCATAAAATTTATCAAATTATGTAAAACAAGCTAAACAACAAGAACAATAAAAGCAGCTGATAGCTTGTATTATTAGGCTATTCTAGTTTGTGGCAATTAGATACTTAAGTCATTCTTACTGCTCCCTCTTCTTGACTAGACTTTAAAGTTTCTTCCTGAGTCTAGGCCCCCGACCTCCCTTGTCTTAGCACTTTCACTTTGGATAACTTGTACCGTCAATTCTTTCTCTGCCCCCTTGGGATGTATGTAATACTGGAAAAAAACTGCTTGACAGTTTTACAACTCAGGAGTGTCTTTCTCAAGACCTGGGAACTATCATCTATGGTTTGTGATGACCAGAATAAACCAATTCTAATGAAGACAGTTAAGTAAATTAATATTTTAAAATAGTCTTTCTCCAGAATCTAATGGTATAAATAAACATCATTAGGACAAAAAAGAATCTGGAAAAAAAAGTCAACATGAATTAAACAATGCAAAGGAAGGACTTTTAGTTAAAGAAACAGCAAGCAAAGTTTCTAGGAGTTAGCAAGGCATTGCTTGGGGGCAGCACAGAACAACATCTGCCTTTCTCCTAGGAAGCGGTGGCAGTATGAGTGACTGTGGAGATGGAAGTGGGAGATGGTGGTAGATAAACGCAGTCCTGAAAAATCTAGTGTATCTAATAGTGGCAGAAGGAGAGATAGAAGGTACGTGAAGTTTTGGGAGAGGCTGTGTTCAAGTGCTTGAAACTTAAAACATCTTCCCTGCCTTTCTGTTTGTCCTTCAGTGCTGGGGAAAGTGAGTTTACCATATTTGAAGCCCTCGGTTGGAACAAAGAGAAGGAAAGAAGAAAAAGGATTCTAAAAATATGAAATACCCATTAATACAGGAATAAACAGAAGTTAAGTGAGATAGCAGGCAGAAAAGGAGAACTAAGATCAGATCTTCTGAGGGAGGTGGAAAGAGATGAGTTAGAGCCTCTGGTAAAGTTCATTTTTATCAAACCGTGGGCTCCTAACACAGGGCCCAAAACCCAAGACAAAGCAAAACAAAACAAAAACAAAAACAAATCACCTTTCTCTCGTCTTATTTTGTAAAATAGAATTGACTGGTGGAAAAGGAATGGTAAATGGGGTTAAAGAAAAATTCAGTCTGAGTATAATCTAACTAAATCTCCAAGGAATTGAGAGGTTTTTTTTTTTTTTTTCCTCTGGGCTCTGGGAGGAAACAATGCCAATCAGACAAAAAGTTGAATAGCCAGGGCTTTACTGGGGTTTGCCCACCCTGGCGAGGTTCTCCAGTCCGCAGAATTGGGGCGGGGGAAGTCGCGCCTTAACAAAGGGAAGCGCGCTCTGAAGCAGAAATTTCGCTGACCGTCATGTGATTCCAGGTGTGGGCTTCAATCTCTCAGTCTGACGTCAGCCACCTTTTTCCTGGGTATGGCCGCCATTTTGTCCCTCTGGGCCAGCCTAACAGGAATCACTTTGCATTGGAGGAATTATTAAATTTCAAATTATCTCACACTGGATTAAAATAAATTTGGTATTGGTAGACATAGTTGGGGCACAGAAATATTTAACAAAGCCCTAGAAGACAACATGCAAATGAAATACGAAAGAATACACCAGCCTAGTGTCTATGTAAATAAATTGTAGAAAATACATTATGAAAAAGTGAGAGTAAAAGAATGAAAAAAATCATTACAAGCAAAATACAGGTTAAACATTGTTCTAAAAGTAAATATAACCCAAGGAAAAGAAAAAAAAATAATAAAGATTGAAAGATCAAAGATGAAAATGATCAGAAAATTGATACATGCAAAAAATGAATTTAGCAAGGTAATTTCAAAGATAAGAACATGAAAAAAACATACTAAGAATGAAAAATGAAATGATTGTCCAGAAGAGGAAACATATTGAGGAAAAATTGTCACTATTACCGGAAAAAACAAACAAACCACAGCAACAGAAAAAGTATATGACTTGACCTAAAGTTGACTTTTATAACAAAAAACCCTTAAGACTATTAGAGAAGGAAGAAAAATACATGAAGATTAAAGCAATACAGAGAGATGAATAAATAGAATGTGGACATAAAATGATACAACAAAAACAACAAAAATAATGATGTTCCTGATGACAGAAATCAAAAGCTGCAACAATAAATCTATTCAAGGCATATTATGAAAGACTTTATCATTATTGAAGAGAAAACTACTTCTGTAGATTGAAAGAAACTCTTTTTTAGGAAAATCTGATACTGAGAAATCTACTTATATGGACTCTAAACTGATATGCCCTCATGAAGATTAAATCTAATTTTGAAAAATACATTTTTTTCTTCTGCCATTTGATTGCTGATATATTTAACTTGAAGAGAACACAACAAAATAAGAACACCCACATTTTTTTGTGTGTTTTTTGTTTTTTGTTTTAAGGAAAGCTGTAGGCAGGAATGATGGCCAGCAGAGACAGGCAGGCAGAAAGAGAGAGAGAAGGAAAAAGAATCTTATTTTTTATTTAGTTGTTCATCTTTAGTTGGCGTTTCTTGAACAGGATCTTTCGAGTCAGCAAAGCACGAGGACCGCAGTACTGCTGCAGATGAAGTAACCGTGTCCTGTACAAGCAGAAGAAAACAACTGCCTCCTGATCAAAGAGAAACATGTACCAACCCTAGACTCAATGTCAGCCAGGAGTTAAACCACCTACTGTCTACACCTGCATTGTTTCAGCCTAAACCCCTTGGTACCCCTTTTTTGAAAAATTAACCCACTGACGGCTGCTGTTTTCCCTGTTAAAAAAGTGCACCAAAGCCTGAGTTCAGGGGAATGCTCCCTCCACTGTGAGCTTTCCCGGCCTGCATGTAGGACGATAAAGTCATACCTCGGAGCATCTTGACTCCCTTTTCTCAGTCTCTTTTGCCACAGGTCTCTCAGTTCTCCCTGTCCCAGGACATGAACCTGGGTCCCTGGAATGCATGCAGACTATGTTAGTTGCAGGTGGCTGACCAAACTGCTACTCCACCAGGGCACCCGCCTCCAATGTTTTATTGATATTTGGGTCTAACCTGGAGTTCCCCAAAATGTTAGAATTTGAATGGGTTAATTAATGAGGAGGAACGACCACTGAAATGAATGATCAGATAACATTTGCTGTATAGATTTAGTGAATGTATTTTCTGAACTCAAACTGTGATACTTTGTCTCATAAATGTTTCTGTTAATGTTGCTCTTTAAGCATGATTAAGAAACCTTGTTTAGAAAGGGATGTATCAAGAAGTTGAGGAACTGTGGTAAGTAGAAATACAAAGACAAAGAAATCATAAATGGTCATACAAAGCACTTCCTTTTTGCACGCCCTGGTGGAGTGATGGTTTGGTCAGCTACTGACCGAAGTTCAGGCACATACATTCCAAAGACCTGAGTTTGACCTGGGCTGGGGAGAACAATCCAGATGTACACCTAAATAAAAATAATAAATAAAGTGCTTTTTCCTCCTCTCTCTTCTTGCCTGCCTGCCTACTTGCCTTCATTTCTGCCCACACCTTTCCTTTAAAACAAAGCAAAACACTTTGATGCTTAATCTATAACAGTGTGTAGCAGAATTTCTTCCACTAGAGATCTTATAGTTTAACGTGAGAAGCCAAGCAGAAGAGGCATTTACTATGCTATGTAATTACGTAGTACAGTGTTCTATGAAATAGTTCTAGAGACCTGGGGTGTTTTTGTCTAGAAAAGCTGAGTTCTAAGTAGACTCTTACTCAGGCTCTTTCAATGATTCCACACAGCCTCCTTTAAAAACTGACTTTGAAAGGATGTTTATTGGGTTATTATTTAACCAAAGGATTGGTTTTCTAAAACTTTCAAAAATATTAGAATTAAATTTATTTTATAAATAAACTCTAATTTTCACTAGCTGTAAGACAAGTTTTTCTTTTATTTCATCTCAAGAAGACATATAATAAAAAATAAAACAATTATGGAAAAGTTACTGAAGACCTCTATATGAACCCTTAAAAACAAATTGTTGCCTACAGTATGTGGTTGATTCTTCTACAGTGCTTACAGATTCTAATTATATATGTATATGTCTCATCCTTCTAAAACCTGTATCCACTAATGACTGTGACTACTTCTAAGGAAAGAAAGACACCACACTTAATTTTAGACCTTAATATCCTTGTAATGAACGTGGCAAATAAAAAGCTCTCAATGAATGTTTCTCAGTTAACTTTTGAAAGACTGAATAGCAAAGGAATATTAAAACTGAAGTCAACTGAAGCAGATACCAAAGTGAGTGTCAGCCATATCATTCTGAAGGAATCTTCAAAGCTGATTATTCAAGGACTAGTGCTGTGACTCCTAAATTTCCTTACTCACTTTGAAAATAGAAAAGAACAGAGTGAGAGAGTGAATATAACTGTAGTGCTATAATAGCAGAACAAGAATTGCAAGTAAACTGCCCCAGGATCCCACCCAGAAGAACAAGGAGATCCCAGACTTGAGAGCTGTCATGGGAAAAAAATGGCTGTCAAGATGAGTACAGCCCACTCAAGGGAAGCCGTGGTCAAGGGACTCACATAGGGGCCCACAGAAATCACAGAAGAGCTGTTGGTATAGAGAGTGAACTTTGGACAAATGAGAGGCCTAGAGAGTACAGAGTTAATCCCAGGACCACTTGCTTACTAACTAGGAACTTTTCTGTCTTGTTCTCTTCCTTGCTCCTCTCTCACTGAAGGGTGGAAACTGCTGCCCTAGACTCATTGGAAGGTGAGAAGAGAAGGACAGGAGAAACTAGAATCATCATTACCTTTCTTTAAGCCAGGCATCCTGTTAACAGAAAACTTAAATAGCCAGGAGATTGTCCTACTTTTTGGTAAATAATAAAGTCTCAGTTATTTTTTGTACAGAGCATAGTACATCTGTGTAATACATTCAAGTGGTCATAGAATTAGTTTATATATCAGATGAAAAGAAAAGCCTCAAGTCTGTTGATCAAGTCAGTGACAGGGGAAATGCTCCCTGCATTAAAATGAAAGATCAAGAAAGATTCATTTTCATTATTACTGAAGTTTTTTCTTGTTCAACGTAATATAATTAACATTACATCTTTTAGTAAAATTTCTCTGTTTCCCTCCTCCCTCCAATTTGGCTCAAGCCTCTAAAGAAAACGATCTTTCTGATCCTGCTTCTTCTGAAAAGGGAAATGATGATCTTTGTTTTGTTGTATTATTTGGGTTTGTTGGAAACACTGTGGGATCTGAGTGATGAGGTATGGGAATAGGAGACAAACTGCAAGGCAGGGTAGGGGTAGAAAGAAGAGGATGTTTATGCATCTAATAATCATCTTTTGTAGCTCTATGGTCCTGGATAGTCTCCAGTAAACTCCCACTTCATTGTTGGAGCACAGCTTCAACAAGACTTTTGAAAAAAACCCAACATAAGATGGGCAGAGTGTTGGGTAATCGTATTTTCCTTCAGGCTGTTCTTCTGCAACTATGACTTAATTTGTAGGAAACATACACATTTTGGAAGTTCCAAAATCAGAGTATCAAAAAAAAATCTATGGAAAAACATGCATACTAAGCCATTGATGAGACTGAGCATGTGTTGCCCTTTCCAGGCTCAGTAAGTGATGTGTATTACCTTGGTGATTTTATTTCATACCAACTTGTTGTTTTTATCTTTTAGCCTGAGAAATGTGCTTTTGGCAGCAGCAAGATCAGATACATTCCATGGGAGGAGATTCTCAGAAAACCAAGTTCAAAACACTGCTATCTGACACCTAAATGATGACTTAAAAATTCACAATGAGAAAAGAAAAAGTTTCATGCGAGTAAGAATACATGTATTGGAATCAATGCTCTTTTTTCTTTCTGTGGTCAGGCAACTAGGGTAATAACTTTATAGGCAAAAGTTTCTTGGTAAGAAAGACTCTACATGAAGAGAGATTATGGGCTTCTGCAGTCCCAGCAATGCTGAGTGGTGGTAGGTATGAGGGCTTCCCTTTTTATCTATCTGTTAGATGAACAATTGCTTTATTAATTTTTCTGTATGCCTAATATTTCACAGAAACATATATTAAAAAAGAAAAGTATGTGATATTTTAAATTGTAGAAAGTACTGCATGTATAAAAATAAACTATATTTCACAGCAACATCGTGACCTCTGCTGCTGTAATTCTTTTCTTCTTCATGATTTTCTATAGTCAGAGTCTTTATACCTTATAAAGCATACACTTTATCCAAAAAATACCCAAGTATTTCAAAGATTAATTGAAGGCACAAAAAATGAGAAAAGAATGTGTGTAAGCTTTACTATTTTTCATTGCAGATGAACCATGTGCTAATTTTAGTTGGGTGTCTACTCAGATCATTCTTTCATATTCATCAGATTTTTAAAAAGGCTCACACTATGTTCCTAGTCATGAAAAGTATAATGTAATGAAAGAAAATAATGAATAGAAAGTATTATTCAAGCATCTTTTAAAATGCCAAGGTTTTTATTTTCAGCCGTTGCAAATTTCCTTAATAGCGCAATGCTGTGGGTAGAAATGGTATTCACCAACCAAGACAAATTGAGTCTCCTAAATGGAAGCCAACTTCTTTTTTTCTTTTTTGATTTCCATTTTTCCCAACCAGTAACATTTAAATGCACTCTTTCAAAAAGCACAGCTTTAAGACTGTAGCTCTAACAGTGGGAAGAAAAAACACAAATGAAGAGATTCTTCAAAGTAGGCTTTATGTTAGCTTATGCTCTTGCCAGTCTCTGGAAAATGGAAACACTGGGGCATTTCTTCAGAGACTCTACTTCACTGCCTCGCAGTAAGCAGGCTGCAGATCCCTTACCTGTGACCTGCCCAGACTGATCCAAGCAGTGGCACCCACTGGTCTCCACAAGGAGTCTAACTGGAGAATGTCTTTTTCACTAAGCTCAGTTTTCTCTGCAGCAACCTGTATTCTGAACAACCAGCACAGGACAGGTCAAGAACAAAGAGAGTGAGAGCTACATTGTCTAAGACAAGGCTAAGAGAGGAAATTATAAAGTGAAGTCATCCTGATGGATAGTTTATCTCATCTCTGTCTTCCTCCCTGTAATGATTTTCTAATTTTTTATTTCTTTTGTGCCAAAAAGAGCAAAAATAGTACCCATAAATATTGATGTCAATCTTGAAAACCAGTAAGCAAAAACTTCCAACAAAAATAACCTAGCTTATTAAAAAAAAAAATTGGTGGTGGAACATTGTATCGTTACCTAGATATGAAGTGTGCATCATTGTAGATCAACATCTTCATATAATACATTAAGTTACTGTCAACAATTCAATTCTATCCTTCACCATATAATTGACCTTTTACCTGATTTGTCCACTCATCTTCCCTTCCTTTTGGTAACCACTAATTTGAGTCTATAGACCTCAAAAATCTATTTTTGCTTAATTTGATAACCTGTACATGTTATGGCAGACATAACATTACCCTATAGGGTTGCTTGAAATAAATGGTAAGCAGTTTGTAAAAACTGCTGTAATTTTTACTTTTATAAAGTCAGAGTATATTTCTCTTTTCCTTTATGACTTCTCTACCCTCTCTACCCTCTCTACCCTTGTTACCATTATTAATATCCACAGTATCCCTGAGTTCCTTGTATCCATACACGCACAATTTTTAATCAATCTACATTGTGCAAACACACACAACACATAACACACACACTCCATACAACATACCACACATAGTTCTCTTGGTTTCTGCTGCTATTCTCACCACATGTTAGGGCATCATCCTGTCTCCATGCATCTATACTATGTACTGAACAGTCTTTCCCTTTGAGGGCCTGTGCTCCAAGGAGGGATTCCTGGGAATGTCCAATGATTTAGGGGAACAGAAACACAGGTCATGAGACTGTGGGCACCCTAAATATGGAATGGCAGCATAATCAGCTTACTCAGGAGTGGGAGGAGAAGAGTCACTGGGAGTGATGGTACAGGAGAGGGCACAATTGGAGGTTGGGTAGAAAAGGTGGGCATTCGAGTATGGAAGCATGAACAACGATCAGACTATATTAGAGACTGTTCTGTTAAGATGATGCTATGAATTTAATTGTGCTGCTTCCCAAAGTTATATTGGAGTTCTAATGCTCAGTACTTCAGAATATAACCTTATTTGGAGACAGGGTCTTCATAGAGATATTCAAAGTCTAATGCTGTCCTTAGAGTGGGCCCTAATCCAGGAAGACTGGCGCCCTTTCAAAAAGAGGAAATTTAGATGAAGTGATAGTGTTGAATTGAGGGAAGATGATATGAAAAGACACAGTGAAAACTTCATGTGAGGTCAGAAACAGAGATTGGAATTATGTAGCCAAAGCACATCTAGGGGACACCAGAAGCTAAAAGAGGCAAGAAAGGATCCTTCCCAAGTAACTTCAGAGGGAGCGTGTCTCTACTGACATCTTTATTTTAGGTTTCTGGCTTTGACATCTGTGAAATAATACATATCTGCTGTTTGTGGTACTTTTTACAACACCCTCAGAAACTAATACCAATGACTACATGTTGTATCTGTGGGTGGAGAGAAGATAAGCAGCATCAAAGTCTTAAGGACCTTGAATGCCATGTTAAGGGCATTGTAATTTACTTTATGGGCGAAAATCTGATGGGAGAAGAAACCACAGTAAACATTAAACTATCAAAGATATTAAAGAGTGAACAGCATAAAATGATGTGTCCAAAAGGATATATTTGCAAGTGCTCTGGAAATAGTAAGCTTCTGTAAAGTTGAAGCTGTCATTAATAGATATTTTGGCAACAGATGATTAATTAGGGAGTCAGGAAGCTTTTGTTGTAATTCAGTCAGCGAAGAAGTGACTGTTTTAAGGTGGTGGCCATTAGAAGGAAAAGGTAGTTTTCAGAAAACAATATTTATATATTTAATTTTATTGAAGGAACTTGCATCATAACATTATGTAGGTTTAAGGTGTATATCATTGTAAACGAACATCTGTATATATTGGGTGCACCATCAGCAGTCCAGTTCAAGAAGGAATATGTTTAGATAATAGATAATACATTTAACCTTGGGGACATTTAAGTGGCCCTAAGAAACCTGAATATGGGAGAGATTGGAATTCAGATCTTTTTGTTTCTAGTCCATGTCTATTTATCACAGTGACTATGAAAGGAATAGATAGCTTTCTAATCTGTGATGGAAGGCAATATACAACAGGAATGGAAGAAATGTAGGTGTCTAAAAACAATCACAAAATGACAAGGAAAATTTATTATACTTAAGAGTGAAAAATCATTTTTCTGTTTAATAGACACTTTCTTTTAGGCTTGGATATTATGATGAATGCATGTATATTGTGATCCTGTATAGTTAAAATGCATGTGTGGCTACTAAATATTAATTGCTTCTGGACATGTATACATATATAGAGGATATATATATATTTTAAAGTTTTTTTTAATTTCTTAAAATTATTTTTTTTATTGAAGTAATGTTATATCATACCATTGTATAGAGTGAAGGTGGGCATCTTTGTAAATCAGCATCTGTATATAATACATTAATTTCACCTTCATCAGTACAGGTCTTTCTTCACCTCTCAGTTGATCCCTTCTACCTTTATTCGTTTGCCTCCTGCCCCCGTCCCTTCCCTTCTTGCAACCACTAATTTGATTTTATTGACTAAATGTCTGTTCTGTTTGGGCCAAAGTGTAGAGAGACTTAAACCAGGACTGGGGGCATGTGAGAATCTTAGCTATCAGCCTCCCTGGGTTCTAAGTTGAGATCGAGTCAATCAGCAGTGCTAGAGGCTGTAACCAAGCAGATACAGAAAGGACTGAATAGCTCTAGGGACAGACTTTTTTCCTGAATGCCAGCAAGACAAGTAGTGTCTGTGTGACAAAGAGCATGGCCCTGAGACCAATAAATGTAGAAAACCAAGGAAGGTGATATAATTTACAACCCTCCCCTTATGTGTCCCTATCATGTCTTAGGGAAACAAACTAGGTGAGAGGAAGGAAGCCCTGCATTTTGCCTTCTTGTAGGTCATATTGAGATAAAGACTGGTTTCACCAGTAAGTGGTTGCTGGCATTCAGGGTGAGACAGTATTCTCTCTATAGATGAATAAGACTTAGGCAGTAGACTAGCTACTAAATGGTTTGAGAATCTGTCTCACTCCACAGCTCATTATTTTTTCCAGGACCACATTGTGGGAAAACACTTCAAAAACATAATTGCAATAACTCTCCATATCCTAGGTGCTGAGAGTTCAGAGACAACTGATCTTTTATTCTGTGGCTGCTAGAGTTCTTCACAGACCTGTTAGATTTTGGAATATTGCTAACAGTTCTGGACTGTTGGTGCTGAATCCCAACGTTAATCTCATTATTAAATAACATCATTATCATTGACTGAATATTTCCTATGTGGCAGAATTGTTCAAAATTGTTTCTGTGTATTAATTAGTACAGAGTTAATTCTAGTACAGAGCCTATGAAGACAGCACTATATTTTTTTTATCCCCATTATACAGGTTTTGGAATTTGTTCCTGGTTATGTAGCTAGCATGTGGCTGACTGGCATAATTTGGAGGCCGGTCTAGCTCCTGAGCCTCACATCTCAATTCTGTTGCCTCCATGAAGGCAGCATCTTAGTATTCATACTCACTTTGCCCCATGAGATACAAGGAGTATCTGCTCCATTTCATGGAGTAGGTATGCTTACATTGGCCTTCAAGTTCAAGTAGCAGAGCCTCTCTCCACCTCCTACTAGGTGTTCAGGGAGTGTTTTCAATAGTTGCTGAAGCTTAGCTTATGTCTGGTCAGCTGGCTGGGACTTAGCTACAAGGCCTCTAGACTAACAGTGGCCATGACAGTGTTGTTGGTCACATGCCAGCATCTCCCAAGGGAGCACCCAGTCTTGAAATTCTCTTAGCTTTTGGGGCCTTTGGCAGTTAGATTCCTAATCTATCTGCCTTCTTTCCTCTCTTCGACCGGACCCTCCCAATGTCTGCTTTCTGACTTTATTTCCTTATACCAGAAACCTATTCTTTTTATTTTCTCTCATGGCACCTACTTGTATATCTGATCTAGAAAGTCCGTAATCTTTCATTTAAAATGGCTTCCAGAAGCAATTATAACAGAATACCTAACTTCCTTTCTTTTCAGAAACAGTATCTGATTATTACTCTCTGAATCTGAGGGCAAAGGTTCAAATTCCTTTAGCCAAAATAATGAATCTATAGACAACAATTGAAGTTTCATATAAGAAAGCAGATTAAGTATTTTTATTTTTTTGAAATTGGTTGACAGAAAGCTAAAAGGAATATTAAACTTCCTGATACTTCTTAAGAGGATACAATGCAAATAGTTCAAGTAGCCACTACTCTAAGTAAAGGATGGTAAAAAAGCTCAGAGCATACCATCCCCTAATATGGTGTTTTGGTGTATTGAGTATTATTAGCTAAAGGTACCTGAAAACATCAGTTCAAGAAAGCATTCTGATCTCCACTTCCCATCTTTTTGAAAATAGGACATGTAACTCCCAGGGGAAAGATGTTCTCTCTATACTGGGAACAAAGAAGCATCATTATCACAAGATATTGTAGTCAGAGTTGAGAGAAATTTGTGAAAGAGACCTTGTTAAAGTGGTTCCATTTTCCTTTATTCCCCTTATATGTTTTAATATGTTTTTAAAAAAAGACTTTCATTGTTTGTTCAACCTGGTACATAAACACTTACACCTCTCCAGCCCTTTGGTAAGTGCTCCCAGATCTCCAGAACAACCTACCAAAATGTAACAAATAGGAACATTGCATTTTCAGATAGTGGGGAAACCTATATTTATTGAGTCAAGTTCTAAAAGAAGATAAATATACTTGTGAGTGACCAGTTCCTTTTATTTAGGAGGTACAAGCAACACAGGCTATTCTGTGAGTTTTTGATGTGCAAAATAATGATTTGTATACATTGTGACATGATCGCTGCAACTGACCAGTTCTTAAAAGTGCTTTGAAAATGTTAGTTCTCTCTCTTTCCCTCTTGCCCTCTGCCTTTCAGTTGGCTATTCTAGCAAAATTACTATCAGTGAGTCCTGACATGTCTAAACTGATCTTTTCTTCCATAGCCTGTTCCCTCTTATCCCCTTTTCAGAGGAAATAAATCGATGGAGGGAGGAGAACAGCTGGTTTTAATTCCTTTGAAGTTTTTTTTTTTTTAATCAGAAAATTCTCTTGTTTATTTCATTTGGCTGCTTTCTAGGCATGACTGTTTAGATGGAACATTTATATATCTTTTCAAAACTTCAAGCAAAAAACAACAACCCAAAGGGTATGAACTTGTAAACCAGAATTATTAGTGTAGATGAAAAATAAACCTTAAAAATAGTCACATTGAAGTCCTCCAGTGTACTTAGACCCACACTTTATATAGACTCAAACGAGGTCTATTTGTCCTTGGGAATCACTGTACTAATGATCTATTCCTGCATTCCAAAAGAAAATGAGTAAGAGTTGTTACTGAATCACCTGGGACTTTGTTTCCAGAGTTATTCCTATACAATAATTGAAACTTTAAAAAAATTACTTGCATTGGTTTAATTTAAATGTTTCTCACCACTCTAATTTTATCATGCACAGTCTGTCCATCTCTGAGTAGGTCAAGTGAAATAAAGAAGTGATAAAAGGCCTACAGCCAAGAAGGATTATACAGTTTTCTTATTTTGATTTATCAAATTGACTGTATCTGCTCATGTTTATGCTGTAACTCTGCACTCAGTCTTTATTTTTCAGATATAAGCTTGATGAGAAAAGAACAGCACACTGGGAAACCCATTATTAGAATTCCTGTGTTCAATCATTCTCTCCTTCCAGTTAGTTTTAGCCCTTCAACCCAACTAGACAATTTTATAAAAAATGATGTTCTAAGTGTTAATCTATTTAATTCACCCTCTGGCTTAAAGCTCTTTCGTGACTTTGTCTCTCACTGGGTCAAATTACAATTGGTTAGCTTTGCATAAAAAAAAAAAAACTGTGTAGGAAATAATGTCTCTCATCATCGCATCTGTCCCCAAGGTACGTCCAAGTGTTTGTGTTTACTGTATTAGTTGTGAGGAAGATAAACATTTTTGGTTCCTTTAGTCAGTTGGCTTTTATAATGAGGATGTGTGGGGAAATACAGAAGCATCACAATCTCTTGGCAAACCTTGTAGGGAGCAGGGACTTTTGTATCAGATCAGCCCAGTTCAATAAATAGTGCTTAAAAAAAATGATCATCACTTGAGGACTTGAGTTAATATTTTCTTTAATGTTCCTCTTTTCTTTGTAGCCCCATGGAACAGTCATCATTATCTAAAATTGAAATTTTTACTGAAGCACAGGAGAATTCAATCTAAATAATTTGGGCTCCCCACTCCACAGCAGGGAAAGGTTAAGAGAGTCCGAATGGAAAATGAGAGAAAGTCACCAACTGGTTGCAGCGCTTCAGGAGAAGTGCCCAAGAGAGGGCGAGAGGAGGGGAAACCGCCAAGGCAAAGATAAGGCCGCCCTGACTGGGGGAGAACCAGTGCGCCTATTGCAAGGAGTTCTGACATGGCAAAAATGAATGCCCAAATAAGAAAATCGTCAAGGAGCCGGACCAGCCCAGAGAAAAAGAGCAGGCGCCAAACTTCTTTATGTTGGTGGGAACCTACTCTCAATGAGACAGACGGGGCCCTCTACACTTAGGCCCCCAAGAGACCATGATCAGACTAAACATCCGGACGATCCGCGGCCTTCATGGTAGACACCAGGGCAGCGCATTCTGTTGTAACCACTCTAGTAGCCCCCTTTGGGACATGACCTGCAACTATCATGGGGGCCACGGAGGCATTGAACAACAGGCCAGCCTTTTGCAAAGCCAGCACCTGTGAGTTAGGAGGTCATATAGGAAAGCCTGAGTTCCTATACATGCCCGACTGCTCTGTCCCCCTGCTCCAATGAGACCTGCTCCAGTGAGCCATACTAGTTAAACTTGGAGCTCAAATCTCCTTCAATCAGGCTGCGGGGGAGCTGCCTTGCAGTTAAAACCTGAGACTACCAGGCTTGTTCTGACCTTCTCCACACCAAGAAAGAGGGAATGGCGCACTTATAGCCTGCACGAAATGGAGGAGAAAAACCCACCAGAATTTCTATCCCCCTTTCCATTAGCTTGTGCGGAGGGCAAACCACTGGGACTGGCAGAAAAAGGCCTCCGGTTGTAGCTGAATTACAACCAGGAGCTCAGCCCCAATGCCTGCACTGGTATCCTATCCCAAGGGAAGCTCTGCTAGGCATATAAGAGCACCTGAATCTACTGAAGGAAGTCGGAATCCTCAGAGAATGTCAGTCGCCCTGGAACACACCTCTGCTGCCAGTCAAAAAGCTGAATGGAGGAAGCTACTGGTCAGTACAAGACCTGAGAGCCATCAACCAAGTGACAGTTTCCCTGCACCCTGTGGTCCCAAACCGGTACACCATGCTGAGCCAGCTGCCTTCAGACAACCTGGTTTACTGGCCTAGATCTAAAAGATGTATTCTTCTATGTCAGACTGGCTCCTCAGAGTCAGCCCTTGTTTGCATTTGAATGGACTGACCCGAATAGAAGCCAGCAAACGCAAATGATCTGGACCAGGCTGCCCTAGGGTTTCAAGAATTCCCTGACACTAGAGAAGCCCTGGCCACACATCTGGCAACCTTCCCCGTGAAAAGCTTCATTGTACTCTTCTCCAATATGTAGATGATCTGCTTTTAGCCAGTTCGACAGAGAACTGCCTCGCAGGCACCCGCGCTCTTCTCAAGCATCTTGCTGAATTGAGTCTCATGGAAATCGGCCCAAATCTGTGGAAAGAAAGTACATTATCTGCATTTTGTCATCACCCAGGGACGCTGGACTCTAGGGGCTGAAAGAAAGGAATTCATTTTAGCCTTGCCACGATCTAAGACCAGGAGGAAACTTTGCAAGTTTTTAGGGGCAGCAGGATTCTGTCGAATTTGGATTCCCGGCTTCTCAGCTTTGGCAAAAACTCTATGTGAGGCTCTGGCAGGATTGGAATGAGGCTCTCTCACCTGGGGGAGGGGCAAGAGAAGGCATGCCAGGAAATTAAGCCCTTGCTTGGACAGGCCCCAGCATTAGGACTCCCAGATGCAGAAAAACCCTTTAACGTTTTTATCCATGAAATGGACAAAATGGTGTTAGGAGCACTCACCCAGAGAGGTGGCCCTTGGCAGAGACCAGAAAGCTGGGCTCAGTCTCTATGGGATGGTCGCCTTGTTTGAGGGCTGTGGCTGCTGCTGTGCTCCTCATCAAGCAAACAGACACATTCGCTCTTGGCCAGGTAATGATAAAACCATTAAAAACATTAAAAACAAAGGAGATTTTAAAGTTACTTGAGGAACAGGGCCCAGTGTAAGATAAGAGCAATGAACAGAGATAACACGGCTGATGACTCCTGGTGGGTCATCAGCTCCTCTGAGTCTCCAGAAGGTTACACGTCAGCCTGAGATGGGTAGGAGACAGCTATTGGGCAGTTCAAGTGGAGTCCTGGTTGAAGGGACCTCTCTCTTGGTTGGATGAGTCGCTGCTCTGGTGGACTCTCTTCATTTGGGAATGATGAACCCATGGAGTGATTCCTGAAACTTTAAGGGCAGTTGGAGTAATAAGTACAACGGTATGTGGGCCTGTCCATTGGGGCCTAGAGAGTCCCTTTTCCAGTCCTTGACCCAAACTTGATCCCCAGGCTTATGTGGGCGAACCAGGGCTCCTAATGAGACTGGGGGCCTCTCTAGAACATATTTGTTTATAGTCTGGAGGGTGGTTGACTTGTGGGGTTAAGAAGGCTGCAATGCAGGATCTACACCATCCAGTGGGTAGGCATAGATAAGTGAAGGAACCACAAACAAAGAATATGCCCGGTGCTGGGTTACTCCGAGTTCTGTTCTCAAAGATGCTCCTCCCCTTAATAGGACCTTTAGTAATGATAGTTGCTGCACTTCTATTTGGGCCATGTACCTTACATTTATTCTCATGTTTTGTTTCTTCTCATTCAAAAGCTATAAGTTTGCAAATGTTGCTGCAGCCAGAAACATACTTCTGGCAATATAGAGCCCTCTTCCCTGAAGAGACCCCCATGAAGGACCCATGCCAATGTATATTAGCGCCGCCCCCATCCAGCGGGAAGCAGTTAAATTGGTCATCGCCCCCATTCCCAGCATATGTGGGTTCTTCAAAGCTGATGAAGCTATCAGTTTGAGGAACAAGAGTGGGGAATATAGGGGAAAAAGCCTGCCCACCATTTCCAAGCATCCATGAAGACCACTGAGCTAGCAGAGCCATAAAACATCCTGTGGTCTGAGCTTGCCAGAATGTTGCAGAAATGTTGCCAGAATGTTGCAGGAATGCTGCAGGCAACTGATAAGTCACCAATTTTGACTTTTTTTTTGGCTGTTTGTCAAATAATTTACACTTGATATTGTTATGCTTTATTTAGTGAGATATTATTTCTCATAATTTTATTTAATTCTTTAGTTTCTTTTCATACTACTTGCATTAAAGTCCTTGGTTAATATGCTAAAAAAAATCTGTGCTTTTAAAGTGATAATGTTTAGTGAAATTTTTTTTCCCCGTGTATGGGTTATGCTTTGCTTTTTTGCATGTCTGATGATTATTTTTGTTAGAGACTGAAAATGTTAAACGATGTAATTTGGTAACTCTGGAGTTCACAGCCCTGCTCCAGGGTTTGTTGTTCTTGTTATTTATTGTTGCAATATTGCTGCTGTTTGCTTGCTTGTTTAGTGACCATAGGACAAGTTTCCAACCCCCCACTCTAGAAAGACCTGGGTGATGCCATTTTGTGCTAAAAGCTATGTGTATGTGACATTTTTTGACAGGAATTTCCATTAGCCTTTGTCTCTGTTTCCTGGTGGCTGTAGAGGCAGGTCCTAGGTACCTTTCACAGTCTCTTCTGATAAGGATCCTCATTGTTTTGACTGCATTAACATCTCAATGAATTTCTAAACAGACCCTTTACCTTCAGACTGTCAGCAGTGCAATTCCCCAAGCCTTGTAAATAGCCAAGAATCTTCTCCCCCTCAGTGCTGACTTATTCATTTTCTGAATTAGCCCACTTTAAATTCTCCTGAACCTAACCCTCCCAAATCCCCCAAACCTTGTGTGTGTGTGTGGGGAGGGGGGCACCTAGCAGTAACTTTCCTGAATGCCTTCTGTAAAACTTCTATTCTTTCTCTTAAGTGGTCACTGAGGTTTCCGGTTGGCTAACTTAGTAGTCAATTAATGAATGAACAAAGATCTCCTTTAATGTTTCTCCCAGTCTTTGCTTAAGGGCTCTATGTGCAAGTTAGGGCATCCCTTCAATGTGTTAATTGTTTGCAACTCTGATTTAGCCTTTTTTCCCTGCCCGTGCAGAGCTTCAACATCTGCCTAAGGTGAGGTATTTCCTGCTCATGCCTTTCTCTGTTCTTTTAAGTGACAGTCTGTCAATTACCGTTACAAGAGGGGGACACAGAAAGTCTCAGAAAAACAAAGTTGATTGTATTCACAGGTTCTAGAAAGAGAAGGCATCATATGGCACCCTGTGCTGCTTACCAGCTTGTGGTTATAAGATAGAAGAAGGAGCAGGGGAAAAGTTTGGATCAGAGACAATTGGAGATTTCTCAGGAAAGCAAGACAGGGCAGGGAAAATGGGTTTGAAATAACTAGTTTGAACTGGGTTATAGATTTGTTCTCTAGTCCCTGGTCCAGAGATAACTAAGGAAAAGGAATATTGCCTCCTGAGCTGTATAGGCTACTTAAAAACTCTGGATGGGTTAATTTGTATAACAAAGACAGACACTCTCTGAATCCTAAAAACTGGCTAGTCCCAGGAGGGACTTAGCCAGAAAGATTAAGATGTAAAAACATCATGATATACAGAAAATTAAAAAAAAATTATAAATAACATACCAGCATATTCATGTGGCTTTCTGAATTTCTAGATAATGTTGGAGCTTCTCACAGCCTTCTGTAGACAACTCATTCCTTAGCTTTTCCTTTTAATTTTTTTCAGCAACCTCTCCTTTGTCCAGCTGTTATTCCTACCTTACTCAGCACTGATGTTAAGCAATTGCTGCTACCTGTTGTCAGTCCATGTCCTGGGGAAAGTCTGTTTCCACTGAACAAATGAGTTATGTCCAATAAAGATGAGTCTTGCAAACAGGGCCTCTGGCGAGCTACTAAACAGGTCAGATAATGACAAATTTCTGTAACAGGGCTTTTAAAGAAGTTCCACACTTATTAGTCTTTCTTTTCTAATGTCTGCTAGTTATATGTTTTGTACACACACTGTAGTTGTAACACTGTAGTTTTCATGGCTTCTGTGAAGCTGGGGAGAGGAGAATGGGAATAGGGCAAGTAAAAATGCTATAATTGTGGCTGTTTTTGGGTCACTCAAAGAACCCATGGCAGAGTTAGGTGAGTGAACAAGCAGAGGTTTAATCAGAAGATAAAGGGATGGAGCTGACTAAGGGAGGTCCAGACTCCGTGGGTTCAGGGTCGCTCCACATATCAGACAGGTGCAGCAAGTAAGCAGGTTGGGGGTCGTTTAGTGGGGAGCAGAGAGACAGAGAAGATGGAGCCAGCCAAGGGAGGCTAAGACCTGAGGCTTTGCTGGCAGCCTGAGTTTTTAAGGGAAAATCCTACAATAGAGAGAGATCTGTAGACCAGGTTTCAGTTCCTGATTGGGCAAGGTGACATTGTCCTTTAAAGTTATTGGTGGTCTTCTTCATTCCTTTGTTTCTTGGTGAAGAGTCTGTCCTTGTCACACTACATGTCTCACATGTCAAACTCGTCCATCAGTTTTCCTTATCCATCCGGATGCATCCACGATGGGTGCTGGAGCCAGAGGCAATTCACTGTCCAGATGGTTGAACTTTAATCCCTGGTCTAAGGCTTGTTCTTGTGGGGGTGCTGACAATAATAGCTGCTGTTCTTCCTGATATTTGGTGCTTTTCCTTGAATAAGTTCTTCTCTTTAGTTGTAAGTTTTCAGTAAACTAGTAGAGTTCTGAAAATTTTGATTAAAAAAAATGACCACTTCTATGGAAGGGCAGACTCTTTGAGATTCTTGATCTGACATTTTGGAAGTACTCTTGAGTAGATTTTATTTTTTAAAATAGTCTAGAGCTACCATATCTTTCATATGGTAAGACTGGTGTAGGGGAACCCCAAACAGATTTTTTTTCTAGTTTATATATTGCTTATACACTGCTGTATTGACCACTTCCCAGCATTACTGTGAACTCTATGATGACATATATTGAGTTTGAGATATTAAATTGGACTGGACCTTGGCATTTTCACAAAGTAATAGTTATGTCATGATTTTCCCTAATTCAGTGCAACGTGTATAGGTTATTTTCAATCTTGGCTGTAAGGATGAAAAACGACCAGCCTCATGAAATTCACCAGTGGGAGATGGAGTACTTTTCTATACACCCTCCCCTCATTTCCTCTTCCAATGTAATATGGGTTTTTTTTACCAGCATTCTAGAGATAAAGAGATACTTTAATTTTCCAACTCAGATAAGGGACACGAATAGTAAATATGTCAAATAAAGTGAATAAAAAGATGACAAGTACCAGGGAAAATAAAAAGGACAAAAATATTGAGAGAATTTAGATTTATACATGTCTCTCAAAGCATACTCTTCATATCATTCTTCCTCCACTATGCTTAAGGCTAACCCTATATAAAGCCTCTCTCTCTCTCTTAACTTCTGGTGTAATTTGGTCTTTCCAAAGAGACAACTAGAAATACTTTGAAAATCATGGAACAATCAAGATTTTAAATAATTGCTTTAGTTGAATTCATATGAAAGCTTCTCTAGCATCATGGAATTGCCGGTGAAAGCAGCAGGAAGTGCCAGGCTGTTTGAGAGACTATCAGGCATATTTGGACTTGCTTGGCATTAGTATTGCTTTTAATCACTCTGGAAAGTGGTGTGGTGGAAAATGAATCTGAAGGGAAGCGTGCCAGAGGAGCCAAGGGAGCCTCTGGGAACATCAAAGCAAGCGAAGCTACACAGTCCCTGATAAACCTTCCGGACACTCTGTCCTGCTTCCCTGAGATATCACTCCGCAAAGCAGTGGGTGGGGCGTGACCGCTGCCATTTCAGATTTTATGTTGGTTTGGTTCCAGAGAATATCTCTACCAGCATTAACAATTCCTCCTGGGTAATGCCTGCAAGAGAATGGTTCTCACTGGCTATCCTGTATGTGTGCGGTGTCAAAAGGAAATTCCTCTACTTTTGACTTTTGGTAAGAGTTCCAAGACTTGGGGTTGATGAAGGATATGTATATATAGATATATATCTATATATCCTCCATATATATGGATGCCTTAAGATGAAATACATTATTTAAAATTGGTTTTAGAATAACTGTTAGGATATAAAGTAGATTATTTTAATTGACCTAATAATATGATACTAAGGCTTTTTACTTTAATCCCCAAAAATCTACTTTTAAAAACTTATAGACGTCTTGATATCTATATACTAATGTTTACTGTGTAGCAGAATGAAGTAAGTTTAGATCATAATTGATTTATTTTTCTGAAGCATAATTCTTCCTTCATCCTTTGAAAAAAATAAACAGAGTAGAAAAGAGCATATATTCAATATATACTAGGCTTTGGGAGTTAAGAGACACATATTTAACTAACTAATATTTTTGGCAAGTGCTTGGATTACAGTAGATTCTTTTGTAGACTACAACCTGATTGATCACTACCAGGCTTCTTTGTACGTTGCTGATGGTGAAGGAGCTTCCTTTCTACAATCCCCGTCTTTCCATATAGAAGTTGTCCTATAGAGTAAAATTTGTGCTTTATCTCATCCTTTGGTGGAATATTTCTGGTTTCTTATCTGCTCTAGTATTTTGTCCCACCCTTTCAGTGCTCCCAAGTTTTCATGAGTTTGTAAAGAGGAATTTTGCTTATGTAGCTTAATTCTTTTATTTCGCTGCATTTGCCTGCAGAGACAGGTATTATGAACTTTCACACTGTTGAAGACATCTATAGCCTTAGCACTGCCTGTAGCTGGGTGGAAATTCTGTTACATTTGGGGATCTTGCATTAGGAGGCTTATGATTATTGAACACCTAAGCCACATTGCAACCCTGTCAGTAATTTTTTTTTCCCCTCATGCATAATTCCTACTTCTGTCTCTCAACCATTTCTGTAGTTGGGAGGGGAAAAGATTATTTTGTTCTCTTGCTAACTCTGCAATATACACTTAACACTCATTGTTGGTTATGTGCTGATGTACTAGCCACTATCTGTACAATAGAAGACTCTTAATCTGTCACTTTCAATGTATCCCCAAGTTACTTCTATGTATTTCAAAGATAGTGCCTCAAAATGTCCATGCTCTAGATGCAGTTTCACTTG